>OZ018339.1:5211104-5673224 GCA_963969495.1 Ceratothoa steindachneri
AGTCCTCACTAGAGCTCATGCTAGCCGAGTGGATACGGCGTTGGCCTCCCAACGTCGCGGTACGGGGTTCGATTCCGAATCCTGGCATGAGCGGACTCAAACATCAGCGCACGTAGAGATCTGGCTACCGATTGGTGGACGAGCTGTGCTCAGCCCTGTATTCGGGTGGGTAGATCTTACACCTCTCACCTCACACATAGCCAATCAAAACACTGCTTTCTTTCCTCTCCCGTATTCACAGCACAACACACACACACTCTCTCTGTTTCAAGGGCACCTGCCGATGGGTATCTATATCCACGTACCTCTGACGTGGAACAGGTCCCTCTCCCCGGATGTGACGAAGGCTTCCACCGGAAAGCTGTTTGGTGTCAAAACATACTTCCTGGCACCTCTCCTCAAAAGAGGGCCGGCCCTGGGGCCCCTGGGGCCCTCGGGCTGACCAGCGATTGTCATTCTGACCTTAAATAAACAATTTCATTATCCGGTCGGGGATCCTCCCAGTATCATGGAAGGATTCGCACTAACTAACTAACTAACTAGTCCTCACTGAGATCATTATCTTTGATAGTCGCCACGAAAAGGACTTATCTTTACTAATCTTCATAGAGATAACTTATCTTTGGTAGAACTAACAGTGTTGTCTTTTCTTTATTAGTTTTCACTTAGATGGATTATCTATACTAGCTTTCATAGAGATGGCTTATCTTTACTTGTTATCACTGATATTGCCTATATTTACTAGTACTCACCGTGATGGCTTTCATTTACTAGTGCTCACAGAATTGGCTTATATTTATTATTCGCAATAAAATGAATTATCTCTATTAGTAATATGTGAACTTAACTTACTCTTTACTAGTCCTCACTGGAAAGGTTTATATTTACTAGTCTTCACAAAAATGGCTTATCTTTAGTAGTCTTTACTGAAATGGTTTAAATTTAAGAGTTTTAACTGAACTGACTTATTTATCACTAGTAGTCGTTATTAATATGGATTATCTTTACTAGTTGTCACTTATATGGTTTATTTTCACTAGTCCTCACTAAGATGGCTTTGCTGACTACTTCACATTCAAATGGCTTCTTTTTAGTAGCTCTCACTGGGAAGCTTATCTTTCCTCTCATTTGTATTATCTTTACTACTCCTCAGTGAGATGGCTTATCTCTTCCAGTACTCGCTGAAAACGTTTATCTTTACTAGTTCTCACTGATATCTTATATTTTTTAGTCCTCACCTCGATGACTTATCTTTACTAGCCCTCACTGAAATATATTATCTTTGCTAGACCTCGTTGAGCTACTTTATCTTAACTACTCTTTACTGGAATGATCTTATCTTTACTAGTCATAGGTGATAGGGCTTTTATTTACTATTCTCCTTAGAGCTAGGTTATCTTTACTAGTCCTCGATGGGATGGCCTACTATATGTGCTTCTCATCCAGATGGCTTATCTTTACTAGTCTTCACTTTGAGTGAGATGAGTTATCTTGACTATTACTCATGAAATGCCTTATGTATATTGGTTTGAAATAGGACAGTCAAACTAGTGAAATAGACATGTGTGAATTTTTTACCGAGAATTTTATTCACAATTTATAAGACAATTGTGAATGAAATATTATTTCTTCCCTTTTTCAAAATCTCCAAAATAAAAAATAATTATTTTTATCTTCAAAATGTGTCTAAATTTAAAGTAAACTATTTTTGTTGTTAACGCGTTCATAACAAGGACTACAACCTTTAACCAAGCAATGAACCTTCCACTTGGAAATAGAGAAGAACCATCGCTTCTTTGAAAGAGTTCCAAAGACATGAACAAAAATCTAAAAGTCTTGGTCCTTGACAAGTACCTAATAGTTCCCAGACTCAAATAACAGGAAATACCCGGCTGGAAACGTTTAATTTCCCCTCAAATTACCTACAACAAAGTTCCTTAAAATTTGTAATAGCCTTTGGCCAAAATTTATTGACCTGTACCATTTAATCGCCCTTATGAGGAAGGATAGATTGAATCTACTCCTCTAACCTATTTAATGGTATCTGGTACTTATTAACATTTTGAGAAAAGTCCACTCGATATTACCTATGAATTTCACGAGAATACCCATGAATTTCGCGTAGTCCGGCGGCTATCAAATCTTTACTCATGCCCAAACAAATGTTTCTTGGCACAAGGACAATTTCTTAACCGAGATCTTTGACTAACTTTTTTATATAACTCGTTTATATAACGAGAGGCAAACTTTCCCCTTCCTGAACAAAGCAAAAAGGAACCGAACTTAAAATTACAAAGTTTAACAGAAGAAAAAAGAGACGTGCAATCAGTGGAAAATGACGTCTGATACTAGTATGTGTGACACTTTGAAATTTTCTAATTTTCAACTTGTTTTCTCACGATTTGATGCCAGAATTAGTGCGCTATAAGTGATCCGTTAGTCTAACTTTCAAAACAGCCAAATATTTCTCTCCTATTAGCAATTTAAATTCATATTTCTGAGGGAATTATTTTATGAATTTTCTGTTGATGATAGACAAAAAAAACAACAAAGTACAAAGATCAATAAAGAAATATATCTCGTTAATTTTTATGTTGTAATTTATACATTCAATTTCTTTTTCTGTCAACACCCTCCCAACAAAATATATAGATTAAAAGGAAATCTATCTCGTTATTTTTTCTCTAGTTAATATTAATTTATACATTCAAATTCTTTTTCTAGCAAAACCCCCACAAAATACAAAGATTTATAAAGGAATAGCACTCGTTAATATTTATGTTGTAATTCATACGTTCAATTTCTTTTTCTCGGGTTTAAGCGATATTCATTTCACTTTGTCTATATTATGAAATTTCAGGAAATATTCATGGCTAAATTCGGCCATGAATATTTCGGCTGAAATACTTGTACATATGTGGACATGATATTATATTGGGTTGAAGAATAAGTTCTTGAGGTTTTATCAAATTTATTCATTACTATTAACAATTTTAGAAAAACTTCATTTTTAATTGATAACAATATGCAATTTAATCAATAATGTATTCTCCGTTGTTATTTAAGACGTCTACCCAACGTTCAACTAGTTTTTCGATGCCTCTGCAATAAAAATCTCTGGATTTTGACTCGAAGAATTCGTCTAACCAGGTTCTTAATGCCACATCAGTATTGAACGAAACGCCGCGCAAATTGTTGGAGAGAGATCGGAACAGATGGAAATCCGATGGAGCCAAGTGTGGCGAATATGGAATATAGGGTAGGATTTCCCAATTAAGCGTTTGTATGGCGTCTTTTGTCATATTGACAATGTGAGGACGAGCATTGTTGTGTTGCAGAAGGACTCCATAAGTCGATGAGGTCGCTTTCACGAATAGCTTCGGCGAGTCGATACATTTGTTGAACGTAGAGCTCTGAATTGACAATATCATTGTTCGCAAGGACTCATAAAGAATGATGCCTTTACAATCCGACCACACACACACACAGCATGTTGACATAAACACACCACTTTTCCCCCCCGGTGATATGCTGAAGAAATCTGTCCTTATATCCACGAGTAGCCTTGTGACAAGCAAGCAAACCTGCGGCAATCGTGGAACGTTGAAGTTTGTTGCTTTCGCTCAAAGCGTGCGGAACCCATGCACCGAGTTTTTTAACTTTCCCCATAGAATGAAGGTGATTCACTACATTTTTCTGATCACAGGCCAATTGTACAGCCAAGTCTCTAGTCGATTGACGAGGATTTCGTGAAAAAGGTCGTTCATTCGATCTTCATCCAACTTAATGGGGCGACCAGAACGTTCTTCGTCATTAAGATTGAAATGACCGTTTTTGAAACGTTAAAACCACCATTGAGCTGTCCTTTCTGATGAAACATTTTCTCCGTACACAGCACAAATATCGTGACGAGCTTTGCATTGTTCCCGTCTCGATTGAAAATGAATAACAATAATTGTCGAAAATGCACCTTTCTTTCAACTTGACATTCCACTTTGAGGGTACAGAACAAAAATTAAATTAACACAACTTAAAAAAAACCGCAAAGACTTATTACTCAACTTCAAGACGTAGCCTAAGCAAAAGCCTAATAGTCCACTGTTAAGAGACGTCGCCTAACCTTTGCAAATTTTGCTTTCATTATTTATTATTGTTTCTTAATATGTGCATAAATCACGTCGACAAAACTTAAATCAACGCAACATTAAACAAAAAAACGCAAGAACTTATTCCTCAACCTAATATGTAAATATTCTATTTCTTGTATCAAATGCCACGATGGAATTGATTGAATTAATTATTTAATAAATCTCTACTTTACGGATATTTTATGAAGTGTAAAAGTAATATATAGCCAGAAAAACAATTCTGATATTTCCTCTTCACACAAAATTAATCTGACAACCGACTGCTTTCAACTAACAATTAGGAATACACATTGAGAAATGTGAGTCAGGACACATCACATTACCGTTATCACTGAAAGCTGCTACTAACAGCTGAATAAGTTTGGTGATATAAGTAAATGTTGCATATGAATTCAGAGTGATACAAAAATATAGTCTAAAGCGTTGCGAGGTTTCCCTGGAATTTAAAGCGCAATAGCAACGAGTCCACACAGAAATTTTGACAGGAGAGATTTGCAAAGAGTTTTTTTAGGATGAAGTGATAATATGTGCAAGATCCTCCAGCAAACTTGGGGTCATGAGGACATAAAGTCTCCCAGCATACAGCCCCACAATGGCTACTCATAGCTACCGAAAGAATTTAGTTCAGTAATATTACAGTTGGTAAATCTTTTTTCGCCATGGTTCTATTTTAGTTTGGTTGCTTTTAAATACTTGCTTTAAAAAATGTTTTTATAACGATGAATATGGTATGGGAATATCTTCACTGTCGTCTCTGAAACACTAAGTCTAACTGCAACCATACGTTGACCCATTTATTTCTTAGTGATAAAATGGATAAATTCAATCTTCTATGCAATTATGCATTATGTTATTTGGTGATAATTTGGGTCTCCTTCCACTTTTTTGGCACAGTTTTAACTATTTTAGCTTCCATTTAGCTGTCTATAATTTAATTGTCTGAATTGATTCCCATGGAATGTTTTTTGACTTATTTATTTCTCTCTGCGTGTTAGCTGCGTCTTGAAATGCAATAGCATGTCTTTTTATGCCTTCACTCTGTCCCTTTCTCTTGCACAATATGAGGTAATGTGGCAAAGAGTTGAGCTAAGAATCCTATGACGAGAAACTCCTTTTGTAGACAAAATCGAACTAGTGACTTAGTCTAGAAAATCACAAGGTTTGGCCAAATACCTTAGAATGATTAATTGTACGTTATTTTCATTTTAACTATTTTTTGCGAAAATTTAGCAGGTGTATTTGCTTTGTAAATTTCTGACTCTTTGTATATATTTGATTATACTAATTCCGTTGCGTATTGAAATTCAATGGGGTAAATCGATACAAAGACAGAAAAATTGTATAATGAAAACGCATACAAACTCCTGAATTAGACAATGCTGCCAGGTGTACAGCATCCTTCAAATTTAGAGAATCAAATAAGAAAATATTTTATATTTTTAAATACTCGTTTAATTTACATGAAAATTGCACGGAATATTTCTTTGAAATTTGTCTCTGAAATTATCTAATACTCATTCCATAGAGGAGCGGATGAAAAATATGAGGAAAGCAATTGTGAATTTGAAGAAAGGAGTCCTTGACATAGAGAACAATAGTCATAAATGCAGTTATAACCAGAAAAACCATCATAATTTCAGAAATAATTGAAGAAAATATTAATAAGAAGTATGCGAACATTTGTTCTGAACCAATCGAGTATATCTACAGTCGCAGGAGTTTACTAATTTCTTGCATTCTTAGAGTTTGCTTCTACTTCATTCCTCTTGCAAACTTTGCCATCTCTAACTTTCGTCTGTTTCAGAAGCCATAACTTTCTCACCAAAGAATTGCCATAGATTTTCTTATAAAATCTTACACAGGCCAGTTCATCACTTCCATATTTTAATCATCTGAGAAATGCTTTTCTATCATTGTTGTATGCCACTGGGCATTGTCCTGAATGAAAACAAGCACAGTACTCCGGGTTTTAAAGAAAGATTATCACATGTTTATTAATCGGATTTATGTCTGTGCAATATTCATAGAAATTAAACGAGTAATTTTAAGACAATGTAGATTTTGGTATTATGTTGTCTAGATTCACACGATGATGTATTTAAACCCATGATCGAATTTTAGGTCGGTAAATTTAAAACAGGCAGATGGCATATACTGGACTAAACCAAGAATGGCGGCTTAATGAAGGGTTAATTATTTGGCAGGAGTTCACGAGTTTGTTCGAACAGCATTTACTTTACTAGTAAACAAACTTGTTTATAAACTAGTAATAAACTAACACCAAGATAACCAGCAACTTCAGTGAACTGGGTAATCAAGTGAAATGGTATCCCTCCAAAAAGGTACTTCTTAAAGCATCTTCCTTTAGAAAATCTTACGTAAACATCATTCGAAAGAAAATTCTTTTAAATTTATATAGTCCAGACAAGGCCTTCATAACAAAGTGATAGCGAAGGTCGACATCGCCAATGAGATACATTACTAATGAAGCACAATTGAATAGAGTAATTTAAAAACAAATATTGATCGTAAACTTGCAACTCTACTCTTTCTAATGAGATATAGTTTTAGGATATAAATAAAATAGGAAGAATGTATAACTTTTTCTTATGAGATCCATTTTTATGGTTCAGCAAATCTAAAGAAAATATTCAAAATCTGAATAGTTGTGTAAATGTTGTCTTAGATCAATTATGGATTTGACATCAACAATCTTTTATGGTTGACCATCCCTTAAATTATACTGCTCTCCTGGGAAATTACCTTTTTGTCTCATCAATTATATATATTTGTGGATTTGTTTTATCGCATTCTTTTTCATTTAGATTCCTTAAGAAGATTTTAAAGACAGCGTTTGGCAATATTTGTTAGGCATTTGTTGAAGCGATTCTCAGACATTCTTCTTCAAGGATAGACAAAAGACTGACTATGGTCAGGGTGAAAAAATCGAGACTCAACTAGACCCTATTACTAAGTGAACTTGTAGCAATAAGTGGGAAACATGGGGGAATATACCAGACGCAAGTATCAGAAAGAAATATCGATAGAGAAACTTAAGAAAGTTGATATTCAGAATTCACATCTAATATTTGTTTAATGTAAGGATAACAGATTTCGTGACTCTTTCGTAACTGATTCAAGAGTCTCTTCGCAGTGAGAAAATTCCTCAGTTAAAAAGAAAAAAATAACTTGCCGTAGTGAAAACAACTAAATAGGAATGAAGAATAGAAACAAATAATTGTCGTTGTCAATAAAAGGAATATAAAGACCAAGGAAATTGCTATATTTTTTTATTGGCTGGAAAAATATTTACACTAAAAGTTTTTAAAATACATTAAATAATGTTTTAAATTATGAAACAGGGCAAGAAAAGGTAAAACAATAAAATTGGTAAATATTGAGTGGTATTTAAAACGAAAATAACCACATAAAATTACTTAACAATATCTAATGTAATTTTGCAAAAACGAGGAAGAAGAATTTTTTTAATACAAGCTAACTTGGACATAAATTTAGAAAAAAGAGCAAACTATAAGGATTTAAGAATAAAATAACCCTTTATATTATAAACAAGGACAAAAACATAAATATGAACACATTGAAAACAGAGAGCTGACCTGTATCGTGGGAGTTGTAATAGTAACTGACCAACGCTAGAAAACTAATAACGAAGTATGTTCGGTTGGTTGTTTGGTGGGTATTGGTTTGTTGGATATACGGTGATTAATTTAATTGCAAAGGCGTTTTTTTTTAAATTGAGTTTATTTTATTGATGAACAGCGACTCTAGGACTTTCAAAACTAAAGATACTAAGCGATTCTGGGTTAAGATGATGTTGGTGATTAGTTATGATGTTATTACCAAATAATTCCTCGGCTAACCTTGGGATGACTAGCAATTATATCATTCGAAATAAAATGTAAAACAACATAAGACTTTCAAATTTGATTAGAATCTGCGGAAAATGTACAATGTTATTACCAAAACAAAAAATAATGCAAAACGGTTACCGACCGACCGCCAAAAATGGGAAGTGCTTTGTGAGGGCAGAAAGTACCCTATTGATTTATATCTTAAATATTTAAGATAGGGCAATCTTAGGAAAATCTTCTGCTTTGCTACAGTAGTTATAATGTTGGGTAGATAATATATTTTAAAGAGAAATTTAGATACTAACTTATCAAAAATGAAATCGGAGTAATAAGTGAAATGAAAGAAATCCTTTACAAATCATAAATGCGTGTAACTGGATATGTCCATGTAGTGGAACAAAAGGGGTGTGTGGATAGATAGATGAAAATAGATAAGTGGTGAAGAGATAAAGTAGTGTAATATGGTTGCAAAGAGATGCTAGACGCCTGGTGGTCAGGACTGACACTTTCATTTGTTTCCTTGTATTATGGGGTTTTAGATTGTCCCTGCAGATAGTTTTATTTTACCTGCGTTCAAGCCATTATTTAAAAAATCTTAATATACTTTGTATGTTAAAATATGCATTTGCTGTTGTTTTATTATTTGAAATTTATGTTTTTATGCTTAGATTTATAGTTTTTGTGTATTTTATAGGGTGTATCATTCGTATCTTTTGTTTCTTCTTTCTTCTTGTCACTTTTGGTTCTCATGAATCTTGCTTGGTGGATTTTTTCGAAGTTGGTTATAATTCGGAGTTTTGGGGAGTCTTTGGTCTTATTCGGTTTTATTTTCTTATTCCGTTTTAATATAAACACTTATTCACGCATAGAACGGCATTTCGTCTCCACCATCCATCTGGCCAGCGGAGCTTGCAAATCCGGCACGACTTCTATCTCTTCTATTCTGGTTAATCATTTGAATGATTTCTTTATTCAATTCTTGATTAACCATTTCTTGCATTTTCCTCGTCCGTTCTTCGATGACTATGATAATGGAGCTTAGCCCCGCTTCTCTGTGCAGCTCTTTTTGCCGTCTTCTTTCATGCCTGCGTGTACCCGTGATTTGGTACACGCATTCGTTCTGCACGACTTGTAGTCTCCTCTTTTGTCTTCCCGAGACACAAGAAAGGGTGGAAGTGGGATACCGCAACGTAGACCTTACAAGTGCATTGTAGATCTTTTGCTTGTTGCTTTCACGGAGAATTCTGAACATATAGAGTCCTGATTGCAGCAAGAAATCCTTTAAATAATTATTTCTTTATGAAAAGTTAGCCAGTTTGAGCAAATATACTAAGCCCTTAAAATTGTACTCTTAATACTAGTTAAATTAAAGTGACTGGGAAACTACTATAAAAATGACTAACCAATTTGCTGGTTGTGAGTTTTCTATAAATTGATATATTAAAATTCAAACCCACTTGAACAACGTTAACAGCTAAGAAAAGATTCTGTACTCTGTTTCCTGTTTCTGAATTCATTGATAACTTTATGTTTGGATGTTGTCGGTTATTAAAATTAATAAATTTAAGGAGCATTATTTTTGTGCTTGAAAATCAACAAACAATCATCGATGTATCTTTTAACTCTTTAAAAGACATAAGAAAACCAGTATTATTTTTTTAGAAACATGTTCTAGACTGGCTGCATATGAGTGGTAGTTAATGTTTTTACTCAAAAATATAAAATATTTCGTACATTATGAAAATATAGCATGGCACATATGTGTCATTGATCCTCAGGGGCAATTATTTATGCTTTACAAGAATTTTCACCTCTGCTGTTGATAATAACATTTTCTATTAATATTATCAGGATGGAAAACAATATTATAAAGCAATTGGATTTATTAAACATTTAAAAACATAGTTAAAATATTTATTTATATGATATTCCCAAATATGTGTTACTTATTTCCATTTTCAATTATTTATATAAAAATTATGGATAATGCAAGAAAAAATATTATTGAATGTGTATATTTCAAACTAAAAATAATATATATACAACGTTAAACAGGTAGATATCACTTTACAATTATTCGTGATAATTTTCAATCAATTTCTACCATTTACGTAACAAAGGTAGATACCACATTCAAAACATATGATTGGTTCTGTTATAAATTTTATTTTTAGTGCACACTTTGCAACGTTGTCTGTAATCAGATTTTCGCATTGAATGTGTTGGCGTGGGTGATTGTAGATTGTATCTTGTTTTGGGGGGGGGGGGTCGGACAGCAACAGAAGTTCATGGTGGGGCTCTTTTAATGTTCGAGTAGTTTCCAATGAACTTACGGGCCACAATTCTTATGAATGTTTTTGCATCAACTTATTCAATATTTGACGTTCTTTCCAATTTGCAGAAGACGATGAAGGCATTATTTATTGCAATATCAACACTATCAAAACTACTAATATTTAACTTTTGCCCTATGGTCCAACTGGTTATTTTGGGGGGGTTCATTGTATTGACCCCCCCCATATGGGAATTGCAGTGCCTAACAACAGCAGGCCATTCAATATCATCTTTATCGCTAGTTCTCTTTTTCCTACAGTACACTTTCGAAACAGGAAATAACGATATAGAGTAACTATTTACTTAATTTCGGGGGAAGTCATTTTCAATCAAAGTATAGATGTTATACTATTTATTATAAGAATTGTAGACCCCCCAAATATTTTCGAACACTTACAGAAAGATATAATAAAACAACCACTATCAACTAGGTCTGAGACCCAACTGATCGTTCTTCCGAATAAGGTAAAAAAAACAATTGAGTTGAGAGTTAGTCATTAAATACGTATAATATAAACCTGAAATTATATATGAAATAGGACTAATTTAAAAAAAATATATAAGAATATTTTCTACAGCGAGTTCAAGTCATGGCACACAGGCGTGCCAGTGAACTTTAAAAGGTTAAAGACAATTGGTTTGAATTATGAAGGAAAACTTTCTAACCACCTTGTTTTATAATGACACAAAAGCCTGTTGGCCAAGAAGGGACCCAATGGAGAACATATGGCCATGCCTATAGTGTTGTAAGTAAAGCTCGTTGTAGAAGAGAGAAATTTAGTATCACCCACAGCCAGCTATAAAAGCTTGAGCAATACTCTTAGTTCTTTAGATGAATCAAATATTTCACTCGTTTTTTGAAAGAGGGAATCTAAAATAATATTAATAGTTTCTTCTACCAGAACATTAATAAGTAAAGATTACACTTCGATTGTAGTCATGAAAGAAGAATTCCCGAGGCTGAGTTTACCAACATAATTTCTTGAGATCTGATTTTATTTTATCGGTTTACCTTTCCTTGCCTCGTCTTTTAATTTAAACCATTATTTGATTTATTTTTAAAAATTTTAATGTAAATATTTTTGACTTCTCTCTTTAGTCGCTGATGACGGTCCTAGTTGAGGTTCGAAATGTTTAGAGCCATTTCCTGGGTTTTTATATTCCCTTTAAAAATCATATTCCGAAGGAACAGATAAGTTACATGTAATATATATATATATATATATATATATATATATATATATATATATATATATATATATATATATATATATATATATATATTCGATAAAGAGAAATTTGACGCAAATGAGCAATGATACAAGAAACAGGGATTTTATGAGGTAAGAGGAAGGGACTTTAGAAGAACACTGGAAACAAAGAGAGCAGAGGGCGGCACAAGAATGCCAGGCAGTATTTGTTAAAGTCATTAGTAGACGTCCTTAATAGCCACATAGGAAAAACAGGAAATCAGCTGTAAGAATATGTTACAGCAACCTAATTTAGGCAGTTACAGTGCTTCAATCATGCATATATATCTCAAGATACCATATATTTAATTGTAGCAGTTATATGATAGTCATCCATTACAATAATTAGGTTTCTAGAGACATTCTCGACCGTTCTTGTTTTAGATCCTTTACGAACTTAATGAGCCGTGGAATAGCTGTCTTCATCTCATTTATTCTTAAATCAATCGAATTACGAAATAGGAAAGTAATTTGTAAGGAACTCTCGTTCCTGCCACTCATCTACATTGGACTCAGTGGCTCTTAAATCACTGTGGACAGTCAATCAACTGACGTCTTCGTAACTGAAAGTGAAAGACCTTTCATTGGATACTCCTGCGTCTAAGCTACACCATTAATCTCATCAGATATTTGCGAGCTTCTCTTTCCCTTCCTCTTTCCATTTATCCCCTTTCTCCCCTCTTCCTCCCCTCTCTCCCTCATATAGTCTCTTCACATATCTATTTATTCTACCACATTCCTCTTACATTTCCGTATCACCCCGGTCCATTCGCCTCTTTCCTCACACCTTCTTTGGCCTTAAGTCGTCTCCAAAAATAATATCAGTCCTTTTCCTATACAAAAAAAAAAATTTATTCTGCCTTGGCGAATGATTCTCCTAAATCTTAGGAACAAATATACAATTCTTTCAATTTTGATTATTCTTGCCACTTTCGTCCTAAGAGATCTAATTTAACTCTTTTATTTCCTATTATCATTTCTCCATTTTCTATCTTCAATTCAAAAGAATATGGTACTAAGGTCACACTTCTGCCTGTTTATTTATTCATGCAAAACTACTTGTTTATATAAAAAATGTCTCTTTCCGAATCTTTGGACATTTAAATCTTGCAAATTTTGGAACAATTACATCTACTTTTTCTCCTTGGCCTAAAATTCTTGACCTTCCCATGTTGACTCTACACTCCCAGACCTGCTCTGGTGAATTGTGACGCTTAAAGTACTCCTTAATGGATAATAGGAAAAAGGATCTTCCGCCCATTTCGTTCTAATGTTTTCCGTGGCTTCTTGCGTATTTCCCTTAGATGGAAACCCGCGAGGATAAGAGAACGGACGTGGAATATCCCTTTCTCTTTGAAGTCTTTATTACATCGTAGCACAAGCCGGAGTTGAGGTGGAAATCTCCCTTTAGAATATGTTTACGTTATTTGGGAAACGGCAGAAATCATCATCATCATCACTAACTCTATAATTTAAGAAGGGGATTTTTTGAGTATTTTAATAATAATTTCATCTTAGTTTGGTTATGACTTATGTTTTTTATCAAAATTATTTCTAATAATTCTTTTATAATATCAAAAAACAAAATGGTAAAGTTCAGAAATAAATATAAGTATCGAAATTTTGTGAAATTTTTAAAACCCCCAAAATTACATATGGTGAAGTTCAGAAAATTTATTATTATATATCTTCTTCTATAACTATATTTTAGCAACGTGATATTTTGAAAGGGGGAAAATTTAGTTTAGAGTTCTTTTTTAAAATAATTATAATTGGCGAAGTTCAGAAAATTGATAAAACTTTAACCATGGCTATTTTTTTTTAGATTTTAATCTTAGTAGCGAAGCGCAAGCTCCCCCCATAGGGGGGATTGGCGAAGCCATTGCCTGGTTTCAATAATAATTTCAAAGCTATTTCCTCAAGGAAAAGGGAAATAGAGAGGATGGTATTTAATGCTATTATTACTAAAAGTCAAGTGCAAACAAACCAAAATGAGCAAATATAACCATTGAACTAATACGCAAACCGAAGACGTGAAGCGAATGTCTTTAATTTCTATCTCACATTCAACCTTATCATTATTATTATTAATAATTGATAGTATAATAATAATATACAAAGGGCGGTCAATAAGTTTTGCAATTCGGATATAAGGAAACGAGATATGAAGAAGAGTGTTTTATTATTTTTCAATATAACTACCCTCGACTTCAATGCACTTGCGCCACTTGTCCCTGAGGCTTCGAATTCCCGACAACCAGAAATCTCCCGACTGCTGTTCAATCCACTCCTGGACGGCGAGCTGGACATCTTCATCGTCCCCAAATCGGCGTCGACGCAGTGCAGCCTTGAGCTGGCGGAATAAGAAGTAGTCGCTAGGGATCCCAGTGATGGACCCACATTTCATCAGCTGTCACTATGCATGACTCGAATCCCGCCGGATCTTTGTTGTATAGAAGCAGCAGCAACGCCAAACCTGGATGACGTTAAAGTCGATCATGGGGCGTGAGGTTTCTAGGGACCCAATTTCCAGAGACCTTGGTCATGGCCAAATTGTCGTGGATGATCTTGATAACACTTCCATGTGATATTCCAAGTTCTTGCTCAATTTCTTCGACCTTTACCCGTCGATTTTCGAGGGTCATCCTCTCCACACGGGCCACATTGTTTGTTGGTCACATCTGACGGGTGTCCTGGACGGGGGTCATCTTCAAGGAACTCACGACCTTGGTGGAACTCCCTATTCCAGCGAGCAATGGTTGCATAGGAAGGGGCGGTGTCGGTGTACACTGCAACCATGCGTTCATGGATCTCTTTTGCATTCTTGCCTTCCTTGGTCAAATATTTGATCACTGCGCGGTGCTTAACCTTCGTCATTGTTGAAAAATTTGTAACTGACGATCTGCGATCAGCTATTGCTTCTTAAATAGACGAGGCAGGAGCGTGTGGCTGCAGGCCCTGACTTGTCATAAGTTGTCCTAAGACGCCCACAAACAGCCATCCCCCTTCCTCTGTTTTGCCCTCCTGATTCACAAAACTTATTGACCGCCCCTCGTATGTTCGCGCAAAAAGACTTCATTCTTAATATCGTCTGTATTACAAGTTCACATTCGCTTAGATACTGCGGCTTATGTAAATAATTCTCTAGCCTCCTTTTGTTTACATCATTGCTCCATATTCAACCTCATTTCTATTCTTATTTGACGTACAAAACTGCACTACACTTCAACTGTGATCGAGTAAAGGTCTCTTACCACACAGGGTCAGGCCAAAATCAACTTAGGTTTTGACAGCAAATTTTCACGCCTTTGACCTTGTTTACCTGCAAGATTTGTCCGGATACTCGACTAAGAACAATATTTGGAACAGAAAGCAACGATGCCTTTGAGCCATTACGGACATCGTTCAGCAATGCTTCAGATAATGTAGGCCCACAAAGTCATTTCTCCAAAGGATTTTACAAACCTATTCCTAGGAAGGATGAATGAGACTCACATAATTATTATGCAAGAAGTGAAGATGTAGGAGAAGAACCACTCTGCATCAGAAAAAGAGAAAAGGCTAATTAATCAGATCATTTTGTAGGCTCTTTTATGGTAACAGCGAAGAGATATTGAGAGATTTCTAAGAAAAAGATTTGGGGATAGAACAAAGAATTCAAATGAAGTAAAGGCAGATCCTAAGATCGAGATCGCCTCACTATGAACAAAGTAGACACAGATTCCCCACCTTCCATTGTTAAGGACAAGAGAGAATATGACAGAGATCCTTTGTAGCTTATTTAGATTTTTGTGCGATACGATTAAATATCAACATGAAAACTCCTTTTCCATTTTATAAACGATGCATGTTAAGGAAGAGCTTGAGATGAAAAGCCAAAAGAAACATTTAGTACTCCTGGTAATAGGTCATTACAGTTTTAACTCGTTTGGTCAAAAATTCAATGCGAAGTAAACTTTACATGTTAGTGCCAATCTTTTTGTTTCGCAAATCTAATTGACACCCTATAATTATAAAGTGTAAATAAACGCTGCCTTTAGCGTTCATTTACACTTTATAATTATAGGGTGTCAATTATAAAATCATGCAAATGTTTAGCGTTGCGTGATTCCATTGTTACTTAGGTGTCATCTTAGAAGTATAGCAGTGTGAATGTTTTGACGATTGCCATTGATCGCAATTGCTTTTCTTTCATGACGCTTGCTGACCTAGGTTACAATGACACACTGTGATACGCACACTTTATTACAAGGGCTTTAAAACACTTCGTTATGTTCCTGCTCTCGAGGAGTGCTGACGAGGATAGAGACTCGGAATTTAGATGTAGCGCGTATGAGCGAGGCTGGATGGTCTCAAGTTCACGACTGAGGCGAGGATGCGGGACCACAGATAGAGTGGCTACTGTAATACAGGTTGTATTCTCCGTCATAACTTCTCAAGTTCACGACTAAGGCGAGGACCACAGATAGAGTGATCGCCTTAATCTGATGGTATTCAATCAAGTGTCTCCTTTCTTCTGAGTTCCATAGGGCAATTAACCGAGTCATATGACTCTCATAATTAATAAGAGAAGTTCATATGAAGGAATTGCAATTTCGTATCTAAATCCACATATCAATTAGTTTTGTAGTAACTGTATATTTGTTATTTCGGAAATATTGATAGTTTTGAGCATTGTAAATGTGTAATATTTTATAAAGTGAAATCGAGACATCTTTAGGAAAGACAAGGCCTCGTAAGTGAGAATTGTCGACTGACATGTAGTGATTTCATGTTGGCTGATATCTCTTTATCAACAGTGTCATAATAAATGTAGCTCTTATTAACTTCATAGAAAGATATACTGATCAAGAGATAATTTGACCCTTTGCATAAAATAAGCTTTTAAACTTTGTGGTGCACTTTTGAAATTCTAAGAATAAGAATGGCGGAAAATATACCTCGAGACCAAAAAGAGAAGTCAAACAAAGATGTGTCGTCAATTTTGTTTTACGTCTTTTACATGTGTAAACATATATTGTTTACTCAATTTGCTGCATCTCTGTATACTTTATATGGAGATTTTTCTTTAGCAGCAGCATTTTTCCCTACTGCATTTGCAATATTCGATCAAAACTGTATAAATAACATCATTTTTCTTGCTATTAGAGCAGACAAGGGAAGAAATACAAAGGCTACGAATGAAAAAAGGACCGAGATTATTAGGTGGTACTTAATAATCTCGGTCCTTTTTCAAGAAGCTGGTAGGACTAAACGTAACTGACTTTCACATACGTACAGTGGCTCCCTTTGATGGGGCCCACAAAGCCCCTAGCGTGAGCAAAGTTGTACTAGTCAATACCTATTTTCCATGGCCCATCCCCACCTAAACTACCTTTATAGTAACTTCCTATTATTCGTCTCCAAACTTTCTCAATTGATTCCATTTTCCGTTCGAATAAGAAAGATGAAATGAAAATTGAAATCAAATTGACGACGATTAATGAAGAAGAAAAGTCCTGAAGAAAATTCGCATCATTTGGGACAGTGCGTCATTTGGGTTCTCGGATCTGCTCTTCCAACGTCCGATTGGAATCCACCCAACAAAGTTTGCTCGCGATAAAACCGCTTTTTTGGGACTTGATTTTGAGCTTCCCTTTTCGAATGGGTAATGGCTCGATGGGGGAATTTTTTGTTAGCTCGCTGGTAATTTTTCATTTCGAGAATTAACTAGTTCCTTGTTAAGTTAATTAAGAAAGAGGAAAACTTAAATGAGTTCGGAAATTATTTTGCCTACTGAAATGTTTGTGTTGCCTGTCTCATAAGTAAAGAATTATATATTTTTTAAAATTCATCTTCTTTCTCACATTACCCTCCAAATTACTAGAGTTTTAGCGACTGATAAGTACTTTATTTAGCTCTTTGCATTCTCAAATGGGCCCTGTCTTTTATGTAGGGTCCGAAAAACGGGACAATACAGACTGTGGAAGCGACTAAGCACATCCGATGAGGCTTAACTTCGATGAAATTGGAACGAGTGCTTCCATTTTCTTTATATATCACAAGTTATCGACATTTCCTTATTGGTATTTAGACACCGTTTTTATTTTGCCATCAAACTTCATGTTCTGAAGAACTCTCTTGTAATCTATGTTTTATTAAAGCCATGTTCATTATTAAACGAGAAAAAGAATGTATATAGACGCTCTAAATCCCATTGAATGATGGCGTTGAGAAAATGGTGAAACATCCCTACAGCCGAACTTTTATAGAGGTAAAGAAGTAGCGCCAGACAATATTTCCATGGCTGTGATCCTACCATAACCAGTCGCCATGGTGTGTCGGAAGAAAGAAAAGTGAACAAAAACCGGTTTGAATCATCCTTTTACCATGCGCCATTGAACAGATCAAATTTTATTACGAGAGTCAACCGTGAGATTGTGGTTCTTTAGTTATTTTCTGGGTGGTGTTTTTCTGACTGAAAATTCTGTACATTTGGTTATCAGCACCGGGGTACGGCATGAAGCAGGGAATTGGGGTAAAAAATTCGCAACCTAACACTTGGATTCTATTTTCCTCATGCACAAACTCTCTGATAAAGAGCAATCGGTATAAACTGTTTACGTTCCATCGAATGATCCGAGTTCTGGAAAGAACAAAATAGAATTCCCTAGACAGAACTGGTCTCGGGCTGCCTTGTTAGACCGCAATTGCTAGCCGTTGTTCCAAAGTCTTAAACGTCGCCAGACACCAACATTATTTCGACGGAGGAGGCGCTATTAAGGAAAAATAGACTTGTAAATAGTAGACAGAGGAATACTGTCCCCAAGTCGCTTTACTGTTGAAAAGTAGTTTTCAGGTTAGAATTGTTTCAATTCACTTGGTTTTTCTGGCAATGAGTGGCATTTACTTTGCGGTGTATGATTTTACTTCTCTTGGTAAAGTAAATTTGTTTGCGATCTGTGTTAAGTAGCTGCGTCTACACATGGTCATTGCTAATTACAAGTATCGAGAGGAAAATTAGTGAAACCTGAAGTGTGTTGAGAGCATCTCAATAATTATCGATCCCAAACTAACAGAACTATAATTAAGTGCAAAGTAGGAAGCGATAGTATGCGCCTGGGAGACGCTCTTGCCCCTACGTGATATAAGAGCGTTCCCCATTGATGCTGGATGCAGTGTGAAGATGTGTGTCGTGGTATAGCAATTATATCTACAGGGTGGGCCGTAAGTTTCCATACATAGGAAAAATATTTTTTTATTGTGGACAGACATTTTGATTTATATAATATGCTCTACATGGTTGCCATTGTTTTGAAAACCCATTTAAATACCCGTTTCCCACTGTTGATGAATACGCATTAGTACAGTTGAAGTTATGCCTGTAATGGCGTGGGTGATACGTACCTTTAGATGATTTATCTCTTGTATCTTTACCTGATACACCATAGCCTTCAATTCTGCAATTGCCCCCAAAGCTAAAATCAAGGGTGGAGAGATTTGGGGATATGGGAGTCCACTCCACATCAACACTCAGACCAATCCAAGCATCTGGAAACTGCTGATCCAAATACCGACGCACGTGGAGACCATAATGAGATTGAGCTCCATCTTGCTGGAAGTAAACTGGGAAGTTACCTTATTCGTTTAGCATGGATGGGAAAATTTCTTCTTGCAGCAAGTTAAGATACCTTTTGGCATTAACATTTCAACTGACAAAAATTGATCCAATAATTCTGTTACCCCATATCCCGGCCCACACCATTACTTTACTGGCACCTTGCATTTTCGTCAAACTCAGTCAGTTAGGTTTAGCATTACTCCAATAACGTATGTTTTGCCGACTAACCTCTCCATTGACATAAAAATTTGCTTGTCAGTAAACAAGATCTTAGTTGAAAAGTTTGCTCCATCGTTCACTTTGGTTAATGCCCATTTACAGAATTGCATCCGTCTATCCAGGTCGTCTTCACTCAAATGCTGTGCAATATGCAATTTGTATGGATGCCATTTGTTCGCTTTCAAAATGCGCCTGATACTTGATCTGCTGACACCACTTTCTGCAGCCAACCGTCATGTACTTTTTCTGGGACTCCGTGTAAGCACTATAAGTATCATAGCTGTTGTATCTTCATCGGTGTATGTACCTCTTGGACTACTTCGCCGTTGATCTGCAACATTTCCAGTTTTTTGAAACTTGTTAATAAGTTATGCCACAGTGTCTTGTGTGATGTTTATTCCATGTTTTCTGTTAAAGTTCATTACATCAGTATGATTTCAATTCGTTGCTCTTTCGTCAAACGCATATTTTAGGTATCTGAAAAATAAAAAAATATAAATTTTCCTATGTATGGAAACTAACGGCCCACCCTGTATATATATGAATATAAACTGACAGTCTTGGGCGGCCTGTTGGCGGGCTGAGTTAATGAGAGCGGGGTATACCCTTCCCCCCCTCAGCACGTTGGTATTAAAGATTAAAGTAAGCGAGTGCAGATTGGCCTTAAAGACGTAGTTACGGTTGAGTGCAGTTCAGGTTATTTAAATAATACGACAAAGAATATTTAATAACATAAAAGAAAATATTAAATATATACAAAAGTGAGTTTAAATAAAAATATTTGGTCAGATGAAAAATAACACTCGGCTGTTGGTCGAAGGGGATACGACAAAGAGATTATAGTGGGTTAATGACCTGACTCGAATCAGAGTCTTTAAAGGGGCTACGTTAAGTAGAAGTATAAACAAAGATTATTGATATGGGATGACTGGCTTATAAAAAGATCCGCGGGCAACAGCGGCAATACGTAGGCTTTAGGATTCTTGTTGAGGGAGTACTTGCCCGAATCCACCAAAGTACGGCAGTTGTAGGGAGCTTGCCAATCGTCTGGGGCAGAGTCCAACGGGGGGAGAGTTCTAGCCTTCGGTGCTCGAAATAAATCAAGGAAGAATCCGAATAGAGAATCGTGACGAGTATTCGTGTGTAGCGCGAATGGGTACTAACTGAATCCAGTTAAATCTTGGGTTAAATAGGGGTTGACGAGGCGGAGAAATTGCTTCAGGCCACGGCACGCTTTCCTTAGTCAAACATGGGCCTCGGGAGAGGAACGGCTTCCAACCGAGGAATTCGAGATAAGGTCGCCTATGGAATATTCTTACGGGGTCTTTCTCGCTTTGAAGTTAGGAGTTGAGAGATACAAACGCCACAAGTACGAGGTATAGGTCTCCTCGAGTAAATACGGCTACGCTCAATAAAGCCGCGTTGACCCGATTCCAACCTCGTTCAACCTCCTTCCTAACGCTCTTTGTTTCGAGCTCAAAGCCACGTGTATCTCTAAGGGTCTGAGGTGGACCTCAAGGGTCAATTCTTCCACAGTGAGTACTCATTAGAATAGTAACCGCATCAAATATCTCTTTCGGAACACACCTCTACTTCTTCCTTATATACACGTTTGGTCTTCAAAAAGGTTCAAAGGTGTTAGAAAGCTGGTAGGAAAAAGATTTGGGGGTTGTGGTAGATGGGTAGGAAGTTCGATTTAAGCAGCATTGACACAAAAGGTGTTTCTTTCACAATTTTCACTACATTTCACCAAATTTATGGCATTATTTATCGAATATGAGATGGCATCACAACCATCGTCTTCCACATCTAAGGATGGTCTTCTACCACATCCTCCTTAACCTTCAACGCTTCCACCACCTCCTGCAAACCGAAGCTTTCCCATCCGTGAGGTCAGAGGTCTGGTTGAAAAGTTTGCACCCTCGTTCACTTTGGTAAATGTTCAGGTGAAGTGTATCTTTCTGTTCTTGCGTTAAATTTCCCTCCCCAGGGTGTCGGGTTCTATTCCCGGAGAAAACAGATAAAAAAATTCAAAAACTCAGGGGTAGCCGCCAATGAGGCGGTGCGTCGAGTTTAATACATATGCACACACATCCACGGATACATATGTCATCACAGACATGGCCAATTACAATACTGCTGCCTCATCTTTTCCCCTTCTCTTCGCACATACAACATATCACTCTTCTGACCCGGATCATGCCAAAGGGGATTTCGTTTCAACTATACCCTGATGGGAAAAGGGTGGCTATCCCTTAGGCCACATCTAGCTGGTCCCCCCAAACAGTAATAGTGCTCTTTCAGTAACTTCCCCTTTAACGATCGTCATTCTGATCTTTATGCGGACTTTATTATAAGGTCGGGAAGCTTCCGCGACTGAATTGGGACAGGTGACGCGATTAACCCAAGAGATAATTATTAAACAACTTGTAATAATCACATTTGGGACCCCACAAATGCAGATTAGTCATCATTTAAGGCTTTTAGGTTTTAGGTTTTTAGGTTTTAGGTTCTTAGGTTAGATTTTTTGGTTTTAGTTTTTCGAAACCGAGATTAGATTAACCTTTATTTGTATCGTTTTTTGCGCGTAACATAATTGGTATCGTGGGGTCTACGGGACCCCACACTTAAAATATATATAGCTACCTCGCTTTCAATTTTATGGTACTTTAATGACTATTTTATGTATATTTAGTCTATTTTTAATTTAAAAAACCCATTAGTTTTAGTATAAATATAAGCTTGATCCAATAGTGTTGTAATGATCACAGAGAATGACGTGATACGTGGTATGCTTGTTGGTAATGCAGAATATTTCTGTTATTTGTTGTGAATGTAACTCACCAAATCATAAAAAAATGAAAAAATCATAAAATAAAAGATGTGAAATGTGTACTCACCAAAAGAAAATTTCCCGTCCTTTATGGAGTTGGCTATTTTCTTTTCCCATACAATTAAAGAAAATGAGGTAAAATGTTTCTTATTTCTAATATAGATGCACTTGTAATTGTTTTTAAGGCCCTTTTTTATAATCTAATGTTTACGCGGCACTTAAAAAACTAAAAAAAATAGAGGTAAAAATTAAAAGTAAAATGTTTCTTTTTCTTTCCTTACACACTAGAGGCCATATTTCTTATGAGTTCACACACAGTCAAGGTAGAATGGAGAAGAATGTACCCCACAGACTGGCTTTTTGCACTCATAGCAAACCACTCTCATCTTTCTATCTTCTTGTCTTGGGCAATGTACACAGTGTTTTTTAACATCTAACAGGGGAGTGATTGTTTTGGAAGGCAGATTTATATTGAGCACATTTGCAATGGTTTTCTTGAGGTCTCTTGACAGTGACGGTTGTGTCAGTCTATTCTCACTCCAAGACCGAATAAGTGGTAGAGCTAACTCTTGCATGACTTGCCGACGCAGGTCAACCTTTTCATTTCTGCTTTCTCGGTACCATGAGAAGATGATGAATGCGTTGATGGTTGCTTCATTGATAAGGCCGTAGAACATACAGAGAGGCTATCTTTGGTTTCTACGGCTGAAACTGTACGTTGCACACATTCGATTGAAAGTGTCACATCACCTTTCTTCTTATTATAAAAGTTGACATTCTTTGGCTTCCCATTTGTCGCAATAGTGGGTTCATTTTGCAAGGAGAAAAGCAAGAGCACAATAATTTTAGCGTTCTCTTTCGCCCGCATATCGGAGCACAAAGTCAGTTTGTTAGTGAACCCAAATCCTGCTGTTCATTTTGGTCGTCCTTTTCTGGTCTTTAGTTCTTCTGGTACTTGGTGTTTGTTCTCACGCAATGTGCCTACACTCGTAAGGCACCTTTGGACAAGATCTTCTGCTAGTTGGACAGATGTGAACCAGTTGTCGTGCGCTACATTTCTGTTGGTTCCGAAGTAGTGCTTTGTAATTTGTTTTGAGTAATAGTGAGCCAAATTAATATTTCTGGCTTCTTTGGGCACAACAAGCATTTCAACCAAATAAGGAATAGCGTTAAAAATATATCTTGACTTATTATCGCAGAGCATCATAATTTTAATCCCATATTTCGCCGGCTTGTTTGGTATATACATCCGTAATTGGCAATTGCCGCAGAAAGCCAACAATTGTTCATCCAATGTGAAATGTTCTTCGAGATTATAATTATCTGTGCAATTTTGGATAAAGGCGTCCCACACTTCTCTTATCAGTGCCAGTTTGTCAGTTCTCTTCCTGACTTAACGCGTACTGCGATCGTCGAAGCGTAGAGAATTCAACAGGAAATAAAACCGACGCTCGCTCATGGCAGTTCGGTAAAATGGATGGCCTGTCTGGGGATTGAACATCTCACTTGCGGTCAGATGATTACATTTGCGAGAACCACTGAAATTTAATATACCCAGAAGAGCTTTTATTTTCTCTTTGCATGTATGCCTTGTTGTTGTTGTAGAGGTTGCTCCATAATTCGCAGATGTCTCTGTTATGAATGCATTGGTGTGTGTTACCACTACATCAAGCATTTTTTCGTCAATGAACAAGTTCAAGCAGTCCTCATGTTGGTTGACCCTTCTTGCAAGACCCTTTGGACCGACAACTCCAATATTTCTGATGTTTCTCTACAACGTTCTAGTGGTTCTTGGTTGAACGGTCTTCGTACTCCTTATGTACTTACTGTTGCTTTAAATTCTTGGTTTGGAGAATTTTAGCAAAGAGCAACTTTCGCGTATCGGTTCTTCTGGACGTCGTTCAACTTGTGGACGAGAAGGTGCTGGTGTACTTGATCTTCTGTTTCGCTTTAATCGTGCCATCTGCATCCTCTCGGCATCATCTTAATCTTCCTCACCTTCAGAAGATTCTGAAGATAACGTGGGAATGTACGTATCTCCCTCATTGCTATCGCATACCTCCTCCAATAGTAGGTTGTCTTCATTTTCAGAATCTATACTGAGATCCATAAGATGCCTCTGAATATCCTCATTCGTTCTTATCTTTCTCCATGAAGTGCTCGCCATGGTCTAAAAATAAGTTGCATTATTATAGTGTTTTAGATTATATTTTTTCATTATAATATATATAATTGTTATATATAGATATATATTTCTTATATATTAATTTATTTAATAATTTCATTATTATTATTATAGAATTTTCTATACAGATAGATATTTCATGACAAAATATGAAATATAGCACGTTTTAGTGATGTCTATAAAAAATCATTACTGTTACGTAAATGGTATCGTGGGGTCCAGTAGACCCCAACTCACCTGATTTTGTGCTGTGCCCAGACTACGTATGTTTTCTTCAGAAATTTTTTGCTTCTATTTTCTTATGGTACCGTGATAAAAAGGTACCTGGACTTTGAGAATTATCGCTTAATCAGAACCCGTGAATATAAGAAAGTCTGCGGTATCGTGGGGTCCAGTGGACCCCACGATACCAATTAAGGGGTCATGAAATCATGATGATTTCTACCAAAATTTGATTTGTTAGGTATAAATATATTTATTTGTTCTGTTTTTGTGAATGAGCGTTTTTCTATTTGGCTCTTAATGATTAATTAGGTTAATTAAAAATCATTTATCTCTACATATACATCAGGATCATTTAATAACATTGTTATTTCGGCATAACTTTCACTGAATTAAAAAAAAAATCATACATTTTATTTAGTTCAATGTCGTTTGAAAGATTGTGTCATGAGTAAGATGAAATGTAATAGTAGTTGTGAATCATATTATTTTTCATAGGGCTAAAACTTGGTAGCGATTTTTCTGAGAGGAGAAGAAAAACACAAATTTACGATTTTACCCCAACATTTGTAAGGGCGTCTACTCTTTAAATTTGTAACTTTTCTTCTGTATTCACTGATAAAATTTAAAATAAAATTTTGGATGTGCAAAGAACGAACGGAATTTTTTAAAAAATCGGTTATATGTTGAAGATTCTGAAGCTACGTCATAGTAGCCCTCAAATATCCATAATTGGAAGACATCGGAGCCATTTTCGAATCGATTAAGGCAAAATATTTTCCAGAATTCTTTCAGCGAAGTGATTTTAGAGTGAAAAAATGGCAATTTCATTCCATTTAATATTTTTGGGAGATTTTCCGGCTCAAAGTAAAAATTTGAATGTTTTGCAAATGTAAACGAGAATTCAAAAATAAATACTCTTTTAAATTGGAAGGTTCTTAAGCAAGGGTATAAACCTGAGTCTATAGAAACTAACGGTAATGACCACTGTATTTTCCGTTGTAAAAGTAAAAAAAATAGTGTTGAAAAGGGAGCTGAAAAGTTATATAAAAGAGATGCACCTGCTGATAAGAGACTTCGATTGGCTGAAAATCTAGCCAATACCTGTAAATTTTCAATATAAGAAACATTTGTCCCCGTTCAGCTACATTACATTGGGATGAAGTTAAATAATATGCCATAAAATGAATATTAAACGTCACGATGGCACAAAAGTACCCCTGTGCCAGTCAGGATGCATTGGTTCGAAAATACTATGAAAGATCGGTTCTTCCGAAACCTGTTTTGCCGATTCGACGGCCAGAAAAGCGTCCTTTCTCCAACCATTGAATTCCGTAGGAAGACATGGAAAATGTTGCCCAGGATTTGTGCCACACTATAGGATTAGGCACTAGTTTGCTAGGCAAAAACCCCAAACTAATCGGTGCATCAGTACTGTAGGAGAAAAGGGATAAAAGAGGTTACAAAGAATACCGAAATAAAGTAATTTTATAAAGATGATTTGAAAAATAACATTCAAACACTGAGGTAAAAACAAAACGAATGTGAGAAGAAGCGAGAAAATCTCAGGGAATGTCAATGTTCGAGTGGAGAGAACTTAAAGAAACCCCGCAGGAGCTCTCCTTGCTCGAGTCTATTCCCTCGAGCAATAACTCCGAATTTTTTAACCTTCTTCACTCGAACATCTTTCAAAAGCGGCTTAAAAGAGCGAGTTTCTTTTTAAAAGTTAAATAAATACAAACAAATAAGTGTGAAGTTTGTCGAATGGGAAAAAATGAAATGTAGGATGTTATAAAGACTATATAGCAAAAATAGAAACTCCTTTGAAGGAATAAAAATTTGAGAAGTTTTTGACCTCATCACGAGCGAGTAGTGATCGGAGTGTAAGAGTTGGACAGGTGTTTCAGGACAGGCAATGCCATCAAATGGTCGATAAAGGGGAAGCTGCGAAGCAAAACAAGCCGATGAGAAGCTTTCAAACAGTTCTAGGACTCCGCCCTCCCAAACCCTCCTCGCCCTCAGAGAAAAGTTAAAAAGCTATTTGTCACTTTTGAAATTTATGAATATTCCTGCCTTATTTATATATGATCTCGCCGTATTAATGAATAATCCCGACATGTTTATGAATAATATCGCCATATTTATAAATAATCCTGCCCTATGTATAAATAAGACCGCCATATTTATAAATATCATGCGATATTTATGAATAACCCTTCCATATTAATGAATAATTTTACCAAATTTAGCAATAACCATGTCCTATTTAGGAATAATCATGACATGGGAATAATTTCGCCATATTTCCCAATTATCATGGCTTATTTATGATTTATCCTGCCATGATGTGAATAATAACGCCATATTTATGACTATCATTTCCATATTTATGAATAATCATGTCATACTTATGAAAATCAAGCGAGATTTATGATTAATCATGCCAGATTCACGACATTTTTTGCCATATTAGTTAAATCTCAACGCCCTTTTCATTATTGCAAAGGATGAATAGTAGAAACTTATGCTGTTGAATCTTTTTGTTTTACACTTATGTTTTGGTAGATTCACAACATAGGTTGCAAATATGTTATGAGTAAGAACAAGGTTATGTAGAAGTTGGAGTACAAATCCATCTATTATAGTTTATTAAATTTCAGTCTCTTAAATTCATAAAAAAAAAAATGTAGGAAGAATTATAGTTAAAAACCCCCAAAAGAGAAAATAATGTGAAAGCAAAGAAAAATGGTTGTTATTAGCCTCTGTAGGTGATAGAAATTATAAAAGTTGCTATATAAATAAATATAAATTTAATCAAACGTTGAAAAGAAAGGAATATGAAGATATATTGAAGAAGAGTTGGAAATAATAGTAAAGAACAAGCTCCAAGTAGTAAAGATAAACCAATCGTTAAGATTCTCAGTGTCTCAAATACGGACTGGACAGAATCTTTCCAATTAAAAGATGTAGATTTCTATTGGATTGTTGAGAAAAAAAAGACTAAGGTTCTCTTTTATAAGAAAAGAAATTCCCCCAAAAGAAAAAACTTCAATATGTTAAGACGAATAAAAAGATATATACAAAGTTTGTGATTGATTTGTATTACATTATTAGAGGGATTTATGAAGATTTTGCTCCTTCATCTTTTCGCAGAAGACAAAACAAGTTGGAGCGATTGGTTAAGTAAACCCTTTACTATTGGCCTTTATTGACTGGGTCTACAGTTGCAGTTCATCTTGTTTGCCTCAGGTCAGGAGCATTGTAGTTCGAGTGGATGGAATGTTTTCATAGGATGTGGAGGCTGGCACTGGCAGTGTAAAGCTGATAGCAGCCGAGCGAGAGAATTGTGACACTAACAATAGTATCTCTCGGAAATGCGAGAATTAATAGGCCACGAATGGCGTTAGGTTGCCAAGTCTCACCTTCTAGGTGTTGCCAGGGTCGCTGATTGCGCTAAAGTTACTATAACCCAAATTGTTTCAATAAAATGATAATGCTTAAAAAAATATATCTTTTCTTAAAACTTGATATCTAATATGCAGATTTCAAAATATCTATGAAGGCGAAAGTCAAATATTTATGATTAAAGAAGGGGATAAGCGAGATAAAAACCAAATTGATTTCTCTTAGACATTTCTCGCAGAAGTTCAAGGGATTTTTCTCTAAGGATCGATCTAAACTGCGTTCTGGGATCAACTTAGAGGTGATTTAATAGAGAAGGAAGAAGAAAGAGAGAGAGAGAGAGAGACAGACAGACAGAGAGAGACAAAGAGAAAGTGAGAGATAGACAGACATACAAAGAGAGACAGACAGACAGATAAACAGAGAGATAGAGAGAGAGATATCTTCTAGGACTTTAAAAAAGGGTTGGCTCTTGACGATGTCTCTTTTCCTTATGACAGCATGCATAGCCTCTAGAGTAATTGGACTCGCATTCTGATCAAAGATTGTGCCAATGGTTCTTTTTCGTATCGATGCGAATGAAAAATATCTTCATTTTGACTTAACGTTGCACGACACAACGTAATAATCCTGAAAGGAAAACATTAGCAAAATCTGATGCTAATCTCCCTTCCCCTCCCTTCTTCCATCATGACTTGGTGCATGATCTTCAATTTTTTTGCCAATGTTTTCTAATGTTTAACAATAAAATACTGAAGTTAAACTAATAATAATAAAACTTTGAAACAAAGAGAAGAATACGTTAATTGGGACGATTTTGACTTCTGAAATGAAATGAGGAGAATAAACATAAGACGTCCTCGGAAGGTTAAGAAGATGAAAGTACATAAATAATCAACGCCAGAATTAACATGGTGAGGTAGAACAACGTATGAGCAATGTAAACATCTTGGACAAGTCTACCAAACCCTGGAAGAAGAGACGCTTAATATTGTTGTTTGGTAATGGTGAAAAAATTATCCTTCAAAATCGAGATTTGATCCCAAAACCTTTCACATCAGAAGCACTTATGGTAGCACTCCCGCACTATGGACTAAGGCGAAAGCAAAAATGTTTTATAACCAATAATGGAGTTATTGGAACTTTAATATTATTCCTGTAATTTATTCCAATCGTGATAAGACTTTGATCAATTTATTTCACTGCCCGAATTCAATGCGCTTTGCAGATGGCCAAAATTATTCACGTTTTAATCCACATAAAATTTGAAAAATATTTTACCCGAATCCCTTTGAATTTGAAAGCAAATATAATATTTTTTGTCTCAGTCTATAACTATTTTTTATTCATGTTTGATAATTCCTTGTGAACACATTAAAAAATAATATTACTTGTATAAGAATTATGGCTTACTTAATATGGGACTTTGACCATTTTAAAGGCAAAATCATGAGTTTCCTTGACTTCTTTTTTCAGTGACCACAGTCTTCTACCGCTATGTCGGAGGAGGGATGGGGGTCTATTTTAACGAAGAAAATCAGCCCAGAAGTATGTAGAGTCATATGGACGAGAGGACCTCATTAGAGTTCCATCTTCATTGAAAAGCAGCTTCTTTCTTATATGGATATAGACTTCAACGAGGCATTTTAAACAACCAGTTTTATAGAATTATCCAATGAAGAGCTGCATAGATCCTTAAATCCGCTTTATGGTTAGTCTGTCAAAAAGTTAGGAAGGTAATTTACAGAGTCCTTGGATGACCTTTAGATTATAAAAAAGTATCACCTTTAGAGCAAAAACAACTTCTTTAAAAATTGAGTAGATGTTGGTCCAACTTATTTTTGAGCATGTTTTATTGACATGATTTGGACTACATTTGATGAAAGTTCCAACTTGAGAAGATTTTATAAGTGAAAAAGTTTCTCATAATATGCTTGTAATAAAGCTTTAATTTCCCTTTATGACTCTTTGTTCACGTCATGTTTTCGGCGCATTCAAAAATTAAATCAAACCATTCCAATTGTTTGAGACACGAATTGGCCGCGAAAGCGTCTATATATTTTAGCGAAGGCAATTTCAATTCTTTAAGACTGTCTTAATAGACTTTGTTCCACAGCAGCAGTATGAGTTTTGTCACCTTTCGCTATACTCTCGCCAATATGGCGATACACTTTTGCAAATAAAGAGATAAAAAATGAAACTAATATTCCAGCCGTGTACGCACGTTTGATTTAAATGAGAGAAGTACTATTTCTTTACTCTTCTATTTTAAATGCACTAATATCAAGTTCTTCTGAAATGTTATATAATTCATGACCACCTTAAGTATATTAAATTTCCATTTCGATAACAAATATGCATTTCTTTACAGTTATTGAAGTCAAAAATTGCCTCTCGAACAACTAAATATATTGTTGTCCTTCAGTATTCTTCTTGATGAGTCGTGTTCCGCTATTTCATATCCAAATACTGATAAATTAAGTGTTGTCTTGCCTTTTCTTCAAGTTACACATCATTAATTGTTTTTTTTTAATTGTTTAGAATGGTTGAATCAATATCTAATAATTTACCATTCTTCAGTATATTGTCTTTAATATATATCTAAAGAAGACCAAAAGCTTTTCAATTTTCAACTATTCCATTATGTAATAATGCATCTACTACATTATTATTTTTCATATTAAATAAGTTAAATTAAGTCAAATAACCTAACCCAGTTAATGTAACCATGTTGCTATTTTATTTAATATTTTTAATAAATTAATAATGTCACTAATATGATTAACACTGCAACCGCCAATGCATTAACGGCAATATCACAGTCGTAAATATTTACTAACGTATTAATAGCATATTTCTAATGTCGTTAATATAACAAATTGATGCCTTACACTTTAGATTACACTAGAGCACAAATCAGACACATTTGGACACATTTATCATTATACGGTAGCTCGATTCTATTCATTGCTTATCTCTATCTAATAAACGTTCTCTAAATACCTTTCAAAATCTTGTAGATGAAGACAATATACAGGAAATGAATGAATCACTGAAAATAACCACAACTTTGATAAAACAAGGGTTGCGATGTTCGATGTTGTTACTTGCCAAATGCTTTTAGATAGCTCTTTCATTCTGATAGTAGAAAATAACGCAGTGCTCAAGTTTACTATGTAAAGACTGTTCTATTTTTCTAAACCAATATTTAAAAGTCATTAGTTGTTTAGGTTTAGAATTCATTCGGTTGAGGTCGAAAGTTTAAGATTATAGTGTATTATGATGAAAAACGAACTCAACCAGCGGAAGCTTTTGCTCATGGCTGGCAACCTCAGCATGTATAATGACGATATAATTAATTGTATGAGAAAAGTAAATTGACATTGTCCACATGCTTGTGGAACATAAGAGTTCACTCATATGTGTAATCGGTAGTATATCACAACGTTACCACATCTCCTCTGAGCTAACCTCTATATAAGATGTGGTTATACATGGAGTGGGCTTCTTCATTGAAGCGCTAAATGGAGGGAGTCGGGCTTGCTAAGGATGATTTAAAAAACTACATGAAACTAAAATCATACAGGGTATATTTTATGACGTCATGATAAATCGTATAATCTATAAGCCAAAATTAGATAGCTAAACTTTCTCTAATTATTTACCTTAAAATACAACCAGGGACTCCCTCATGAATACTCTCGGATTTCTACTTCATCATAATTCGAATATAATTAATATTAAAAGAGAAAAGAATGAATGAAGAGAATTGCTCTCATTTAATTTGAAATGGAATCCGCTGACAAAAAAAGGAAAAAAAATAAATCTAATTAAAAGAACTAATTAATCAATAGATCCCGTCACCATGGGAGTTGACTCTCAAGCGGTGCCCAGACCACACTGTTATGAGTTCTCGCATTCGATTTAGTCCCAAAGGGACGAAGTCCTCCCAGGTTTTGTCTAATTAGTTTGTTTGTTATTTTTAATAAACTGCATTAAGGTAGTTAGAACATGGGGTCATGATACCAATTTCACGCCCCTTTTATTCTGAATCGGGCACGCTGGAGAACGTTGTTCTTCCACTTGCTTTGGTTGGAAGAACATTAGTGCTTATGTATGGTATCTTGTGAATATGTGCTAACATGTTTCTTAATCCCGGTAGCAACAGGAATTGTGAGTATTGGTCAGGCCAGGCCGATGTTTGTGTAATGTTGGGTAGTATGACGGGTTTTTCTTCCCATTCAATATCAAATGGTAGGTGATTTAGGCAACGAGATTGGATGCATTGCTGTGTATTTGGAGCCTGTGTTCTATTATCGAAACTTCATTTAGAGATTATTTATTAAGTTATCTATCTTCTTGTTTTTTCAAATGAGTAATGTAGTGTACATCTCTTCTTTTCATCTACCATGCCATTTTTCACCTGGATTAACTTTTTGTACACATCCCTCCACCTTTTCGCAGAAGCACCACTCTCCATTGACCACCATTGCTTTCTTTGAAAGTTCTATTGATTTCACCCAGGTATAAATTTGACGCAGCTGCCTTCGTTTTTTTTTTAACTATGGCAACCTTTTGTCACCATGAGTACAAAAAACAAATAAATACATTAGTGCAAACGGTCATGGCAATAATTATAGGTCCTCTTCCTAAAAATCCATCATATGCAAACGTTCGTAGATCAAAATGAATTAGATGTTGGATTTGCCTCAAAACGAACGTCAATAAGTTCAATGTCGAATCTCCTACGTGTTCTATGCTCATTTGTCCACAGCATATAAATGGAAAAGTTACCAGTGTCTATCATGCACCTTGGATTTATTCATCTGATAGAGTTTTTTTTTTTAAATGCTCCATCATGTTTACATGTTCTTCTAAGATAATATATGTAATTATTATCATAATTGCATTTTAAAATATAAATAACATAGCAAACAACTGATAACCATCCAATAAAACTAACAACTCAGACACCCTCACCTTACCATCATCTCACGTAAAATAGCCCATAATCACAATATATAACGAACACATCTAAACAACCTTCGCTAGGGAACAGCAATTTTTTTCCGAACCCTTTGAGAGACCGCAATTAAGGCAAAAAAACGCCCGATATCCTGTTAATATAGTATGTTTCTTCTCTTATAGCTCGATAAGGGTTATGTTAACGTGTAAATCGGAATATGAGTCCCACTGATGCATTTAGTCCATAGTTACTTAGATTTTGTCCCATTTTTTCTCATCTTGAATATCGGGTGGTTCCCCTAAACTATATATTAATATATATATATATATATATATATATATATATATATATATATATATATATATATATATATATATATTAATAACTTACATCAAAGTTTGCCTCACTAAAATTTATAGAATTATTAGTTTTTACATTTTTTCATAAAAAAACCCCAAAATTTGTGCAAAAAGAAATTTGAAGTCAACACTAGGCTGTGTGGGGAAGTTTATGCCATGCTTAGGAAACGGTTCTTTCAGAGTTTGGAGTTCGAAAGCTACATATCCTCAAGTCCTTCAATTCCAATCATGATGTCTGTGCTCTCATTAAACTTTGCTACATAGACAGAGGATTGAAAAGTGGAAGATTAATATGAGAGTTCTAGGGAGAGTTTGGAAGAGAAGTGCACTAGTCAACTGTTATAGAAGTTTAGAGATGTAGGAACCACTGCAATGAGAGCAAGAAATGGCAGGTCACAAAAAGCAACAACACCAGTAAATGTGGAATCAAAAATGATAAAATCTTCTCTCAAAAGAATATACCAGAAACTTAATTGCTATAAATCATAGTGCAAGTAGCAAGTTCTGTGCAACGTCTAGTAAAATCATTGACTCTAAGGCCATTCAAAAGGATTCATACATAAATAAAAACAAAAATGGGATCAACAATAGAAAACAAGGGAGTTGTTTGATCAATTTTCGGTTTATTGTGTTAAGAAGACTGTGCTCACGGGTGTAAAGGAGTTTACACCAGAAATTCTGCAGAATCTTCAAAATGACGTCTACTCACGTGCTAAAAACAAGATATAGTGAGTAGACGGCAAAATCAAATGGCATCGCGATTTACCCCCTCAAATGTGATGATATCTGGAGGCGTTTCTTGGAATGGGAAAACTGACATTAATTTAATTAATACCGAAACAACGAATGGGAATAACTACATGAAGCCTTTAAACAATTTTTTTTCGCCAGCCTGCCTTCGTCATAATCCAAAAGAGAGAGTGTCGTCAGATACAATCAAAGCCTCCTAGGCATTTATGAATCAGAATACGCCCTTATTTTTTACCAAGAATGATTGACCATCCGAAATATTTACCGAGCGTGAAGTACAAGACAAAATATTGTAATCATGTAAAGAAATTGTCGATAATACTGACAACAAAGAATATCAGGGTAGGTAAAAAGACTCCTATTGGTTTGTCAACATGATGGGGGATTAATCGATCTTGTACTCGCTTAAATAAAAAAATAGGCTCACCAGACAGATAATTACTCAGGTAGTTTAAACTATTTTAAACACGGCGTGACTAATTTTTGTTCGGTGAGCTGATTTGTTTTTATGGGGAGAATTTTTATTTTTATAATTGTGAAAACAAAAACATTAGATATTTAGCCAATTTTAACAATAGAGACCTACGACTTTGCTGTCAAATTCTCATCAAATATTGTCTCCTATTGTGATATGATTACTTGAAAAATAAGCGGTCTAGGGAGGGAGGTTGGTGGGGGGGAGGGGGGGTGCACGCGAAATAATTGCTCATATTTTTATTATTTTTCTTAAAAGATTGGTGCCTCCATCCCCCGGATTTTAGATCACATGTCCTACTCCAACGCTTATAAGAACCTTTAGTAGGTTTCAAGACAGGACACAGCACGATATCAGCGCTCCTAAACGTATTGGACCACGTGCAGCTGACCTTGGTGCTTTCAGTCTAGTACTTCTTTACCTCTTGGCAGTATTTGGTACTGTCGTCTCTATCGCCTCTGTTAATTCTTAAGGAGTATATGGAACTGGCCTTAACTGTTTTGCAGTCGTCTCTTTTATCTTGTATTCAATTGATTCATTTTAATTAGGCATGATATGTATCGGCCGGAGGACCTTAGTTTTGGTGTTCTACAAGGGTCGGTTTTTGGTCCGCTGAAAAACCATTGGTCCCTATCTTGACATAAGGGTCTCCCATGCCCTATTTTCTGATAGAATTCCAAATCTGGGTGTCAGTTTTGATATTGAGTTTTCTCTTGAAAATTATGTTGCTAAATTATGTAAATCCTCTGCCATTTATGCTTTTGTTACCTCCCGACTTGATTAGTACTAATCCCTTCTCCTTGGATCACAGATTTTCCTTCTTCGACTTCTTAAATTGGTTCATAACTTTCCAACTCGGGTCCTTCTCCGCTAAGGACCTTTCTTTCGTGAATTACCCTTGTCCCTTGAACTTCATTGTCCCCCCCCCATCTTATATAAAATGTTCTTCCCTTTATATATACATTTCCTCAAATGACGCCACTTCTTCCTGGCCCTATTCTATCCCATGAGAACCCTACTCCCTGGCTTTGCTTAGCACCCCTCCTATCATTATTGGTTGTTTCTCGTGTTTGTTTGTGACGCATGGTTTATCGTGATCCCTCTATATTTTCGCCTTCATGTTTTATGATTTGCCTGATGCAATTCCCTCAGCAAACTTACCTTAGTGATTTTAAGCCCCCCTTAAAGACCCACCTCTGCCTTCATGGTTTTATTTATTTAATAAAGTTGCTCTCTGAGAAGGTCTGTTGCCTTAGATGCTGTCATACAAAAATTCCTTACTGTTATTATTAAGAGAAAGAAAAAACTAACAGGGGGAATTCCCTGAAAAAATTTTCAAAGGAGAGGAGAAAATATGTGGCGGTTTCTGTAGACCGATTAACCAAAAGATGATACTAGGCTAGTTCTAGACATAATAAAGTGCGCAACTCTCTTATGCTATACTTCTTGTTCGTGAATATGAAAGGCAAGCTGGACGTCGCCGATCCAGCGCTGGTTTCGTGTTCGGGTTACATTAAAACTGAAGGGCAATTGGAAACTTTGATCCTTACCAATAATTAACGGGTGCAGAGGAGCATTGGGGACAACACCCCTTACAGGAAGTGACCATTGCTCGAGATGCTTTGGAAATTCGGCTGATGATAAAGAAAAACAAGTTCGATAAATTATTCGATCCCCTTAAAGGAATTTGTAGTTTTACTCCATGTTGTTGAAATATGATAATTATTATTAATTATGGAGGAAGCGCCATTTAAAATCAGGTCGCTCTCGCATATATAAAAATATAAGTTCAAATTGCATTTTTATATTTCATGTAAAGGCATTTTTAGGTTCTCTTTTTGTATGGGCGTGGCCAAGTTCGGACTGCTGTCGTCCATAGTATATAGTTTCTTTGGTCATTTGGACCATCTCTCTTCATTTTAGAACTGTTCTTTTTACTCTATACATCATTCCTTTTTGTGTTTTCATCTAAGTGTTTATTTTATTGTCTATTCGAATTAATCCTTGCATTGTATTGTTCTTGTTACGTGAGTTGGCCTCATTTGTGGTTGTTTTGGTGTTTACAGTCCAAATTTCACTCCGAAAATGGAATCTATGGGCTGTATTTCGAAGCAATGGGGCGTCATAGCTAGCCCTTCCCTTATCTATTTCATTGTAATCAACCAAAGGGTTCGTTACTTGTAGCCAATTAAAGGTGAAGAAGGTTACCCACTAGTGATCTGAACTAGTGGAATACTCGATCTGCCTTGGTATTATTTGCGAATTGGACCTCCGTTTTAAACCCTGAATTCGAGGAGTATTCAGATGCGCGGCACCTGCTAAGGGCAAAACCACGAAGCAAAATTTTTCCCCAATTTAGTAGGTAATTACGTAAAAAGGACCATATTTTTTTAGTCCCCCCACCCCTTTTCCACTTTGGGGGGAATACTTATTTAGACCGAGTTTATCCCAAATGTGAAAGTTATCAAAAAAAAACCCCAAGTTTAGATAATTGAGATTAAAACATCCCTAATTTTTTTATGCAAAGAGGACGCCTCAGGTCAAATGAATGACCTCTTGGCACTTCCACTTCCAGATCCTCAATCCTGAGATTACCAACTTTTCTTCACGTTCACCTTTCATACTTCAAAAATTAAAGTACTTAGTAGAATTAATAAAATGTATTATGTTTCTATCACAATTTGAAGGTGAAATATACAGAAATTTAGAGTCTTCACCCATTTTATTAATAAATAAATAGAGTCAATATTTCCAATGATGACCCTTGTTTTTCAGGACAGCTTCAATTCGTTTTGGTGTATGGAGACCACATTTGTAGATATGCTGTGATATTGCTCGAGTTTTGTTCAATATGAACCAGCAACTGCTGACAATTTTCTGGTTTCTGTATATCAAAGGTCAAATTGATTATCGCCTACAAATTATCTCTTAGGTTAAAACCTGGTCACTTCCAGAGGCAACGTCTCAAAAGTTTGATGTTATTTTCTGCCCCAAACTTTGTCATTAATTTTACTTTCTATCAAAGTGGGTCTTCATTCCTCCTAAAAAAACAGTTATCATCCGCAAATTGGTCTCAACTGTTGGGAAAAGGTGCTGAAGAACCACATTTTGGTCCTATTTTTATTTCATGGCAGTACTCTTTGGCAAAATATTTAGTGTCCCAGTTCTCTTAGATGAGAAGCATTCTTAGAGAGTCCAAATGCTTTACTGTGGTATGACACAAGACTCTTGAAAGCGCTCTGCTTTACTTCTCCTAGCGAGTGATCTTCCAGAAGCTCCAAACAAGCGAAGGGGAGTTTCATCAGAGATCACTTTTCGTCAGTATTCAACAGTTCATTCTTCATATTTAATACAAAGGGGGGAGCCTATTTGTGAAGTTATTCTTGGTGAGACGAGACTTCTTTTCAGCTCTTCTCTAATTGAGACCTCTGTCGAAAGGACTCCGCTGTGCGAGCTGAAGCGTCCACACCTGCCCATTTCGAATCGTGAGCAAGCTTAGCAATAAAGGAAACCCGATCATTGAGCTGGGACATCACCAGAAGGCAATTTTGGCGTTCATTACAAGTTCTTGATGGTCAAAAGAACTTCTTCACATGGGTGTAACAAGTCTTTTTTTAAGTAATTAATGATCTTAAAGATCATTAGCAACTATCTCCTTATATTGCAGGACACTTTGGTGCGAAACAACAATGGTTGTACGCTTTTCTTTGAAAGGAACCATTAATTCAAACCTTTATATATATAAAAAAAATAGATTATAATTACTCCTCATTCATTTAATCGATATTTGCCTTCATTTTACACTTTTAATCAAATAGCAAAGCTCCAGAGACGGAAATTCCCCTCTTAGAGTTACAGGAACAAAAGAATAATTTTGGATTCAGGGAAAGGATGCGTTTTTTTATTATTATTTATTTAAATTCTAAATTTTTAATTAATCTGCAATAATTTAAATATTAGACTAATTATTCTTATCATCTAAATTTCGTCCATACTCTCGTCGTCCGCGTGGAATTTCCTTGAGGGGAAGGATAAGAGTCTTCATTGTCATAAGACACATTTTTATATAGACGCCTGTGCGTGATTTTGTTTAGAGTAAACTTACTTCTACCTCTTCAGTAAACACACAAAGATCACAAGCTTCAGCTGTGTCCAATGGCAGAGGGAAACTGAGACGATCGGAGCTAACAGACTTGTTGCAGCCTTCTTCCGCCTTCACAGCCGTTGAGATTTTGATGAAAACTTCATCCACCTGTTCTGCCGTTGATGACTTGGCAGGGTTTGGTTTGATATCGCAGTTTCTTCTCCTAGCCTTTGCCTACAGAGGCTCACCCTACAAGCCAGCGGGGACCCTAGGCAGGTGCTTTGCCTCCGGGTCAGGGTGGACCTGGGAGCAATGGCATATTAAAGGGTAACTCCACAATCCCTAAAACTCTGAATGACCCACATCAGAGCTTCGCCACCGGATGCAATTTTAATTCATACTCTTCAACCGTATGAAATAGATTTTTCTCTATCCATTTTATTCTATTACACATTCACGAGTTAATTTCTCAGGTTTGAAGAGTGATATGCCTATTTGCATGTGATCCTTTCCGGAGTGGCATTTTTGATACGCCTTCCGGGCAGCAAATCGCCTTTACCTATTTTATATTTTCTCCTGTAATGGTTTCAGTTGCTTAATTTTTCTTAATTTATTTTTACACAAGTACTACATTTTACACTATTCTTATGCGATATTTACTTATCTGTATGTATCAATTTATGAGCTAGAATTTTATCCACAATTTTCTCATTATTAAACCTCCTGACCAGTATTTTCTTCTTTATCCACGCTGACTTCTACTTTACCGACTGTAAACCGGCTATTTAAGGTCAGGCAGTTTATCTCATCCATCGTTATCATTCAGCACAAAAGGAAAATCATTTTTTCCTGTCCCTCTTCTCCCCAAGGCAAATAATTTAAAACTATAAGGAAAAAACGAAATACTCTGACAAACATATAATTTTGTCAGTCCCCATACAAAAAAAAAAATAATAAGATCCGTGAGAAAGTAAGTACACTCCCCTCTTCAAAGGGCTGCACACAGGCCGAAATGGCGGACTCCAGTGCCGCAAGGATCCCACTGAGAACCATAAGTGTCCTGGAAAAACCGGATAAGGGTAAGGTTTATGAAACCAAATTTGGCACACTAAATGTGGCAATCGTCCGTCTATTGACTCGAAGACAGGATATGTCGCTATATGCGAGAAGGAGCACGATATCGAGACCCTCACAAAGGAGGCAGGGATAAAGATCCTGAGGGAAATAAACATCCAGACCAGTACCCCTCCCCAGATCCAAGCTCATAGAAGTGTGATATGCCGAAAGCTTGGCCCGTGGATCAGCCAGCATACAAAAGAAGAAATAAAGGATGAACTAGAGAGAAATCAGCAATGGGCTAAGATAACAGAGATAGTGAAGTTGAGGAGAATAAGGGATAACAGGGAATACCATCACGTGTTCAAAATAATATTTGCAGGCACAACGATGGTAGCTATGGCGAAGAAGAGTGGATTGCTGCTCTTCAAGGCGGGGAACAAATTGAGAGGGAGGAGTTGAACATAGTTCAAATATGTTTTAGTTGCTTCAATCTTGAACACCAACACCACAAAAGAATGCAAAGAGCAAGAACTGAGCCGCTCTAATGTAATGGTAAAGGACACGGCTGGCGGGAATGCCCAGCAACCGAAGAAAGAGGCCAGAACTATGGTCAAAAGCACGGGACAATGGCGATGTCCTGCCCTAGGAAAACAGAAATCCTAAAAAGAAAGGCAGAGGAAAGAAATATGAGGGAATTAGGAAGGCAAATATCTCCTACGCCCAAGAAGCAAAATCCGCCCCTGCAAGAACAATCCATATTGCTGCACAAAAAACATACTTGAAGGTCGGCAATAAGAAATTAATAAAAATACTCACGTGCATTTTGTACACTCACGTGAGAAACCTTACCAACCTGGCTGCTTCGCTACTGAGCTTAACACCGTGCTCAAGAAGAATGGTCTAGAGGAAATGTGGTTCCCGGACAACCCTCCATCAGGGGATGTCCTGTAACTGCAATACCAGCTCGAAGATGGAGCTCCAGCGAGGCCGTTTCCAGCAGACGAAGAGAGAACTTAAAATAACGCATCCCAGGAAACCTCACAAGCACCTCTAAGGTCCACAAACAGGGACCCCAAAATAGAGGTCAATAGATCTGAAGGAGAAAGAAGCTGCCAGGAGGATAAAGCAAGCTAAGGGAAATCTCTCAATCTACGTACGAGTATCATTATCTGAAAAAAATGATTGCGCCCAACCCCCTAAAGAAAGTAAGGGGTCGAGGAGTAAGAGCAAGGGAAACGCTCCCCATCACATCATCAATTACGATGCAAAGGAAATGTACATGCAGTTCTATAGAAAAAATCTGACCCCATTTCCAAAAGACTCCAGCATTAGACAGATTGTCAAGGGAATAAGAACAGGTCAACTAAAATGATCCTACGATGCGACGATACAAGAAGCGTTAATAAACGCAGCGCTCATGAGAGCAAATATAAAACAGTGTGGGGACTCCTGCCTCACCATAAGTGAAGCAGTGTACGATAAAATAAAAAAAAAACGGGAAAAAGAGACGCGACCTAAAGTAAAAGATGAAGTCACACCTCACATAAACTAGAAGTACACAAAACAAATCAACATGGATAATACAAACAAACCATTAAATATACTATCGCCAAACGTAAACGGATGGGAAGCGAAATCCATTCCCTACGGAAACATATTCAGTACAGTGGATTCTGATCTGATTTTTATCTCCGAACACGGTATAAACACGGAGACAAACATATTAAAAATACCAAACTCCACTGTGATCACCAAACACCACACAGGATCGACCAAATGGGAAGGAATCTGGAGCTACTTTCGAAAGGGACAGACTACAGAGAGTCAGGCCAGATTTCCTGATCTTCCTGACCTTCCTGACGCATCGTTTGGCAACTAAACCTGACATAGTGTTAGTGAATAAAAACTCCCCCTTTAACATCAGCAGTGAGCCTGGACCCATGGTACTGTGTGGCCCCATCCAGATAATCACTACAATCTCACTTGCTCCATTACTCAAGCCCATCCCACTTATGAAAAGTTATGCGAAAGCAAACTGGAAGCTATATAGAAAGATACTCAGCGAATAGCAACCAGTGACCTGGGAGACGCCAATCTCGAAAAGATATAGGATGAGATAAACACGATCACTAATCTCCTCATTCAAGCCAACGAGAGATACCTCCCAGGTTCTCCTATAAAATGCCCCTAACACCTATGTGGACGAACGAGATGAAGGAAATCGCCAGGGAACATAAAGAAATCTATGAAGAAATCGGCAGAAAGGCCTAAGCCAGGAAAGGACCACCAGAATGAGAAAACTAAACAAGGAGCTTAAACACATAATCATAGAGAAGCAGAAAGAAATTTGGAATGACATCATTTGACGGCTGGACAGGGCAAGCAATCTTGTAAGTTTTTGGTACAGCATCCGATGACTTAGAGGAGTGATATCCCTTCCAAATCCAGAACACAAATTACATACGGAGACGACATCATTGCGGTTCCAGAGTCTCTCGAAAGAAGACTTAGGACACACTAGCAGGCGATTTTCGATATAACCCCTGAGGAAAACGACGACTTCGACCAGGACTTCGAAGACGAACTGTTCGATGACCTCAGCACTGTGGTACTTAGAACCTACCCCCACACGCAAGTATCTCAGGAAATGGAGATGGTTAACCACGGGTGCCCAATAACCTTTGGAAAGACAATGAACACCATGAGGTCCTTCGAGCAAAGGGCACCAGGCTTGTCTAAGATCACGAATAACAACCTAGTGAATATCCCGAGGCAAGTTATTCATGGACTTATAAATAGCCTGAATGCCGCCCTGGATTCAGACTACTTTTCTGGCGTGTACAGAATAGCAAAAATCATATTTATCCCGATCTCTCTTCTGGAGATGCATGGCAAGATCTTCGAAAATATTATAACTAATAGGCTAACAGCTCTACTGAGTGAGTTGGGAGTGCACAACCCTCAACAACACGGGTTCCGTTCAAAAAGAAACATCGAAACAACCCTGGCGCCTTTAAAAGAGAAAGGAGCTTATTGCCAAATGAATGAGTACTATGTAGACAATGTGATGAGGGACGTGCAAAAGGCCTTCGATAAAGTCTGACTGGAAGGACTTCAATACAAGATCTTAAACCTCCATCTAGACCCAATCATGGAAAGGATCCTTGTGACTTTGTTATGGACAGAAGGGCATGTCTCATTATTGAAGGATACAAAGTACCTGAGTTCCAACTTAAGGCGGGCGTTCCCCAGGGAAGCTGTCTGAGCCCATTGCTCTACTTGGTCTTTATCATCAACCTCCCAAATCCGGTGCATATGGACACGATTTATATGCTATTCGTAGATGAAATCACTCAGATCTTCCCGTACCCTAAGAATAATAATAATAAGTATTTATAATGTGCCCTTCAGGGCTGTTAGCCCTCACAGAGTGAAATCAGGTGTAAAGACAACGCGCACAATAGCGGAAATCAACAACATCAACCGATACGAGAGACGATGGAAGATTAGAACAAACAGGGACAAGTTCAAAATCGTCCCACTGAGCCGCATGTCGACGTGACCCATCATCATTGAAGGGATGAGATACGGCTACTCCACTAAAACCACTGTTCTTGGCCTAGAGATCTCTAACCACGGATATTCGAGACACTACACGGAGGGGCAGAACCTAGCAATGAGAGAAATCTGCAAGCTATTAAGGCTTAGAGATCTTAGCTCGGCCAACATTATGAAAATATACCTGATATAGGTCAGGGCTAAGCTCATCTAGCCCGCAGTAGTGACTCAAGCGGCCAGCAAAACCTCAATGAGAAAAGTCCAACGTGTCTAGAACTCCGCATCCTTAATAATCGACAAAGCCAGAAACGTGACTACCATCGACAAATGGATCTTCATAGGAGGAAACGACTAGACCCTATCAATATCTTCAACCAAAAACTGAAAAGAAATGTCTGGTGTACTCTGGCCAGTGTTATCATTCCGGAACTACAGGGAACATGTGACAGACTAAACATACCTGCAATGCTACAGGAGAAAGTCTCCCATTGTGAGAGGACACCTAAACAACAACCAATACGAGGTAAATTGCTTAGTCAAAAGCTAATAAATCCTTGAAAGCTAAAACGTTTGGTCAAAAATAAGTACATCGAAATTTAAACACAAACAATAAAAATAACACACTAAGAGCACATAAAAAGACACACGCATGGAAAACACAACTCATCAAGGACTAACGAAAAATGGAAACTCCCCCCCAAAAAATAAAAGTGAAGTGATGCCCTCCCTACTAGGAAAAAATGTCCCTCCCTCTTTTAATTTTCACCTACTACTATTTACCACTATACAACCATCTTCTAAGATTTAGTACACCAAAATAATAGGAACAGGAGAATTAGCAGAGTGGATAATTTTTTTCATATGTTCTACCGCTAGTCAAAGGTCAATTACGGCAAACTAAATGTCCTCGCGCGGGTTTTTCTCTTTAAAAATCTATTTTTATCACGGCTAACTCTCTACCTTGTTCCCCTACTCCTGGCTGACCGAATCTAAATAGGGCTCTATTAAACTCTTAATTACACGGAAGAGAGGTCTACAGGGAAACACTCAACCTGCTTCCTGTCTTCACTCCCTACTTCGACAACGGAGGAGATGTGACTACCGCCGAGGTGCTCTCAGTCGGTTTAAAAAACAAAAAGGGTTCTCATTCTTGACAAAGACTTCTCACCATCAACAGTGGTGTGGAAGGAACCAAGTTTAGGTGCAAAAGCTTTGGAAGAAGAATAAAAGATTCAGCTCAATTATGCCTTTAATTTTCGAAATAGATATATAGATATACGAGGGGCGGTCAATAAGTTTTGCAATTCGGATATAAGATAACGAGATATAAAGAAAAGTGTTTTATTATTTTTCATTATAACTACCCTCGACTTCAATGCACTCGCGCCACTTGTCCCTGAGGCTTCGAATTCCCGACAACCAGATATCTCCCGACTGCTGTTCAATCCACTTCTGGACCGAGAGCTAGACATTCCCATGGTCCCCAAACCGGCGTCCACGCAGTGCAGCCTTGAGCTCGCGGAATAAAAATTAGTCGCTAGGGGCCAGATCTGGACTGTAGGGGGCATGGCTGAGCTCCTCGAATCCGCACTCGCGCAGGGCAGCTTGTGCAATTCTGGCCTTGTGGACTTTGACGACGTTGAAGTCGATCATGGGGCGTGAGGTTTCTAGGGACCCAACGGGCAAAGACCTTGGTCAAGGCCAAATTTTGGTGGATGAAGGTGATAACACCTCCATGTAATATTCCAAGTTCTCACTCGATTTCTTCAACCTTCACCCGTCGATTTTCGAGGATCATCCGCTCCACACGGGCCACATTGTCCTCGTTGGTCACGTCTGACGGGCGTCCTGGACGGGGTTCATCTTCAAGGGACTCACGACCATCGCGGAACTCCCTATTCAAGCGAGCAATGGTTGCATAGAAAGGGGCGGTGTCGGTGTACACTGCAACCATGCGTGCATGGATCTCTTTTGCATTCTTGCCTTCCTTGGTCAAAAATTTAATCACTGCGCGGTGCTCAACCTTCTCCATTGTTGAAAAATTTGTGACTGACGATCTGCGATCAGCTACTGCTTCTTAAATAGAAGAGGCAGAAGCGTGTGGCTGCAGGTCCTGACTTGTCATAACTTTTCCTAACACCCCCACAAACGGCTATTCCCCTTCCTCTGTTTTGCCCTACCGATTCGCAAAACTTATTGACTGCCCCTCGTAGATATATATATATATATATATATATATATATATATATATATATATATATATATATATATATATATATATATATATATGCAATGTCCCGCAGGAAAAAAAATCATTGCATTCATTTGCTACCCTCACGTGATACTTTGTGAGTTTTTCATATATACATATATGTGCAAAAAATTCCCACAGGAAAATGACTTCTCTCGCTACCAGCCCTTCGGCCTATTTGATCTTTCAAATCGATTGTGATCATCTCTTTCCCCCTCACTTCCTTGTTCTCCTACCCTCTCATCTCCCTCTTCCTCTACTCCTACCACATCACCTACTCCTCCCCCAACCCTATTCCTTCCCACCTTCCTCCTCCCTATCTTCCCTAATACCCTTAACCTTCCTTCTTCTCTCCCCCTTCTCAACAAGGGAGGAAGGGCAGGGTGAGATGAGAGCTGATTCATACACTAATCTATAATGAGAGTAACAAGGTCTGATGACCAAAAGGTCACGTGCCCACACTTATTCTGATTTATGACCTTATGACCTTCCAAATTTTCAATAATTCTTGGACTAACCTTGGGAGTACCTTGGCATATTTCCTTATTCGAAAGAGAAAGTAAAACAACATAGAAGGTCTCAAATTTCGTTAGAATCGGCCCAATAGTTACGATGTTATTGCCAAAACAATTTACTCCCTGGCTAACCTCAGGAGGACTTTGGCAATATATGATCGACAGAGAATGTAAAACAACATATGGGTGGAAGGAGTTGGAAAAGGGAGCAGAGGAAAAAGGATGAAGGGAAGATAGAGGGGAGAAACGGGGAGTGCGGGAAAGGGAGGGGAGAGAGTTGGGGGATAGGGGGGAAGAAGTGGGATCGAGAGGGGGGGAGGGGAAAGAGAGAGTGGAGAAAGAGGGATGGAGAGAGAAGAAGAGAGAGGGTATAAAGAGAGTAGGGAAGGGAGATTTTTTTTCTTGTGGTAGCCCATCTGGCGACTGCTTACTTGGGCATAAGTCACCGTACACATCACAAGCTACTACTAGGCCATATTAAAAACCAAAAAACAAAAAGAAAAATATCAATATGGAAATAACAAATAACAACGATAAAAAAGCACAAATGCTAAATAAATAACAACGAGATAAAGCAAAAAGGGCAGAAGGCAACGTGCTCCGGCGTCGTGGGTAGGCCCGCCTTCTCCCGTCAGAGGAACATGCGACCCATAAAAAAGGTCAAATGAAGTGGAAGATGACAACCTCCTCCAAAGAGTCGTAAGGTCTACAAATGTGTGTGCACAAACTCGTACCGAGAACAAGGGACAAGCGGTAGTGACCCCACTCGCCGCCGCACCGGGACAGCTAACGTGTGCGAACATCGCCCAGATTGGGACATTCAAAAAGAATGTGCCGAACAGTCTGTGGGACAACGCAGTCGTCGCAGTAAAGCACAGGCGAGCGCTCCATCAAATGGTGATGCATCCCTCGAGTGCGTCCAATTCAGAGGCGAAAAGAAGAGAGGAGAGAGGGATGAGGGTGGACGGAGAGGGAAGAGGGGGCAGGGGGAGAGTGGGGTGGGTGGGTAGAGGGAGGGGGTAAAGAATACACTGGAAATTCATACCAGTTACATATCCACTTTAAAAAAAAATATTAAAAAAATCACGTTCTAAAAGTATAGGGTTATATATATATATATATATATATATATATATATATATATATATATATATATATATATATATATATATATATAGCATACTGCAAGAAACAGAAAACGGGCAAACATTTTCCTCGGAAAAGGTATTTCATACTTCGAAAAAATCCGAGCTTAGGTGGGATTCGGGATTCGAACCGAGCACACTGAGGCAGAGAGCAACCGTTTGATCTCAATTAAAACGAGCATTAGACCACTTAGCTACGCGTAAGACCAAAAAAATCTTCCGAATAGACCAGCTTTTAAGGCACGCTTCGCAAGGTCGATCCGTTCAATTGAGATCAAAGCGTTTCTTCCTGTTCTTTACTAATATGTATATATATGGAATTTTTTGGAACTACCTTACTCCTCACTTTATCGTTTTTCTCCTTGTTTGGTTCAGATATATAGACGATATTATATGTTTGTGGCCTTCTTCTAATGATGTTAATGGTTTTCTTACTGAAATAAAATCTCTGGTTTCCTCTATTAAATTTACAGGAGAAAAATATTAGGCTGGAGAGCAGAAAGCTTCTATACATATTTCAAATCTACCTCAAGCATTTATATTTAAAATACAAAGAATTTAATCAATTTACTTTTTTTTAAATTCTGGAAGTAAAACCTGGACACTGAACACAAAAGTGCCTAAATTGAGGACAGCACAGAGAAACATGGAACGATACAGGAACGAAAAAACCCTCAGGGACTAGAAGAGAATTTCAAGGATATGAACACAAAGGGGTAAAACATAGATTGTCGTGGTATACGGCCGAGTATGTATGTACGTTTGTTCCGGACAGGAATATCTGCGTTCCTTTTTTTCTCTAAGAGTTTTGCTATACTATTATTTTACTTTTGTTTCGATTCTTTAACCAGGGAGGATTCGTAATATTATATGTCTTTTACCATATGCATCGTTTCGAGGATTTAATTAAAGAACTAGGACAAAAATAAACTTTTAATTACATAAAAATTGAAATATTAAAACTTTAAATATGCTAAGGCTATATATAATAAGAGGATCTAAATTAAAATTAATACTACTAATGAGTACTACGCGATGGTTGACACAAAAATTCACTTTAGTATGGAATGGTAGCTAAATGACATAAATAATTTGGATTCCTTTTACCTTTAACTAAGTTTGAGTCGGGCATGGGATGACCTTGAACGAGAGCCTCGTTGATACGAGGATACCAGGTGTGAGTTGTCGCGGACGTGAGGCTGACTCGGATAAACAGCTGACAGTCTCTCTGAACTAATCCCGAGTTCAGTGAGGCGCGTGTGGCGATGCTTCTTGACTTGACGATATAAGCGAGGGGGATTGTGGATGTACGACTATTCCAATCCTCGAGTTACAGTTACGGACTTCTTGATGATGAGACTTGACGATATAAGCGAGGAGATTGTGGGTGTACGATTATTCAGATCCTTGGGTTACACTTGCGGGCTTCTCCATGATGGGACTTGACTGTATACAGGCATGGTCCCCACATTTTAGACACGATATTAACCTTCTCGAGTCAGTGCAACGGAGGGCAACAAAGATTATTTCTTCCCTGAGGCACCTTGAATATATAGATAGACTGAGGGTATTAAATATGTTCTCGTTCGAAAGGAGGTGTGTGAGAGGGGATATGATTGAGCTCTTTAAAAAATTTTCTGCGATAGATAAATTGGATGTTAGCAAGTTTTTTTAGTTAGATGATGGAAATCGGACTAGAGGTCACCACTTGAAAATTAAAAAGCAAGGGTGTAGGTTGGATTTAAGAAAATATTTTTTCACCAATAGAGTGGTGGACTTCTGGAACAAATTGCCGCGGAGGGTAGTAGGTAGTCCAAATTTAAATGTATTTAAGAGTAGGTTGGATGAGTTTATGGGGAGGGAAGGTTGTGATGGTTCCTAAGTTTTTTATATATTAATATTGTTTGTATATATCTATAGCTGCATGATTTAGTTCTTGACAAGCCTTGATTGGTGATACCCTTGTTTGTGGACGCAATCCTCTGGATGTAGTTTTCCTGGAAGTTTGGGTGCCTGAGTAAAGAGGCCGTTTGACTCAAATGACCTATGATGGGCCCTTGTGGCTTTTGTCATCTGTTATATTATATTGTGGAGGACTTTGATTTTTTCTTCCCCTGGCGATGGTGCTTAAGTTCAAAGAACCGAAGAGAATTGCAAAATAATTGTAACAAGTTTTAAAATAAAATTATACATGGTGGAGATTTGATCTATGCTATGAAAGGCGTATCTCTCTTGGAGCTAATGATTTGAACCAATCGGATACCATACAAGACAATGTGAGTGTGGCAGCACAAGTTCGAATCCCCGCCATTTTCAACCGGTATAATCTTATTTAAAATTAGAGAGAAGCAATTATTATTGGTTGAATACTTTTGCCACCTGCTCAATTTGTTTATTAACAATTGTTGTTATATACCAAGAAATTTTATGTGCATTTCTTCTGTTAAATATGTTTACTTATTTCCACGTTAGTTTTATAACCAGACGAAACGACGAAATATTAAGAGATACCTAATTAGTCACAAAGAATGGCGCCATGAGTTGTAGCCAATTTGATAGTAATGTTGAGATGTGAACCAATTTCTGACACAACTGATGGCGCGTGAATTCGCGCACCATCATTTCTGTCCGAGTATCTATGTTAGTTTACTGAGCGGGATAGTGTGATTACATATGTAGGAACATTTGCATGTATGTGTGTATGTGTTCTTCTGTAGTCTTACTAGTTGTGCGCACGTATCTTGAATATATTGTTTATGTAAGTTATGTATTCTTGAAAGATCCTATTTATGCATATCTATTTTTTGTGTAGACTTGTGTTTAGGTGTATGTAAGTGTTCGTACATTTGTATTTATTTCAGGTCAACAGACTGCAGCCGTAGAGGTAGACTTAGCAAAACATTGAAATCAAGAAAGAAAGAAAGAAAGGGCAAAAAAGAAAGAAAACAATGAAACTGATTGAAAGAAAGAAATATTGGGATTACTTCTTAATTTCGTTTGGAGTTTTATTGTAAATTGCCTTATTCCTTTGTTTGGTGCCACTTAATTCTCTAACTTCCTTTGAAGTCTAATTTAAGTTACAAACTTCAACTCATTCAACTTTTAGTCAGAATTTAGTTTCACTTTTGTATCCGTATTGTTCGTTTTTTGGTTAACAATTCATTTATCGTTATCTCTTCGGATTCTTTGTGTCCCATGGAATTTACAAGAGGGCAGGTTACCATGGCGACGGACCACGTTGGCGCCCCGAAGTTTAGTTGTTAATTTTCCGTTATATCCCGACATTTATGAGGCTAAATTTGAACTGTTCGTGGTATTTATATATGTATATATTAAGTTGTTTCAAATGTCATCTTATTATAAGGACCCTAGACTGTGTGTGTGTGTGTGTCCGTCTCTTCATTTAAAAAAAAAATCAGAACGTGATTTCCTCTTTCTTGCACAGCAATTTTGAATTTGTTGTGAAATAAAAAGATTTTATTCTCTCGCACACTTTCTTAATTTTGTCAGCGAAGCGAACAAGCGCACATGCCACGCAAAAAATGTCTGTAGGGCGGATTTTTGCTATTTTTTTAAAATAATAAGTTGAAGATGGCATAAAATAGTGAATGTTTAATCAACATATTCATCTGCCTCAATATCCCATTTCTAAACAAATCTATAGATTTATTTTTCATAAATTCAGTTCAACCCTAATTTATATCTTCCTATTAATAAAACTTTATTGCGAATATGAAGTACAAATTGTTTGAAAAGATGGTAATATATTAAGCCAATTTCAGGAGGTATGCTGCTTCCGAACTTACTTTCCCAATTCTATAAGATTGAAAGCGCCAGCTGAGAGGTGTCAGGCATAGCAGCATCAGAAAGCATTATTGGTCGTCTCTTGACCAAAGTAATCTGTTTAATGGCTAAAGTTGAATATATTTCTAAGAATTCTTTGCCAATACGATTGGATTATTTGTGTCCTCTGATTATAAAAATGAAAAATGGATGATTCGTTCCACAAAAGTGTAACCACAACTTTTTGGTTCCAACAATGTCGTTGGCATATAATTTCTTTTTAACTCCTTTTTAGTCATTCTTCAGATACATTGCTGCTATCGTATATGACTTATTGTTCATCACAGGTCAAAATTCTAATTAAAAAATAGATTAAAAACTAATTAAAAACGCGATCAGACTCCAAGACGTCGCAATTTCTGAGTTTCATGAAATTCTACTGGAACCCACTTCTCTATTTTTCAACCACCCAATTAATTGTCAGGATGGGAGGACATGGTGGTTGCCGAAGTAGTGAAGTCCTAAGCAAGTGCATGTTCTTGGTTTATTGTCCATTGTAGCTAATAATTCTTCATCATTAAGAACAGGTTTTGGCCTATCTGAACTTATAGAACAAACACTGAACTTCTCAATGTAGTGATGTTCAACCTAAATGTTGATTTTATCATCATCTTAAAACAACACTGCCAATTTGTATTCCCATTTGGAAATTGCTAAAAATTCTTAGGTAAATACCATTGCTGTTGACATGGTTAAAGAAGAGCTTTAAAAACCCTTCATTTCACTCTATTGGCGTAGAATCTGCTAAAAAGATGCAATTGCATTCGTAAATCATTAATTTTGTTGTTTTGAATGTGGGAGTAGGGAAAAGTGGTAGTTTACAAAGGGCTATTAGCATAGGTCTTCAGGAAAATTCTGACATGATCGTGGTGAAGACTTTCGGGTAAAAAATACTGACAACGGAGGAAGATGAAAATTCTTGTATACTAATACCCTTGGGGGCAAGCGGGCAGGGCTGCGTATCCTTGTGATAAAATATTGGTTATATTTAATACTGAAAAATGGGTAAATGAATTATGCTTCAATGGTAACAAATTACATACTTACTTATAGAGATGGATCAAAACAGAGAGTAGGTAGACTTGGAGTTGGATTTATGATACAAATATGTTAGGAAAGAGATCTCATCTTATGTTAATAGTCATGTAAATATTTCTCTTGGGTCAATTTGGGGTGATATAGATATTATTGATATTAAAGGAACAAAAATAATGCTTATATTATTTAATAAGCCAGCTAACCGAAGTTAGTAAGTGGGACTTGAAGTACTTAAAGAATTTAATGATCGGTGTAAATTCTGTGAGTATTTGGAACTGTAATTATATGTAGCTCTTTCTACCGATGATCACCTGGCTATTATCCCTCAAAGGCGTGCCCCGTATAGATTGTTAAACCTGGCACCTGATGGAGTTGCACTCCCTCTTTGCTGCAAGTTCCCCCACTGTTTTAAAACGAGATTAAAGTTACCTGAGCTTTCTTCCATTGAATATCTCTCTCTTTTATCCTTTTGTCACTTTCTTACCAAGCTTGTCCTCATTTTTTTTTGTCCAGCAGATCATTTTGGCATGCCAATCGCCGCCCAGTTTTCGACCATTCACCTCAGGTAGGATCTGCTGCCCAATATATTACACTACCGTAAGTACGCGTTTGCGTTTCTGGGATCAAACAACAGATCAATCTGTGTCCGTACTAGTATACACAGATGATCCCAATTATAGGACAATTTGGTTTCTGAGCAGGATCTTTCCGATTGAAGCCGGCGATGTCCTTCCGGTCTTAATATACCCCTCGGTACGGAAGATGAATCATCGTTTTCGATTCGAAGGACTTTTTTGATTACAAGCAACGCGCAGAGCGCGATGATGCCCTTAAGACTTGTAATCTCCACCCGCTTCATCCTAAATCCCATTATCTGTGACACCACATCTACTGGGTGTAGGTTGGATGTTGAGATTATCTTCTGCTTGGTTCCTGGGCATGCAGGAGTTGTTGGTACTGAGCACTCTGATGAAAGGGACAAGTTGTCAGCAAGGACTGAGTAACACTAATGGCGTTTCGCAAATCTCCACACTGACTTAATGGCAGGATAGAGGCAACCATAAGGGCCACATGGCAAATAAATAATGGTCCACGACTAGGGACAGAAAGCTGCGTGTCATGGCGCCATGAATATTCCCGTGTACATATCTCCCAGTCTTTCAACAGGGACATCTCATTTCGTGTCGCCTCCGATTCAGACACACTCGTGGGATGGGACGCATAACAGAACATACGAGTATATATCAAGATCAATCCGTAGGGTTCTCAACTGCTCCAAAAGAAATAAAAAAGGTTTTCTACGTAGAGCGTAGGGAAAACATTTTTTGGATAATACCGGTGATGCTCAAAGATAAGAGAGTGATATTGAGTACATTTCCTTGTGGGATGCCATTTTCCTGCCGCATTAGACCTGAGGAGGGCAGGGTGTGCGCCCTCTTCTATCCCCCTTCAAGAGGCCCTCCCAACTGAGGCCGAATAGACCATTCTCGGCCTGGTCCTTCACCGAAACAGTAAAGGACCTGTCCCTCTGTAGAGCTCCATCGGAATATGAAGAAGCCCATCTCTATTTGAGTCTCCGGGGACCTGTGTCCCCTTGGGAGGATTTGCCCAGGATTAACTTATGGTCGATGAGGTTCATGGAAGATCATGCGGTGTGGGATTAAGGCGCCTTGGTGTCCACACTTAGCTGTGTAGGGGCTTCCATCTGGCCATGCACTCTCGGTGGCGCGCTGGTGTACCGGCCCCAAAGCAGGTTATACTCCGTTAATTGAGTGGCAGGAAGGCATTACTTAATTGTATTCATCCCCTTTGTATTCCTAATGGAATTAATAGTTTTAGTAGTTCCCATCGAAAGTGGGGATCTTGAGACGCTGGTTGCGCGTGCTCTTTTTGTAATGTGCTCTGCAAAAGAGAAGGAGAGGAACAGCACTTCTTTAACTAGAGAGCCTTTTTGGAGAGGCTGATGAATGAAGTAAGGTGGAAAATTCCTTGTTCCAAGACATGGACGAGGGGAAAGACCTTTTCCACTATAATAAATTTGTAGGGGCCATGGGAAAGGAAAGGGTTGGCTCCTCCGTAAGAGGGTCAGAGCCACTTGGCGTCGAGTTTCAATTAAGAATTTGCAGAGAATAATACTCCCTACCATCTAAATTGTAGTTGTGGACATCTTCCCCAGATCAAAGGCGCGGTTCGAAATATCTTGCCCTGCTCGGCATTTAGGGGATAAGAAACTGCGCTTGAAAGCGACTCTCCTTTAGCTTCTGCGCTTTCTATGTATTTTATATTCAGTTCTGGCTATTGGGAAACTTTAAAAAAAAAAAAGTCTGCATGAAAAAAGTTACTATGACTTCACAATCTCTGGAGAGATATAGGGGAAAGTCCCTATAGGATCTGAAACATTCCAAATATGATCATTTACGCAAAATATGCATAGGTTGTAAGTTGGAATGGGCCTTGGCATCCTCACCCGCTATACTTGACGACTTTTTCCTTGCAGATTAACTCATAAATCACGGGGCTGGCGTAGATACCTCATATGTGCCATAGAGATGCCGAAAGAAGTCGACACTGTAGCATATTCCGCACCTTATCCTCACCCAGCCATCGGGCTTTCTGCTTACACAACAGGTAGGGATACCACGGTATATCTTACCACTAGGTCGGATTCTAGGAATTGAACGAAAGTGTCCTAAGCTACTAGAACCTCTCTAGATACTATGAAGAACAGTTAATAGGTGCAAACAAGGGAATGTATGTAATAAAGAATATTAGGAACACGCGGGTCAACTAAGGAGTAGGGTTGATGATCAGTTATTATTATTATACCACAATACTGAGACCGGGACGAGGTACTTATCTTCCAGGTTTCAGTTGCAGCATTAGTGTTATCCCTCCTGCACACCCTGCCCACTCCTATCCATTGCGAATCAGAATACAGTGAGGAAGTCAGAAAGACAGGGTGAAAATATTGGCAGATATAAAGCTTCACGGCCTGCAAATAATGGACTAGGGATGGTGCATAACTGTGGGACTATGGCAGGAAAGGTATGCCAAGGGGTAGTAACAGCTAACACGGGTTGGAAGGATAGGCTAGCCCTCTAGGTACCAAGTAACTACCCTGCGGTGGACTTATCATTAAGGTAAGGAAGATGAGAAAAGATAAAAAGAGCCGAAATTAGAACATGTTCTTTGAAGAAAGGAGCGATATTATTGAAATAGGCGACACTGGTTAAAGAGAAAGAATTTTGAGTTACCAAGTAGAGAGGAATGGGAGGAAGACGTTATCTTAGAACTGATATGCGCTTTTTTTTTAAAAGTAAAAGGCAAAGTAGTAGATAAGTGAGGTTATGCTGAATAATGTTAAAATTCCACCAAAATAAGTAAGAAGAAGAGGGGTTTAAAAGGCAATAAAACCCCCCACCCAATTCATCAAAAAATCTTTTGGTGGGGTGACTATGAGGGCAATAAGTTGGTGCAATCCGCTGAATGGATTTAATGGGCATGTGTGTAAGCAGAGCTTGCCTTTCACCAGAGCATTTTGAGATTACTGTGTATGTGTTTGTTATCTTGATTACTGCATTTCCCTTATCGCTGAATTACATTCAAAATAGTGGCTGACAACGACTGGGAAAGCAATCGGCGAGTGAAGGTGGGTAAGCAGGAGGGGCATGGGTGGCAAGGCATTGGAAAACTCTGGCTTCTCGAGCTTAGCTCGAACGTGAATTTGGAAGCTGATTCGATTTCTGCCAACAGTGACTTCAAGTAAGTAATTGTAGCCAATAAATCGGGCTCCTTTTATTGGGCCTGGTCGCAGTTCATATATTTTCGTTTAGAGTCTGGCGGTCGTCTTAGAGGTGCGCTGTATAAAAAAATATCATTCGTAGCAAACGTTCTCTCGACGTCGTTTACACGCGCTTGACTGGGGCTCAGAAATTACAGCCTGAGTTGTTATCTATAATCGTAAAAATTAAAAGTAAGCAAAATTCAATGTTTTCTTGAAACAATAGATTTCTATAGAGATTAGGATTTAAATTCCAATCTATGAAAGGTTTTCGTTCTACAATATTTCTAAAGGAACGGAAAACTATCCAGCAACTCGGGCTAATACGAGCGAGACTGATAGGTGTAAAAGACTAACTGGCATCTCTTGTCAAGAGTACAGTACAGGCAACAGTCAGATCGTTCTTTTAGGCATATGTCTTATGCAAAAATCTGTGATGAGCCCGAATGGCGCTGATGACCTGGGGCGCCTCTGGTTCAGAAATGCTGTGGGACGGTCAGATAAGGACAAGATATGACTTGGGAAGGAGTAGGTAACAAAGTTAACTGTACTTTCATATTTTTGAGCGAGGGATGAGCGATTGAGAGGGAGAGTAAAGTTTAAAAATCTCGTGAAATCTTAGATAAGAGAAGATATTTGTCGAATGTTAAAATCATGATAATTATTAAGGTTACAGAGAGGTTAGGGAAGGTCATGACCTAACCAATCATCTCAGTGAACAATCTGTGGGTGAGATGACCAGATGGATAGTAGATTATCGCTTTGGTTTCAGAGGTAAGGTTGCAAGCGGTGCTTTGAAAATGTTAGCAGATTCATTTGGAATAAGAGAAAGAGTTTTTTATGTTAACAAAAGGACATATTAATTTACTTTGGAGTCATGATTAAAACGAGTTTTTTTATATCCCTGATTAAGAGATAAGAAAATGCAATCTTAAGGCTCTACCCCATTTTATATAATACCTGAATTTCTTTATTATCTTTCACTCAGGATTTTTCTAAATACCACATTCCATTCTCTTTAGGGAAAATGGAAGCGGAGGTTGTATGTACTTTGGTATCTGATGGGAGCTCGAGGGGAAAATGCAAGAACGAAAGAAAAATTCCCACACTATTAAATCCATATTTAAAGAAAAACACTAAGCAATACCTTCTGGAATCAAAGGTCTATCACACTTCCTACCTCAGAGAATAATGTAGATTTTTTTCTCTTTTGTTTTAAATACTTGACCAAATCATTCTTATTCTTATTCTTCCCTTACTTTCTTTACACCAGAATGATCCATTAATTCCTAAAGAAATAATGGAATATTTCAAACTCCGTCCACGTAATCTGTGATCCATTACATTCCTCTTTAAAGCCAACTTTCCTGAGAAGCGGAGAATAAAGTTTTCGCAATTAAGAAACGCAGAATCAAGTTGTATCAAGTGTGTAGTAGACTTTTAGCGTCACAAACTTCCTTCACTAATCAAAGGTTTGGATTAAAATACAAAAATGAATCAGGCAATGAGTAAATAGACGCATACATTTGTTGTAGGTGTAAATTTAACTCAGGAAATACAGTATTAAATCTTGAAATGATTCAGAATGGAGGAAATAATTAGTATTTTAAGATGATGGCGTTTCTTGGGATTAATTGCATAGTAATAAACATAGAAAAAAAGACGTATTCTCATATAATGGAATATCATTGCAATGATATATTATCCGATTCTGGAAAGTGGGAACGAAGGTTTCGTCTTTGGTTTCTTAATATTCGGAGGTCATTAATATAATTACGTGAAAAATAGAAACACCGCTTAGGATTACAGAGGATAGAGTCCGGTTGTAGGTCACCTTCACAAGAGATGCCAGACGCTGTAGATATCGGGGGTTCCGACCCCGCGTTAAACTCTAGGTCCCCACTGGAAAATAGAAGTGAAATAAAAGGTGAGAAAACCCTGTATCAAAACCCTTTTCTTTGTTTTTCCATTTAATTTCGTACAAGACCAAGATTTGTTAAACACCGAACTATCGAAGAAGGTCTCGACTCTTTATTGGCAGGAATTGAAAGCACTGTTATAACAACACTGTCCTTCCACCATGGGGCCATAGCTATGGGGCACCTAAAGTGACGTATTAGACGTCTTTTACGTCATTATTTTTTCTGGTTTGCATGAGTCATCTTCTTCTTTGGCACGCTGCTGGTGTCCATTAGCTTTGGCTAAGTTAAATTTTGTAGTTTTTAAGGAGTCATAATAAATTACTAAATAGAACTTTTAAATATTTGCCGAAAAAATAATTAAAAAACAAACCAATTCGCATAAACAATGATTCGTAAAAATATATGGCCTTTTTTTCTTTTCGGCAGCTTCACAGTTAAAATTAAGACTAAATAGTTAAATGGGTTCAGTAAACCCATTTTTTCCCCTGCCAATTATACAATTTACCCTGCAACTCACATTTGAGACAAATATGTGAAAATAAATTTAATAAATATGTTATTTTGTTTCATTATCATGCTTTAAAGTTAATATACCTTTACCAATTCTTTATTGAAGTATATCTTCCATGAAAATTATTGGGGGCTCCGCCATATAAATTTGTATGCGCTGGATTTGAGGAAAGTAGGAAATCACCATTATAAAAACCTTTCATCAAAAAACCCTTTGACGTTCCCACACCTCCAATTTTATTTCCAACGAATAAAAATTCACTTCTTTCAATCAATCCATGAATAATTCCGGAGCTCTTTGACAGTTAGTTCCCTTAGCTCCTTTATTATACTGCGTGGGGAAATCATTAAATCTTTATTTAAAATAAAAACAAAATGATCCGCTTTCGATTTTGTTAAGCCCATCGAAAAAAATGTGCAATCATAACATATTTCTGCACTTAATGTAATAAATTCGCATTTATCTACGTTCTAATTTGTCATTAATCCTTTGTTTATGCTTGTTTTGAGCTACATTTTATCTTCATTGTTATTTATCTTCCACTAAGCTTTCTGTTATCTAAATATTTAGATACATTGTTGGACGAATTAATATCTTTATCATTTACAGATCAGATGACGAAAAGAGAACGTGGGACCGACATTTGTTGTACACCATAGGTAATGAATCGTCATCCAAAGACGATACTACATATTTGTTACGATTCTTTGTTTTTGTTTTGTTAACCAAGCTTCAATCAAATTTATTATTCCTCCAAGCAAAATTAGAACGGAAACTCTATTAAATAGTCAAATGAATTACAGGTCAGATGCTTTTTGACATCGGAGTAAAAACATCTGATTATTTTTTATTATTTTCAAAATCGAAATCTTGGCTCATGGATTTGTCATGGATTACTTGTGTTTCTAAAAACTACATTGACTGCCATCATCTTTTTATGAGAATCTAAATATTCTTTCATTTTCGCTGAGGATTTAATTCAAATTTGTGTCAGTTAAAGTTCGATTCCTTGAATATTGGCGTAATAAGCATGATTTTTAGTTGAGGGCGAGTCTAGTCGTGGGCGACTCTAAATCTCATTATGTTGGTCGGTCGGTCCCGGTTTTGATTTTGTTTTTTTTCGTAATAACATTGTAACTATGCAGCCGATTCTAACAAAATTTAAAATTCTTATGTTGTTTTAGATTTTCTTTTGAATGATATCATTTCCAAGGTCTTCCCAAGTGTAGCCCGGGAGTTATTTTGTTTTGGCAATAACATCATAACTATTCGGACGATTCTAACGAAATTTGTACATATGAAAGACAATAAAAGTTATCCTCTATGTCTCCTTTTACAGAAAAATAGTTCCGAAAAGACTTAAAGCCACTGTAGTATGTTGGTGTAGTCATTTATTTAATTCGATCTATCACTACCATAGTTTAAATTATTTATCACGATATTTTTTTTTCGGTCGTTCGTTCCACTTAATCGTGGTTAACTTGGCCATAACTAAGTTTTCCTTCTGCTAAAATCTACCAGTGGGATCTCTAAAGTCAAATTATCTTGCGTCGCAATAAATATGAACGAGTAAAAAATAAATAAACACGTACCAGTAAATTTAAATAATGTCATTAAAATCAAACTTCACACTTAAATTTTAATTTTAACCCTTATTTTTAAACCACATAGTTGCAATTTATTGCTTATTTATTTCTTAAAATACAAAAAAAGGGAAAAGTAAATAGAATAAATAAAATTGATAATAACAAAGATGCCGTTAAACTAATTAGAAAAGAGTAATTATTTGACTGAAAAAGGAAGGCTCTCTGCAACAGAAAGCAATGGGTAGACGAGAGAAATGATAGAGAGTTCTTTAAATAATGATACATAAATGAGAGTGTGATTCACGTGATGATAGATAAATGATAGAGTGTTTCGAGAGATGATAGATAAATGAGAAAGTGCTTCAAATGATGGTATATAAAAGATAGAGTACTTCAAAAGATGCTATATAAAATATATAGTGCTTCAAAAGATGATAGATAAAGGAAAGATTACTTTGGAAGCTTATAGATAAATAAGAAAATGCTTCAAAAGATGATAGATAAATTAGAAAGTGCTTTTATAGATGAGTAATAAATATTAAACTGCTTCAATGATAGAGTGATTCAAGAGATGATAGATTAATGATAGAGTGCTTCAAGAGATGATATATAAATGATAGAGTGCCTTACAAGATGATAGATATATGATGATAGAATAATGAAGCACTCAAAGTATATTCAAGAGCATAAAATGTCGAGAACATTTAATAAGGGTAAATCTTAAGAATATTTAAAAGAATATTAGAGAAAATGAAATCATGAGAATATTAAAGTGAGTCGAATCTCGAGCCTTTTTCAGAAGAAGAAAACCTCAAGAATATTTAAGAGAATTTGAAGAACACCCCTTCTTTAGTATTGCATTATGCATAAAACAGAAAAGGAGATAAGAGATAATATAAGAGAGAGAGAAAATTAGAAAGTTAATACATGAGAGTCTTTGAATAACCAAGAGCGTTAATCTGGAACGAAGGAACGAGAAATAAACTTTATATTACTTGCATTTGAAAAAGTCAGCTGTCTAAACCACCGAGGGCATTTCACTTATGATGTAGAAAACCGAGAAGAAAAAGACAAATAAAAAGGTGAATAGATTTACGAATATGAATAGTAAAATGGGTGCACAAGAAAAACATATCTAGATCAAATACTGGGATCAAGTTAAACCAGGTAGAATTCTTCGTTTCAATAAAATGAGGTTGACAAAGGCCGCAGTTGGGCGCCTTAGAGAGAGGGAAGTCACACTCCTGTGTCAGATGATTTATTTGCATTTGTATGTCTAATGATAGCCGAAGGGTGCTTCAAAAGGTAAAATAGACAAATTTATCAATAGAATTTAACCTAACCAAATTAGATGTCCTCACAAGCGGGCATTGGTGGGTAAATTGTCGCTTAACTTCAATAGTAAAGAAAATAAACAGAGAATTTATGTATATTTACCAAAGTTCAATTTAATGATTGGAATGATTTTACTGTTTCAGCTATTCAATGAAATGGCCGTCGATTTCAACTACCTCTTTAAGGTGGGGTCAGAACCTGTTGAAAACCTTTTGATGCTCGCCCTGTTTAACTTCGTGAAAACTGCTGTGATCCTTTACCTATGTTCCACTTTGGTGGTGCAGAGAGACTCGGTGGTCTTTCTCAACCACGCCGAACACAAAATAGCCTAGGTGGTTGTAGCTTGGGGAGTTAGGAGGCCGGATGTTCGGAGTGATGTGGTCAAAGTTATTATCTAACGGCCGAGAGTGGGTCCTCTCGCCTGTGTGGCATAGTAATAAGGGAAAAATGTCCGAGTATTAAGAGAAAAATGTCGGTTAATAAGGAAAAATGTCAATGTAATAAAGGGAGAAATGTTTTTCCTAATAAAGAAAAATTGTCCAACTAATATAGGCAAAAAATGGCCGAATAATAAAGGAAAATGACGAAGTAATAAGAGAAAAAGTTCCAAGCAAGAAGTGAAAAATAGCCCATTAATAAGGAAAAAATGTCTGGGTAATAAAGGGGAAATTTCGAAGTAATGAAGGAAAAGTTTTTAAGTAATAAGAAAAAATATTCGACTAATAAGTGAAAAATGTGCAGTCAATAAGGGAAAAATATCCCAGTAATATGGGAAAGAGGTTGAGTAATAAGGGAGAGAATTCCAATAAGGAGAAAATATCCAACAAATCAAGGAAAATGACCGAGTAATAAGAGAAAAATATCGAAGTAATAAGGAAAGAAAATAGTGAGTAATAAGGGAAAATAATGTCCAAGAAATAAAGGAAAAAGTTTCAACAAAGAAAAATAAGGCCGAGTAATAAAGAAAAAATTTTAGTACTATGGGAAATGAGTGGTAGTTACAAGTAATTAAAGAAAACTATTGAAGTAATAAAGGAAAACGTCGAAGTATTAAGGAAAAAAATGTCCAAATAATAAGGTGAAAGATGTATAAGTAATACGCTAAAAATGTGCAAGTAATAAAGGAGAAAAATGTCCAAGTTTTAAGAGAAAACTTCCGAGTTAAAATGAATTTATTCTAATAGGGTTGAAAATTACCCCCCCAAAAATCAAACTACATTGGTTTGATTTTGCAAATCTTAATTTAAAATTATTCTGTGATTTAAGATTCATTATTTAATAACTAGTTGATAATTTAAATTATTTTTTATTAGAAAATAATCGACTTCATTTTTTATGATATTTGTAGTCGATGGGCTCATTACTTCTTGCGGTAGAGAGTACCACACTTGAAAAAAAGAGGTTTTCCTGAACGAGAATTTTCCAGTCGATGTTTTGAATTGCAACGTCCATTGTTTCTTGTTGTGTCATCTCTTCGCTGTCGTGGCCTCAAATGAAACAATGTTTTGTATCCTCTTGCAATATGAAACCATTTTTTAAGTTCAACAGATTGGATTAACTTACGGTATTTACTCTAATATTAACCACTATTATTTCTCTCTTGCTCTAGCGTTTTCATGTGGTACTTGGATGTTCCTGTACATATGTATGTTGGCTTGTTGCAGTATTAAGCCATAGGACTCCTGCGGAGTATCTTTCAGACTTGGACTTTGCATCTAATGATTAATTATGATTAATTACTCTTCTCTCTCAAACTTCTTATCATTTCTTCTCCGCACCAGCTTAGAAGCACCTCTTGAAATTAATAAAATAAATGTTATTTTCACTTCGAGTTCTTAGATTTTTCAGAAATATTCAAAGTCTTTTAGTTCCTGATTGAACAAAACTGGCATCCCTGACAAAATTTAGCAATTAGTGACAAACCATCCTGTAAAATGCTTAATCATACTGCCACCCTCTTGTTACGTACCCTCTTGTTTTTTTCGTACTTTTATTATTTTAATTTACCTAATTCAGCTGAATCATGCTGACATAGTTTTATTATCAGCGATTCTTCGAAAACCTGAAAATTCCCTTAGAAATCGTCTGCCGGCCAATTATATTGCATTGCACAAAACGCCTATGAAAACAAGAGAATAAAATAAAATAAAACGGAGAACCTTTCTCCTTTACTTAGTACTAAATGAAATTACCAATAACCAATATGCAAAGGGTCAACAACAATTACCAAGTCTTCAATAATATGGTTAATTAGAGCCAGGAATACAAAAGCAACATTCCTGATAGTAGACGTCAAAGTAATTTTTTGTCTGTGTTTTAGAAATGTTTGATAAATGCCGTGAAATAAATATTATAAACTAAACGTGAGATGGAATGCTTAGGAGAAAAGATTCCATCTAATGTTTAGAAGCATGATAAAAAACTCTTGTTTAAAAGGTTTAAGTTCAGGTAGAATAATAGTATGCGTGCCTTAAATGGTAATGCCTCTGCTAACTCGATTACCTCCAATACTGGTTTCCTCAACCTTACAGATGTAGTTGTCGCTAGAGAAAGAGAAAAATCCCAGTTACCTAAATAAAACTGGTAGGATTCCTTTCTATATTTACTAAAGCTGATTCATGCCAAAGAATGAGCAAATTCATATCAAAGATATAAACTTTATCTCGGTATTTCCATTATTTTGATCCCCTTTTGTAGGGTAGTAAACATTTTCTTATTCTTCTTTAGCAGGTTTCTGTCGCACTAAAGAGACCTATATTGTCATGTAAGATATTCGTCATAAGCAGAAAAAAGGAGAAAAAAAGAATAATTAGTGAGTTCAGCTAGGCATGTATGTATGTGAGAGTGAGGTAAAATTATGAATGCATTAGGTATATAATGGGATAAAGGATTGTCACGAAAGACAAGCAGTGCAATAAGTGACTTATATGATAAAACCCAATTAATTCTGAGGCGGGAATTGGATTTTGTTAATTCTCCGCGAATAAGTGAATTTAACGGTCATAACACAATGGCGTGAGTGCTGTAGAATACTAATGACGATGGGCAGTGTTGTAAAGAGTAACAAATTGTCCATCAAAATATTTGATTGGCAAGAAATTATTATACTCTTTTTAAAAAGAACGTGACATTATTTTTTAATATAAAAATGCACTTATTAGGAAATTATTCAATGACCTCTCATCGTTTAAGTAAGGCGTGGATAACCTTTCTTGAAGGATTCATTCGATTTTGATGAAATATATGATTTAATATCATTTTCCACTTTCAGCATATGAAAATAAACTTCACCTCTTAGGTGATGTTGTAATGACTTAAATGATAGTTTTCCTCCTCTTCTATATTCTCATATGGAGGATGAGAAAGAAATTTTCTACCTCATTGCTTAATTTTCCTTGGGACAAACGTGCCACCTGTGGGCGTTCGTTGCCATGGAAGAGGACGACAAACCTTCGATTGCCCAATGAAGGGCATTATTTTTCAAGGGCATCATTTATACATTGCATATGTTAGAAATTTATGTCTGCAATAATTAGTTGCTTATGAAAGACGACCTCTTAAGAAATAACTCTTTTTACATCCCAGAAAATGCAAAGCATAGCTTTCTGACTTTGTGAACCTAGTCTAGGCGAGGGATTTGATTTGGAATCTAGCCATTGGATTGGCGCTTAAATATTGCAGCAAAGAACCCACTTCTAAGCTCCAGTAACAATTCTAACCAGGAATGGCTTACCGGCATTTTGAGCCAATAGAGATAAAGCAATATTCAAATGCTGTTAACGTTGTCTTTTACATAGTTCATAATTTATTCAAACACCATTTTTGTGGGTTCTTCCTATGTTTATATTGTATTGCTTCCTTTACAATGGTATAAGCATTACTGTAGCTTTCAAAATTCCAGGCATTACTAAGAAATTTGGAACAAATTAAGCAACTCTAAGAAGCATTTTTTATGTCTTCTATACACGTCATAATTTCTCTACAACATATGTCGACATCCAAATGGTTGATTTTGGAATCAGTTCGGCATGACTATCCAAATGTTCATTAAAGTGCTAAATAAAATAATCTGGTTCAAAATGGATCCTGGGGAAATAAGTATAAATAAAGGAAGATAATATAGAGCAGGGAGAAGTATTAGTATAGAGTGTAAAAAAATAGTTACATGTATAGAGTGATTTAACATGACGAGAACACACAAAAGGGAAGAATGTCTCTCTTATATTTTGGGAACTTCAAAAAGGTAGTTCAAAATCGCAAGCAATGAGTTTCACTGAGCGGAACAATCGGTCCAATGGACGAGCTAGTTAATAAAAGCCTCGTCAAATAACTTGGAAGAGTACTTGATGTATCTAACTGCCCATATAAATAAAAAACATGTGAGGAGTTTTTTTTATTTCAGGTACAGTCCCAGTTTTGAGATGTTTTGCCTCTTTCAACGCTGACCTAATTTGGAAAATTTGAAAGCTTCTTAAACAAGACACGAATGCTTACCGACACTCAAACACCTTTGATAAGATATGAATTAGATGGAACTAAAAAATAATATTATCTACTGAGTCGTTTAAATATTAAAAAATGTGCGAGGTATTCAGTAATCCAGGATGTTCATTCACTAAAAGGCAAAATAAGGCATTAACAATCATATGTTGATGACGTCGGATGATACTGAAATTTTAAGGTAAGGTTTTACCTTTCAATGGATGTCTTCTTTAGCTTTACCTACAATTTGAGTGAAATTGGAGCAATGAGTGGTTATATTCATTTAGAAGTTAAGTTTCTATATTTATGCTGCATTTAAACATAACTGAATTTATAAAAGGATAAATTATTAGATTGAATAATAACTAGCAAATTTACAGAACAGAACAGTAGTGAAATAGGCTAGATAATGTGAGAGATGGATTTTTCTTTATCTAGAGATCCACCTTCTAGCAAATGAACAGCAATTTAGGTGCATTCCTTCTCCTCAAACAATGTATCACTTCAAATTTTCCCTTTTACTCGAAATCTTCTCAGTCATCACATTTTATATCCGTTGCCACAAGCATTTTGGGTTGCTTGGTAGATCGTCCAATTGATCTATTTTGCTAGTTAACTAAAACAATTGTGAGGTAACGCATAGCCAAGTGGAAACGCATTTCTCACACTGAATAAAATTACCCCACATTAGGTGTTCTATTTTAAGATATTAACCTGATTAGTATCAGGACGAAACTATGATCACTGCCATATGTTGAACTGGGGTTTACAACCACACTTAAAATTCCCTACCGCCCTGGGACGGTGTCTACAAATCTTGAATAAAAATCGAAAATGAAGCAGGAACTCTTTTTTCGCTAAAACTGGATTCCATCTTGCAACTCAGAGATGGAACCACAAACGGAAAAAAACACGAGATCAAGATGATAAAAGGCTTCGTAATGCTTCGCGAAAGCTTTTCTAAGCTCCTTAAAAGCTTGTCAAAAGCTTTGCTAAAGCCGCAATTTTAGCATCGCTATCATCTGCCTGGACCTATTCAATTAGAAAACTCTAAGTTCTAACTTTCCTACATCCCCTTCCGCCTCACAACAAATTCAACCTTTTGGTTCACCTACTACCAACCATAAAAAGGAGTATCTGGTGTACCATGGGCAACTCTGTTCTAGTTGATATCTGGTAGACTATATTCCCTCCTAGCCTCAACGCCACCAGGTGGATCGGATTTTATTATGAAAGTTGGATTGACTCTGCGAGATTGCGTGCTATCCGGATCTCAAGACTGGTTGGTCTCTTCTCTAGACTAATTTGGCTATTTACCTTCCAAATACCTTCACTCTCATAACTTGACCATTTTGTTTAGGAATTTATCCTCACTTCCTTCCTGGACGAACTGTCTTCGTTCGTTTTCGTTGCTTAGTTTTGAACAACAGCGAATCTTTTGCCTTGACTATCCTTTCTAACTACCTTGTAACTTAAGTTCAGAGGCTACCAGGAATTCGCTATAAGTTGTGCGAGATCAAATCATTCGTTTCGGTCTCATTCTATTTCGGGCTATAATTCGGTAGCAAACGAATTTCGTTGATTTCAAAGAGTAGGATTTCTTTCCACGCTTCGAGAGTTTAAAGCGATGCGAATGGAGGCAGACGAATAAGTCATTGCTTTTAAGAGGTGAGCGAGCGCCAGTTTCGTATCAACAGTCAAGTATATTTTCTTGATATTTTTTATCATCTTATTTGCATATTATTTATGCATATCATCAATGAAGTAAATCATTAATGCAGGAAAAGTTCTTAGAGGGCTTAAAGCGGCAATTATGACTGATTGCCTGCAAGCTCTTAGTGTCCATTGTTCGAGAGCAAATCGTGGGGCATTTTTTGTCCCAAAACTTAATTATTAACAATACATTATTAACATTAACATGGTTTTGCAGCAGCAGTCATGTTTAACTCATACTTGATGAAGTATTTAACCAAATGATCTCGACCTTTGACCAGCATAAAGCTCTCGATATAATTATCTTGATTTTTAACAGAGTTAACAGCGGATAGTAACCGGTTGGCCGACAGTAGTCATGGTAAATGGGATTAGCGCTAGCTGGGGATCGGTCACTCGCGGTATGTCACTCACATTGATCTATTCTTGGTGCATCGTTTTTTATAATCAATATTAACTATTTTGATATTAATATATTATTTAAAGTTTTAAAATTGGTCAAAATGAAGCTTAGAAAGCAAATTAGATAACATAAGAAAAGAAGAGTTTGCAAAAGGTTAATCAATAACCTATACGAGGCAGCTCTTGTTCCCCTCACCCAGTTCGCTCCACTTAGATTCCTCTTACATAAATCTGTTCAGGGAGGACGCTTCTATCACAAGACTAGTTAGCCTATACCATTCATCTACCACTCGATTTGTAAAACAATTTCTACCAATCTCTTTCCTAAACCTAAACATGTCCAGCTTAAACCTATTGCTACGTGTGCTATATTGTTCACTAAAAATAAGAACCTTAACTATGTCGCCCTATTATAAGCTTTTGCCCACTAGAAGACCTAGGTAAAGTCTTTATTTACCTCTTCTCCTTTGCGATGTATAAAGATTTGATCTCTTAAGCGTTTCACCATGAGAAAAGCTCCTCAACCCAGGAATCATCTTCGCCATCCTTCTTTTCACAGACTCAAGCAAAGCAATAGCCATCCTATAATATGACCATTTAGATAGAGTAAAAATTGTAACGTAATATGCACTTTACAGAAGTAGGAACCAGCAAAGAAAGAAGAGAACAGAGAGAAGCAAAAGAAAGAAAAACAACTAGACTGCATGAGCGAGAGCTTAATAGAGACCACCTTGCGACGCTTTCCGTAAGTTCACGTAATGAACATCTCCAAACCCCTTCCGTTAGATTACCAGTTTATAATGATGGTGAAGATTTTTGTGCTTATCTCACACTTCGAGAAAATATTTGAAGTAAACTCGTGGGATATAGAAGAACATGGAGTCGTCCGCTTACTCCCCCTATTAAGTTGCCACCTCAGGGAAATTTTCATATCCCTTTCCCATGAGGTCACCATAAATTATTCGACGCCATTAATATGAATCCGGATTTTTATCGGGCTAAGTTACGACAGGCAAGGATTTTGCCTGGTCAGACATATCGCCAGTTTGGTTTCCTCCTTCAGAGAAGCCTACCATTCCAGTTAGTATTGGCACTCTCATGTCGGCCGAGACTTTAAGTCTTTGTATGATTTTTACCTGCGGATCATTTGATGGCTGCACTGCCATCTGAAATCCGTTCATTTGTTAAAGATATACTAGCTTCTACCTTTAAGGAATGTTTGGATAAGGCAGATGTATACAAGTCTAGCCATGGCCTGTACCCAAAGGACCCTAAGAAATCTAGTCCACCATCGCCCAAAAACGAAAATCCTTCCAAGTTCTCTCACCGGAATTCTCCCTAGTTTGTTAAGGTTAATGGTCCCCCAACCCAAAGTCTCTCTTCAAGAACCAAGAGACGTCAAGCCCCTTGTTAATAATTTCCCCAGGTCTATGATCGCCGAGGGCCTATCGTGTGCTTCACATGTGGCGTGGCCGGGCACGTGAAGACTAATTGACCCCCAAATTCTCAGTTCCGATCGTCTCCAGTACAACAGGTACACCAAGTAAATGCCTCGCTCTCTCAGTCCCATGCTAACCCTTCAGCTGCAGCTTCTGCCTCAGCTAATAGCCCCCTGGGGCGCCAAGTCAACTTCCTCTTCAAAAAAAGATAACCCGGTGGGCTTGAATTCGAAAATGCATCGGTAAATAGGTGCTGTGTATCGACCCTGGTGCGATATACTGGGTGTACATGTATCGTCGTATCAGAAAAATTGCTCCCACCAGTAAGCCCAGATCATAAAAAGTATGCGGTTGTCCATGATTACTTGGGACGCGCTAACCAGTTCCCTGTAGTTCGCTGCTTCTTAGAGTGCCAATACTTCACCCGATGGGTGGAGGCCGTTGCCGCTCCCATTAGGTTCTCCGCCGTATTAGTCCACCAGGACCCCTAGATTTACCCTAATCTGGTTGCTCAGCCCATCTTTATGATGGTTCACGCAATGAAAGAGGTTGAGAACCCAGAACCTATGGAAACTCCGTATGCCCTTGAATTCGCGCACCTTTAGAACCAACAATTTGTGAACGAGCAAAAGTAATGTCCTTCCTTCTAACCTCTTTGGGTAAAAGCCCATAAAGGCGACCCAGCGTCTGATTGCGGCTCAAGGAAGGTTAGGTACCTCATTAAGAACGACCTTCTTTTTCGTCGAGTTCATTAGAGAATGGTGCGAATCATGTGCCCTTCTTATCCCTCGTGCCCACGTTCCCGATGTCCTTAAAATTGCCCATGATGGGCTGATGGCTGGCTATTTTAGTCACAATAAAATGGCCCAAAGGATCTTCAAGTATTTCTTCTGGACCTGCGCTGTCAGGTAGATAGCCGAATTTTTTAGATCCTATGACATTTGTCAGAAGACAACAGCCAAAGGACGAGTCACCTCGATACTCCTGCCAAAGACACCCATTGTGTCTGAACCCTTCTTTAGGGTGGGCATCGATCAAATTGGCCCAATATATCCTTAGACTGCTGAACTTTGCCACGAGGTTCCCCGACGCGGTTTCCCTTAAAAGGATCGACAGTATAATATGCGCCGAGGTATTAATCACCATCTTCTCGCGGGTCGGCATCCCCAAAGAAATTCTGTCTGATCGAAGCAGACAATTTACATCTGAATTGATGGAATCTGTGGGAAAACCTCTTTTAATTAAACCCCTTTTTACGACCTCCTTTCACTCTGCTGCTAATGGGGTCAGTGAGAAGTTAAAAGGCACTCTAAAAACCGTCCTAAGGAAGCTGTGTCACGCTCAGTATAAAGAGTGGCACCGTTATCTCCCCGTCGCTCTATTTGCTTGCCGTGAGATCTCTCGTAGGACCCTTGGGTTCACGCCGTTTGAACTCTTTTATAGGCGAAATGTCCGAGGTCCTATGAGCATCTTTAATGAATTCTTCCCCAACACTCGCCTCGACGAGGAAGTTAAAAACTCATATTATTATGTGCTAGATTTGAGGAATCGCTTTGAGGAATTCGCCGAGATCGCATATAAAAATACAGATCTCAATTTAGACAAGTACCGAACGTATTTCGAAGGACCGGCGCCTTCGATTAGGTGACGAGGTTTTACTCCTTCTCCCGACCGACTCGAACAAGCTCCTCTCCCAATATAAAGGTCCTTTCCCTGTCTTGGAAGCCCAAGAGCATGTAGATTATTTAATTCAGACCCCCCCTGGTAATAAACTTTATCACATTAACATTCTCAAGCGGTACCACTGACGTGCATGTATAAATAATATCGTTGCTCTTGATGAAGAGGAGGTATTAAGTGCCTCTTTTCCCGCGGAGCCCCTTAATTTAATAAAAAAAGTCTGTATTGAATCAGACAAAGAATTTCCTCTACCCTTTCTCTGTGATTCCCATGAAGAAGTCTTCCCCGAGTTGGATTTAAACCCCTATTTGGAGCCCCCACAAAAGGTCCAACTGGCTATATTATTAGCCGAATTCGTGAACGTGATTTCAGAGAAGCCCGGATGTGCACGTTATTTTACATATGACATCTCTCTGACCACCAAATAACCAGTTCAAACTAAGCCTTAGCCCTTGCCCGTTCACCTCCGCCAGGCATTTAATGCAAAATTGAATAACCTGTTAAAGATGGGAATAATCGAGACCTTCCATCTTTGAATACTGCTCCGCCATCGTAATGGTCAGGAAGCCAGACCAAACCTTTAGAATGTACGTCGACTTCAGGAAGATGAACTCTGTGACGATCGTTGACGCAGAACCGATTCCCTTCCTAGACCAGAATTTGCACATGTTCGAGGAAACAAAATTCATCACTGAGATCGACCTCTGTAAGGCGTATTATCAGATTCCTCTTAAAGATAATGTGCGAAAGTACACCGCGTTTGCCACCGAGAAGGGCTTAATGCAGTTTAGGCGCCTTCCTTTTGGTTTAGTTACTGTGTGCAGTAATTACAATCGAATGAAGAGAAGGATTCTTGATGGATTACCCAATGGGTCGTTCTATTTTGACAATGTGTACGTTGCCACACGTACATGGGATTATCACATGATTTCCCTCCCTTCGTTCCTCACGAGATTGCAGGAGCATGGCATAACCATCTGGCCCTCTAAGTGACACTTTCCCTATAGCTCTATATGTTATTTAGGCTTTCATATCGGGGGTAACAAAATATCCCCGCAGAAAGACAAAGTGGAAGCCATTGTAAACATACTCCTTCCACGTACGAAGAAGCAACTTCGCTCCATAACATATCCCCTGTTATGGAACCTCAAGGCTTCTGCCCATTTCGAACAACTCAAAGAGAAGCTCAGTTCTGCCCCCATTCTTCGGCTCCCCAACCCTGCCAAACCATTTGGGATCAGGACTGGCACATCTCATGAAGGATTGGGTTGCGTCCTATTTTAATACAACGACGATTCAAGTCATCCTGTTGCATATGCAAGTTAGAAGCTCTCGTCGCGTTAAAAGAACTACGTGAATATAGAACTTGCGGCTCTTGCAATAGTTTGGGGGATTCAAAAGGTCAAGATGTATTTGCTAGGGAAAGAATTCCTTATTGAAACGCATCATAGACCGTTAGCTTACCTAAAGAATAGTAAAACCCAGAATGGCAGGTTAATGCGCTGGAGTCTAATTTTAATGAAATATCAATTTCGAATATTTTATATCAAGGGTACTGAAAATTGTATGGCTGACTGCCTCGGTCGAAATCCGATATCAGGATTATTCCCTTTCTCTTAAAAATGTAGTCATCTAAGAACAATACCCTTTATTTATATATGTAAATAACTAAGAGGTTTTTTGTCCATTGTATAAATTGCCTGCAAGTGTTTTTTTGTTGTTATTTTTACTGTGGTAATCATTATGGGTTTTTTCTCTTTGGTCTGTTTGTTTTTATGTATGTACCTCTGTTAAGTTCCACACCTCATGTGTATTGATTTTATTGTCGTTAAGGCCGAATCTAAGGCCTCACCAATTAGCATGTATCCCCGTAGGTAGCCTATTTCGACCCTTTAGTATCTCTCCCATTTCTGGGGGAAATGGCAAAAAAAAAAATTGTCTAGCCCCTACGCTCTTGAAAAATTGGGGCTTGGGAAAGTTGATGTGGAAGTATGAATTCGAACGCGCTGAATTCGCTGCATTCGCTACATACCTGCCTGAGTACAGGGCTGAGATTTGCCGATCTTAATTAATAACGTATGTACCTATATTAATTAGACAGTGGGACATACTGTGTCGTTCCTCGACATATAGTCACACATTAACAAACATGACAATTTGTTCAATTTTGCATTGTTTTGCAAGAATAAAATCCACTGTCAATTATTTTCCTATTTTATATAAATTCTCTCGTAGTTTTTTTTTCCTCTCCGCATTTTCAATGTATTCAATTCGTTTAAAATTAAATATTTATGTTTCATGATTATTTTTGCATGTGTTAGAAAAACCTTTTTTGTATATATTTAATCTGTATTTTGTATTCTTTCTTTAGCACTGATGATGGGATTTGTTATAATCCTGAAACGTTTGCAATAAATCTTCGGCTGAAGTTTGCGTCCATAAATTCGTTTGCCGCTTATATATATATAAATGGAAAAACGATTCCGAGCGCTTTCGTCTTTATTCTAAAAGATTTCTTCATGGAATAACATAGGTCAGGAAAGACAATGTCTTAAATAGTAAGGAGTTGGGAGTCAAAACCCTAACTAGGGGGTACAAATTCCTTAAACACTCTAATTTGTGATTTAATTTGTACCCCCTAGTTAGGGTTTTGATGCAGGTAGCCGTATTAACCCCCAACTCCTTACTATTTAAGACATTGTCTGTCTTGTCCTATGTTATTCCATGAAGAAGTCTTTTAGAATAAAGACGAAAGCGCTCGGAATCGTTTTGCCATTTTCCTTGTTGGTGTTATTTATCATAATTTTCACTCACGTGCAAGTTGGGACTTTCTTTTCATATATATATATATATATATATATATATATATATATATATATATATATATATATTATATATATATATATATATATATATATATATATATATATATATATATATATATAGATAGATAAATGCAATGTCCAGCAGAAAAAATGAAAAAGGTGTTTCCAAGTACTTTAGAAAGGAATAAACTTCGAAAGTACTTTGAAGCACTTTTTCATTTTTCCTGCGGGACATTGCATTCATTGCAAACCTTACGTGCTACTTTGTGAGTTATTCATTTCATATATATATATTTAAACTATATATTTTTTAAAAGAAATAAACCTGTATGGCGTGTGATTAGAGCCATATGTCTTAGAGAAGTGAACCACCAAACCAGTAGAAAATGCGCTAGAAAAGGTAGGTGTTGAATTGCATGTTAACAAAACGGTATGCTTTCTAAAATCAGAATTTAACCAATATTTCATATCTTTTAACTAAAATTAATAACTATTGTGTATTTACTATCGTTATAAATCAGTAAAATGACTAAAACTAAGGAAGTTCAGAAGCATAGAGAGCACAAATTCAAATTCTTCATAGCCAAGAGTTATCACAAGTAAAAATGGCTGAAAAAATAAAATATTCAAAAGATATCCTGACCAAACTACTATAAAACGATATCAAGAGATGACAAGCTTTGTATCAGAGAAAGAAAGCGGCAGAAAACGTCTTACAACACCTAGAGAAGATCGATTAAGGGCTAAAAGGATGCGAGGCGAGAAACAAGCCATGCATATCTGAGATCAACAGAAAAAAATATCTTCAGTGGAAAATATTTAGACACATGAAAAATGGTCTCAAGTTAACTGGTCTGATGAAGGAAATTATCTGGTATAGAAGAAAGACTATCGTATTGCTATTAAGAAATTATGCATTAAGAAAAGTATTTAAAGATTTAACTTATTATATACAGAAATTGAGATTCTCAGGACTACTGTGTCTAACTTTGTGAGACTAAGAGTTGGAGAGACATTTAACCATGAATCTGGAAAACCAATTATAAGTATGAAGCTTGTTCTATTTTGGTATTGGGTTCGTATCTTCATAAGGACAAGGGGAATGTATTATGTCAGGGAAGAATGCATTCTATAACTTATACAACAATGTTGGCACGGGTTTTATAGCCATCTATTCAGAAATAGCATTCTGCAACACCAAGAAATGAAGTAATATTTGGTCAAGACAATATCCAATACCATACATCTACCACACCAAGAACAGTATGAAAACTCACAAGCCGACTGAAGAAAGATAGAGTCAGAAATTTGTGAAAATTTGGTGAAATCCATGTCACGCAGAATTATGGGTTTAATTACAAAAAATGGCCCTTAATTAAGTATTAAAATGTTTAATAATAAATAAATATATAATATACTAAATTAGTTTACCATAAAGGTCTAATTAAAGCACATGAATGATTCCGTAGGGTGCGTTTTACTTTTAGTCAAGACTGTACAAGGTTTTGAAAAAGTTCCGTCACATTCGTTTGTACTTTATCTTTCGAGGATTACAAGTTGGATAAGAAAAAGTTCCGTCAAACAAACTTAAAGTTAAACTTTTCGAGCACGTCTCATTAAAACGTCTTTTCCATTGTGTGCAAATGTGTAAATATGGAAGTGAAAAGAATAGAGTTTTATGCTCTCCTGAGCGCGGACGAAAACAAGTCCGAAATCGGCAATCGGATCAACGTGACCCAGATGTCCGTCCAGAGAGTAGCTGAAAGGGACAAGAACGGGGATTCCCTTAAAGATCGATCTCGTTTAGGTAAACCTTAAGAAGTTGTCAACCGTTTAGTAGTGAGAAAGTCCTTCAAATCTAGTGAAAAAGGCCTTCAAATATGACTATGCTGACGAAGTAAAAGAGCATCTTGGTGGCCCCGGTGACAAGTACCATCAAAGAGGAGGGATGCAAGAGCTTGAGGTGCGTGGAAAAGCCTCTGCTCACCGAAAAAACGAGAAAACACGGTTGACAGCGCTGTTGTCGCCTTCTCATGGACATGAAGAGACATGGCAATCGAATTCTCATTTTTTCTGATGAAAAAACCTTCACATTCGATCCCGCCATCAACATCAAGAAGCAGAACGACCACGTGGTAAGCTTCGGCCGGGACATCTCCGAGCTACCCTACGTGTAGAGGACCAGGCAATGACCCGGCCTTCGAGAGGATTCTTGGCGTCGTGGCTGCGAATAGCGTGAAGAAGTCTCGGTGTGGTTCGCGGCCGGTTACAGGTTCACCGTGGCAGATTACAGGGACATCTTGGACAGAAAAGTCCTGCTCTGGGTGAAAAATATCTCAAAGAAGGCGGACTAAGACTTTCAGCAGGAAGATGCCCCGGCCCACACGACCAAGACCGTGTAAGAGTGGTTGAGGTATGGAATGAACTGCTGTTTAAAGGAATTTTGGACGCAGGAATCGCCTGATCTCAATCCTCTCGACTACATCGTGTAGGCAGATGTCGAGGAAAAGGCCTTCAAGGTTCGCTATAGCAACGCTAACGAGCCGAAGTCGTCCGTTCACCTTGTTTGGGCCACCATGTGGATGGACTTCCTCCATAACGTATGCACGACTTTCAGGTAGGTCTCAGGTCTCACCTAGAGCTCGTGCTCGCGACCTAGAGTGGACACATTGATTAATATTATAATTAAGAACTTATTTATACCTTACAATAATAAAAAAAAAGTTTCTAACTGCATCAAAACTATCATTGTTTTTTTCGTTGAGAGTTTTGTAACGAATGTAACAGTACTTTTGCAATACTCGTTATATATATATATATATATATATATATATATATATATATATATATATATATATATATATATATATATATTGTTGCCAGGAATATCAGATAAAGTTATTAAAATTAACAGCAATATTTCAGTCACTGACTGGTAAGACAGGCAATCTGTTACACTGTGAGGTTGAACAAGAACCGGTCCAAAGTGTGAAGAAAACATAAGCATATTTATATTCCAAGAACATCTGTTATTAAACATTACAATCAATCAATGGGATGAGTTGATTTGTTTCATCAACTGGTGTCTCTCTTAGGACATTCATCAAATCAAAGAAATGTTGTCTTAGAGTAATATTTAATTTAGTTGACTGTGATTTAGTAAACCCCTGGGTAGAATATTATAGAGACTGCGAAACATTATAAATAAATACAAAAACAAATGACATTATTTGAGTTTGGGACTAGAGGAGTGATTGCGCTCATAGCGAAATCACCGAAGAAGAGGGGGCGTCCAAATAACGACTCCAATATTCTCTTGGCCGAAGAAGAAACAAGGAATAAAGGATAGGTGGCCCCAAGTCAAATCAAGGAAATACGATATGATGAAATACGATATGATGACGCCTTGAAGGATGTAAAGAACAAGCAAGTACTTTTTCCACAAAATGTCAGGTTAGCCTTTGTGTAAACAAATCCAAAAATTGTTTTGACTTTTACAGAAAAAAAGCCTAATTTTGAATATTTTAGCATTATCACAACTGACAAGCAAGGATATTATATTCAGCTTCCAATTATTTTGTTATTTATTTATAAAAAATGTTCTTAATCTTTATTTACAAGAAAAATGGAGTGAAATAATTATTAAATCACAATGGATTCTATATTGTCTTATTTTAACTCATTTCTATAGTTGACGAAGTCTTTGAAGCAAATATAAGAAAATCCAACTAATCAACAGTGCAAAAACCCTTGGCTTATTTTATTAATATAATTTTTTGCATAAGTGAAGTGTATCTCAGTTTTAAAACTTGGTATATACCTTACTTTATACGCTTGGATCATTATTAATACGAAGAAAAGTTGGTGATATGTTAAAATATATGCGTGCTAAAGAAGAGCTAAAGAATTAAAAAAGGGTCAATGCAAAAATTCCCCACAGGAAAGAGGAAACGCGAGTTCCAAGTTTTTAAGAACTTTATGTTATCAGGAATAAATATATATATATATATATATATATATATATATATATATATATATATATATATATATATACATATAAATATAATATATATATATATATATATATATATATATATATATATATATATATATATATATATATATATATATATATATATATATATATATATATATATATATATATATATATATATATATATATATATATATATATATATATATATATATATATATATATGAGGAGAACGAGACTAAAGCTCCACCTCCGCTAAACAAGAAAAGTGGATAGCCCAGTAGGTGAAGGAAAAGGGGAGAGCAAGAAGAAGAGAATGAAGAATAAGAAATACAAAAAATTCCATCTGAATAAATGCATATAAAAGCAAAGACAAATGATGCAAAGAACATAATAGATTACTAGAAGTGGTCATTTCAGACATATTCAAATGGGCTAAAGCAAATTGTATTTTCAAAAGGATCGCTTGTTAATGCCCGACAAATTAAACTGCCTCTTATCTTGCACCCTTTATTATTAAATTAATTGAATCAATCGTCAAAGAGAAAATATACAAATATACTGACTGTCTTGAATTAATTTGAGACTCACAACAAAGTTTCTAAAAAACAAATTCGGACTTAATTACTTGCTTGAGTCCTTTGTAAATTGTTAAAGTATTTAACGAAAACAGTAAACTTGATCTAATTCGATTTTCAAAAAGACTGATAAATTCCCACTTTCGCCACTGATTAAGAAACTCGAAGCTCAGAGTATCCATGGCAACTTGCTCACATGGCTTGCTCACAGGAAAGGAAACAGAGAAGTTGAATCAACGTCATTGAATCGGGCAGAAGGTAGTATCAGGTAAAGATCTTCAGATATCTGAATTAGGAAACTTTTTAATTTAAATTTATGACGTATATTGATGATATATACGATGAAATTTTGTGTACAATATCAAAATTCGATGATGATACAAAAATGTGAGAAAACGTTTCGACAGTTTCTTACGCAGATAAAATATAAAAGACTCAAGAAAATCATGAAATGATTAATTAAATGGCAAACTAGGCTTTTATAAGACTATATGATGTCTTCCATATTGGAGCAGCAAATGAAGTATTCAATTATACTCTGGAAGGAATATTTTTGCGTAAACAACAACATTTACGACTGTCCATCAGTAACGACTTAAATTTATATCCATAGAGGTGTTCATTACAGGTTTTTGGTAAGATTACCTGGAAAATAAAGTTTGATTCTCGTGTCCTTATATGCAAAAGGATGCAAGAAATGTTTGGAAGGGTGCATCAATTAAGATGGTTCGCGGATTGCAACGGGGATCCTATAAGGATAGGTTGAAAGTGCTCAATTTGCAGTTACTGAAGCTAATGTAGATTCAAGGGTCAAGTAACAATAGATTTTAAGATATTAATTGGTTTTGACACTTTTAAATAATATTCATTCTTTAAACTTAATAAATCGTTTAAGACAAAGAAAATCCTATGGATCAAACAACCAGTAAGGCTAAATAGATCATAGCTGATGTTTTTCACTCACAAGTTAATCATTAATTTCAATTGTCCAAAAAACAGTGATACTATTTTCATATTAAAAATCACTTAGATAATTATTTCCGAGAGATTGGAAAGTTTTTAAGATTGTCAGCGAGTGGAGCTCAGTCTTTGCTGGTCCCTTATAGACTTCTAAAAACTAAGAGGAGGGACTTTGTTTGAAAGTTTTTGAGCAAAGCTTCTAAAAAAAGGGCTCAAGTTAGCAGTAAGAGTGTGTGGGGAGCACAGCCCCACATGGAGACTATTTTAGGAGTAAAATACCTAGCGGGGGGGGGGGGTAATGGAAGCGGTTAAACTCTTAATTTTCTATCCATTACTTAACCATGCTAAGGTTGATATGTGGATGATTATGTGGCCTGGGGGCCCCAACAACAACCGCACTTTGCCCTCCCAAGGAGGATCAGCAGCTATATATTTTCCACAGATTTGTACTTCCTCTATCTTCACCACTTTCTTTACCGATCTCTCCTTACAAACTTTGTGTGGGATACGCCCTCGTTATCTCCGCCAACAGAGTTTGGCTAAGGTTTCGTCATCATTCGTCTATCTCTGTCTCCGTCGGATTATGAACAAGTTATTGAAGTATTTCTGAGAAAATATTTTTTTGGGGGGAAGTGCATTTGGGGGGTGAGGTGCATTGGGGGTGAAGTGCATTGGGAGGGGTGAGGTGCATTAGGGAACGGAAGAGTGAACAAGATTTTTCTTCGGATACAGATCCGAATGCGGATTTAGGATCACTTATTCTACTTGACATTGAAAGAGAGGAAATTTTGAGAAGTTTTCGCCAATTTCCTAAATAATAATGGGCAGCTCAAATTGAAAATATTTACGGATGGACAACCTATGAAGTTCTACGGATGGACAACATATGAAGTTCTACGGATGGACAACATATGAAGTTCTACGGATGGACAACCTATGAAGTTTTAGGATGGACAACCTATGAAGTTGCAAGATGGACACCCTATGAAGTTCTACGGATAGACAACATATGAAGTTCTACGGATGGACAACCTATGAAGTTTTATGATGGACAACCTATGAAGTTGTAAGATGGACAACCTATGAAGTTCTACGGATAGACAACATATGAAGTTCTACGGATGGACAACCTACGAAGTTCTAAGGATGGAAAACATATGAAGTTCTATGGATGGACAACATATGAAGTTCTACGGATAGACAACATATGAAGTTCTACGGATGGACAACCTATGAAGTTCTACGGATGGACAACCTATGAAGTTTTAGGATGGACAACCTATGAAGTTGTAAGATGGACAACCTATGAAGTTGTAAGATGGACAACCTATGAAGTTCTACGGATGGACAACATATGAAGTTCTATGGATGGACAACATATGAAGTTCTACGCATGGACAACCTATGAAGTTCTACGGATGGACAACATATGAAGTTCTATGGATGGACAACATATGAAGTTCTACGCATGGACAACATATAAAGTTATACGGATGGACAACCTATGAAGTTCTACGGATGGAGAACATATTAAGTTCTACTGATGGACAGCCTATGTGGTTCTACCAATGGACAACTTATAACGTTCGACCGCGATGCATATTCTGATACAGATCTAGCAGATCAAAGTATATATTTTGAGAATGATTTTTAACCGATTCATAATGCACTAATTGAAAGTGGTATGAAGATAAAACTGACACCGATGTATAGCAAATTCGAGATGTTTTAAACAGATTTTTCTGTTAAAGGTAAAAGTTATATCAGGAGGAAGATGAGATCCGGATCTGCCATTATGGAAGATCAGTTTTTAGTGGCATGGATGCGATTCTATAAGTTACTATGTCGATCGGTCGGATGGTAACCATTTTACTTTTCAATGAGTTTTATGGCAATAACATCGTAACTATTCAGCCGATTCTAACGAAATTTGAAACCCTTAAGTTGTTTTACATTCTCTTTCGAATGATTTAATTGCCCAGGTCCTCACAAGGTTAGTCAGGAAATCAGTAAAAGAAAAGTAACTATGGGTCGGATTGCCCCACTCATTGAAAGTTCTGAAGGTCATAGGTCAGAATGATTGAGAGCACGCGACTTAGGTCTGTTGGCTTTGTTAGTTGATAAACCACAAACGACGAACCTATGATCCCGAAGGGGAGGTTTTCGAAGTGAAGCAATTATTTGGGGTTATTAACATGGCTGATCCGGAATATAGATCCGGATTCACTCCGACCTTACGGAAAATCATAATTTTGTTGATAAATCACAAATGATTAACATATGATTCCTAAAGCTAGGGAGATATGTTACCAGGGTGGAAGACTTAGAGGATATGGGTTAATTTGTACCTGAGGCAAATTTGGAAACTTATGCTCAATGTAATATTGAAGACTCCTGAGTTTTAAATGGTTGTATTTAATTGTTGTTCTTTCAAAATGTTTTGCTATTTTTTATTACAACTTATTTAGGAACTGTAAAGAAAATAAGAGCAAAAAAATAATGAAAAAAATATTATCGTAGTACTTTTTACTCTGTACGGAGTGTGCAAGAGACAAAAGTGGATATTGGTTTCCATTATGTAGTAACGCTACTTTTAGACTTCACGTCGAGCCGTCTATGAAGAGTCGTCATTCTGCAGCATCCTGCTTCAATGCAACACAATAAACAAACCATTCATATCTTGGCAGAAACACAGATCCGCACTACCATCAAAGTGAATTTCAAATTTATCATGTCTCTTGCGCTACACAGATTTCCTGCTATGTTGTTGTGGTAAATTTAATTCTGTCAGACCTGATTTTAAAAGTTCAGCTCCGGACTTAGTGAGACCTAAGTCACTTATCAAGTCATCCAGTCCACTTTGATTTGAAAAGTTGGATACTTACCCAATTTTGGCACGAATAGTTCATCTATTTCTTTCCTCACTTTACCTGTACTTACTGAAATTTCGAATGAAAAATTGATTACATTTTATGTCAACCAAAACATGAATAAAATTAATACACCGTTCTACATAAAATTAAAATGTATGTAGAATATTACGAGCAGATTTGCTACTTAAATTTCTGGTAGATGTGGTACTGGTAAGTTATTATTATGAGGGACAGGTGCTATAGATGATGGTATGTGTGGATACTGAAGAATTCGTCTTCCATTAAATTTTTTTGTACCTTTTAACATACATCATAAAGAAATAACAGTCTCGTTATGATGGTTCTTCGACTCTCTCCATTCTCTGAGAATAGCAACAAGCCTGGACCTACTCGCACCTCTCCCACATATCATATGAAGGGCGTCATGGCTTTTTTTGGTTACCCATTGGCTTTCCAAAGGAGAGTCTGTCGCTATCCAGAATTTGGCACCCATCTTGATTTTATATGATAGATGCTTTTTGTCCCCAAATAATATCCACACACGTAACAAAATGAATCAAGAGAATTTTCGCTTCTCCTCAAGCTATGCTCAAGAAAGCTAAAATTATTTCCTGGAAACAACCTGAAACATAAAAATATATATTGAATTGTAGAATATGTAAATCAAATAAAGCAGCGGTTCCCAACCTGTGGCTACATGGGCAAAATGGGCCATTGCAAATTTCAAGTGAACCACAGAAATTGTGTAATTTTTAGTGGGCCATAGGGCAAATATATGGGGCAAAGCTCATTAAATTGGACATAAAACATTTATCGACTCCTAGACTTTGGATTAATGAAATTAAATCTATGTATATAATTAAAATATATTTAGATTATCGTGATTTACTCATTTTTATTTTTATATTTATTATACTCCAAGCATATCTCCCGCGGACGGGGTGACGCATGACCAGAGACACCTCCACTCCATTATTCACACACATTATCAGCTGTTTAACCAAGGTGACCCACCTACTACATTTTTCCATCCATCATCAGAGTCTGGCTATCCGGTTTTCCCTGAAAACTTCATTACCTGCGTTTGTGTCACCCTACACAGTTCGTCCTCTCCTAGCCATTCGTCTCCATTCACTCCAATCCCTAGCACGCATTTCTGCCTTCCGAATGCTCAGGCTAAGGTCCAGCAAGGACATCTCTCGCAAATCCCATCCCCCCCTTCCTCGGACGCCCACGCTGTCTCCTTCCTATCACTTGAGATCTATACACTCTCTTTACCAGCATTCCATCCTCCATTTTCTCTAGGTGACCATACTATCTTATCACACCTCTATCAGCTCTTTCAAGCAAATTCACTTTACTTCCACATCTCACTGGTACTCTTTTGTTTCTCGCCGTATCAATCGATTTCACATCACAAATACTTCTTAGACATTTCATTTCCAAAACTTCAACCTTCCTCCTTTCGTTCGCACTCAACGCCCATGTTTTACATGCATAAAGAGCAGTAGAAACCACCACTCCCTCATACAATCCCATTTGAGCCTGCCTTCTCATTCGTTTCCCTTTCGTGAGACTCCTTATTGCACCATAAGCTTGCACTCTCTTTTCAATCCTCTGCAGTATTTCATTGTCACCCCTTCCAGCAACTGCCAGATCTACACCCAGATACTTAAAACACTGCACTTCTTCCAGTCTCCTCCCATTTAGACTCACTTGTAGCCCAATCATTCCTTATCTATTGCACCACATTACCTGGCTTTTGCCTTCATTCACACTGAGCTTCTATCTGTCACACACATTCCCAAATTCATAGACCAGTGCCTGTAGTTTCTCTTTTGAGTCAGATGTAGCGACCGGCGTGTAAGTCCAAAATAAGACACACGCGGGAATCGCTACACGCATAAAGTACAGAGTGAGAGAAAAGTAAAGTTAGTGCCGTTTACTAGAATGTCACACAGTAGTAAACGGAGCACAGTTATCTCTGTTAGAGTTAGGCGAGGCAATCTTAGGCAAACATTATAATCAAGGTAGAATCCAGAATAAACCGGATAGCTATCACAGTTAAACAAATAGAAGCCAGGTCAGGAAGCTCTTTCCATGACAACATGCCACCGCCCGCAGAGAATTTTATCCAATAGTCGGAGTGCCTTCCTTATCAATATGTTCGGCAATAGCCAATCAAAAGTCGAGTTATGTTAATACCGACAAATCAACAGGCTGGTACATAAGAGGGGGGTGTGGATTAGTTGGACGAGGAACTTGTAGGGAGTAGCTTAAATTGAATATATAACTGTGTGAAGCCAGAACAAAGAAGTTAATTAAGATTACTGTTTTATATAGCAATATATCGCGTTATATATCGTTCAGTCCTATCTCTCGGATCCGCGCAATTCATCTTTGTATATAGTCGTGTACATAATGCAGATATTAAGGTGTAACTCTTAAAGGTTCTATTCGTCCAGCCTCCTTTAGACCTTGCCCGCACTTGACCTCAAACTTAATTTATGTCATAACTTAGAACTTAAACCTTAATTAAAGAACTTTTGTAAAGTGCAATAAGATCTAATTCAATAATAATTCTATTTTGCTTCGGTGACTTCAATATCCTGACGTTCCTCAATCTCCCTGTTTTAAGGCCTTATTAATCGTGGAAACAGCCGTGGCGCATTCTCCTCGTTAATCGCAATTTCTCGCGATTACATAACTTCCAAAATACCGTTGTTCTACCCTGTTGTGGTTTATCCCCATCCTCCGGGCAATTTGAGCCATCGCTTAGGGCACCCCATAGCAATCAACAAATCACTCTCGTGGGAAATAAGGAAGGGCAACGCAAACCAACCGGGGCATCTGTATCAACCCGTGTCCTTGCCAAAAGGTTACGCGATAACTCGGTAATCTATCACTATTGCTGGCAACCAGCGTCCCCCTTCCAAGGCTCTTGGGTTGTACTCACGATTACAATCAACGTCCCCCCATAATTAGGGACGATCTTCAAGAACCCTCCCATACAGACACCAGCACTGAATCATCCGCAAACCACAATTGTTCTAGCTCTTACATTTCTCCATTTTCACTCACTAATGCTACACCTCTACCTCCCACTCTTGCTTTCACTTCTCTCATCACGCCATCCATATACAAATTGAACAGCAAGGGTGACATCACGCATCCTTGCCTGATTCCAGTTTTTACACTGAACCAGTCACCTTCCTTTCTCCCAACCCTCACACATGCTTTACAGTCATCATAAAAGCTTTTGATAACTCTTATTATTGTGCATTCAATCTCGAGGATTCTCAACAGATTCCATAGGCCCTTTCAGTACACTCTGTCATGCGCTTTATCCAGATCCATAAATGCCATGTACACACTTTTATTCTTTTCCAGGTACCTCTCACATAAATTTTTCAAGGTAAAAATCTGATCCACACACCCACTCCCTTCCTAAACACCCCTTTTCCTTCTCCAATCAGATTTTCAATGCACCTCCTGACTCGTCCATATACCTTTCCAGGCAGACTCAACAGACTTATACCCCTATAACTACTACACTCAGTTCTTTCCCCCTTTCCCTTGTAAATAGGAACAATACATGAATTCCTCCAATCTTTCTGCATAACCCCCTGGTCCACACACATATTAAATAGCCTCACCAACCACTCTACTACACACTCTCCCCCCTTTTTCAGCATCTCACTTGTTATCCCATCCATCCCCGCTGAGTTTCCACTTTTGTGTCCTTTTCACTGCCTCTTCCACTTCTTTTTTGCTAATTATTTCACTGTCTCTAATTCTCTCTGATGTCATCTCACCTCTTCTAAGATATAGCAGCTGTACTTCTTTACTATCCTCCACATTTAGCAAATTCTCAAAATATTCTTCCCATCTCTTCCCTACTTCTTTATCTGTACTGATTATTTTACCTCTTCTATCCTTTCTCTCATTTCTATCGACTCTTTCTTCTTTCTGACACAATTTATTTCCTTCCAAAATTGCTTTTATTCTCTTTAAAGCACTCAGACACTCTTTCACTCCACCTATCATTCAATTCTCTCTTCAGTTTAGCCACTCGATCTTTCACTTCCAGTCGCTTTCTCCTATACTTATCCTAATTTTCTGCCCTTCTTTTCTGTCTATACCTGTTGAACAGTTCACGCTTCTCTTTCACTAGCTATTGCACTTCTGCATTTCACCATTCGCTACCCTTCCTAACTCTCCCTTCACCAAGCACCCTAATTCCACATGCTTTCCTTGCAGCATCTTCTTTGCTCTCACGCATCAAATTCCACTCATCCAAACCCTCAGACTTTATTATCACTCCCCACTCCCTTGCAACCAATTTTTTTGCATTCTTCCTTGCACCTCGCTTCTTTCAGCTTCTCCACCCTTACCATTTCTTTCTTTGGCAAGCTCCTTCATGTGTCAACCCATTCACTCTTTACTCTTACTTCTGCTATCACCAGGTGATGGGCGAATAAGTCTTCCACCATCCCCCTCTTTACATCTACATCTAAAAGTCTCATCAGATTCTCTCTTCCTATCAGAACATAGTCTACCATGCTTCTTTGATCCTCATTCATCCTTTTTCCCACCTGCCTAACCAGTGTTCCCCAGGTATACTTTATGTGCTCTTTCTTTTTCAATCATGTATTGCCAGCTACCATCGCTCTTTCAACACACATTTCCACGAGACTTTCACCATTATCATTCACTCCCGGCACTCCGTATCTCTCAACTTCCCCATTCACTACTCGATCACCTACCTTTACGTTCAGATCACCCATTACAACTACTTTCTCATTTACATTAAAACCTTGCTGACATCTATTCAGCTCTTCTCAAAATGCTTCTTGCACACTTTCAGGTTCGCCCACATGTGGACCATACACGCTCTCTATCACCTACTTTTCACATCCGAACTTCATTCGCACCCACAAAACTCTTGTATTCTCTTACACACTTCCCCACTTATCAGTACCGCCACCCCATGATTTGCTCTCACTCTCTCATTTACTCCTGATTTTATCGCTTTCACCTCACTAAACTATTCTACCTCCTTTCCTTTCAACTTGGTTTCACTCGGGGCCAGAACGTACAGTTTTCCGTTTTCAAACAGGCAAATAATTTCACTTCTCTTCACATTCTCTCCACATCACTGCACATTAAAACACACCAAACTGAGGCGCTGGAGTGGCTTTGGCCTCTCCTCCCATGGCCATTTCGAGGAATAATTACAGAAGCAAGAATTCCTAGCCCCTACTTCCGATCGCCCTTGCGCAAAAAAAGCGAGCGATGATTTTTAATTAGTCAGCCGTTTTAAATACCGTTTTCTTTAACTGTAAAAAGAAAGTTTTCTAGTTATTACCACAGTTGTCAGATTGGCTTTTTTGACGCCAAATTCCCTAAATCTGGCTTTTTTTTAGTTTGCTTGGCGTCAGAGAATTGATTTGACTTATTTGGCTTTTTTTTACATGATAAAATTATGTACACGAAAATTATATATTATCCTTTTAATTAATTTTTTTTATCAGTTACATCGAACGTGGAAATAGTTTTTTGCCAAAAAGTCAACACTGCAAAACCAGTGTTGCCAGACTAAGTCATGTCTAATCAAGTTTGTCGCGGACTTCAAAAAGATGTGGGTGACATCATGTGATTTATTGTCATAGGCTATAACTCCTAGTATAGAGCTAATATAGGCCTAACGCACCAGGAAGTGTACTTCCTAAGTTTCCTTATGGTGACACTGTGCTTTTATAATTTAGTAGCTTTACCCATAGACATATATTCGAAGAAATGGGAAGCTTCTCATGATAGCAATCGTAAATACAATTATTATAAATTGGAGAAAACATATGTATGGTGCAAAAAGGCTGAAGATGGATCAGAGGCAGCATTTTGTAAACTTTGCCACTGCAGTATTATACCAAGAATTAGCAACCTCTCAACTCCTGAAAAAAACGAGAAACACAGGATGAAAACCCCGTAAAAAAACAGACAGAACTTAATGTAAAAAGGAGTTCCAGGCCAAATACTGATAAAGTTAAAAAAGTATAGCTGCAAATTGCCATATGACGTCATTGTGTGAGACGTACAATTGATCATCTGAGTGAAATCATGATAGCACATGGACACGAAACTACAGTGAGATATATAAAGTTACATAGAACTAAATGTTTATGCTCAATAAAGAACATAATTTCGCCTGCACTGAAAACTGAAAAGAAAAGAAATACTCATCGAATTGATCTTGGTATCAAATTAGTAACTTATTACTGCATAGTTGATAATTGATTGCAGTACCATTGCAGTTCTGTAACAATCTTGTTTTATTACAGTTAGAACTGTTCTACATCTTTTTTTTCTATTAATAGGTGATCAATTTGTATTTCATCTTTATTACTCACCCCTAATTTTAGTTATAGTTAGGTATCTTGTACATTAACAAATTGTCAATTATAGTCTTTAGTGGCCTACCGTGAGTCCTGCAATAGGCTGTGCTTCTATACTCTAGCGGGCATGAAAAGTAAATTGCAAATAATTGGTTAATATAAAAATATTATTAGGTGAATTTAATTTTTAATATAAAAATTAAATTTTGTTTTCTGTGCAGTACACAGGTAGCACACACAGAATATATGTCGCTGATATTTTTGTGTGTTTGTTTCATTAAATTTATTACTCCTTCAAATAATTTTAGTCATTCCTGAATAACTGTTACATAAAAATGGCACTTCAATCCTTAATGATATTAAGTCAATTTTAAAATCATATAACAATATATTTGTTATATACTATCTCCAAGCAATATAATAAAGCCAATGTGTCTCATATTTATGACAGAACTTTCTAACGACAGTATGCGCTCAGGTAAACTTAAATATCATCTGCAGAATAAGCACAAGAAAAAGAAAGACAAGCCATTAGAGTATTTCCAAAACCTTCATGATGATTTCCAGACAGAACACTGTTATTTCCTTATTCTGCAAGTATCAGAATAAATTATACAAAGGTTTCATCGCACTGTATGAAATTTCCAAGCTAATAACACAAACCGAAAAACCTCATTCTATTGGTAAGGATTTGATTTTGCCCTCAATATCTGTTGTAGTTTCTATTGTTATGTCACATAGTTTCCAAGGAATTACTGATTCTGTTTCGTTGAGCAACAATACAATATCAAGACGCATTGATGAAATAGCAGAGAATATTGAAAATTAACTAGTTTCACTTTTACAAGTAAGGAATTTTGCGTTACAGATCAATAAAACACTTTTAACTAATAATAAAGCCGTTTCAAGGTCTTTGATGATAAAAGTGAACTCAGAGAAGAAATGCTTTTCTATTGCAGTCTCGTGACAGATACCAGAGGAGCAACAATATTTAAAGAAGTATAGGTCTATTTCCCAGACAAAAATATTCCAATGGGTAACATCAGAGCATGTGGGACTGGTGGTGGTGCTGCTATGGTAGGTAGATACATGGGATTTATTACAGATTTAAAAGAAGAAGTCTCTTACGTGGTTCATCGCCAACATTTAATTCCAAAAACAATTCAGAGGGCGTTTGAATAATGTTCTTAATAATGTAATAAAGATTGTCAATCTTATAAAGCCAAATCGACTTCAAGATCGTCTTTTCCGCCAAGTTTGTGCTAATAACGAAAATGTTAGAAAACTTATTTTGCACACAGAAGTGAGATGGCTTTGATGAACTATGAGAGAGTGTTGAATTATTCCTGAATGTCACGGAGCTTGGAGAAGAAATCATAGCTGCAAAATACGACATTTTCTATCTCTCAGATATATTTGATAAACCTAATATTTTCAACCAATAGCCTAAATGAAAAAGGTCGAATCTTTTAATTTGCAAAAAAGCAAGCTGTGCTTTTCTTGAAAAGCTTTGTATGCTCAAGATTTTCAAATTCTTGCCACTCTTAAGGAGCTGCATAAAAATATTATTTTCATTTACATCAATCATTTGAAAAAAAACTGAATGATGGGTTCAAAGATTTCCTAGAAATGAAGATTCTAAGTTGGGTGGTAGTTGCAGAGTAATCAAAGTGGTCAAGCTAAATTTAAGCACGGACTTCATACCCTGTGGACAAGTAATGAAATTGCAGCAAAATTTTCATTGCTCTGGGAGAAAGTTAAATTATATACTATTGTCTTTGCATTTTCTTACCTAGTAGAATCAGGTTTTAGCAGTTTCTCAGCTATTATCAAGTCGATCTTCGTCTGTCTTTATCAAGCACATAATATGATCATGAAAAGGGTTTTAGATTTGGAAGCTAAAGAATTTCAACTTTGTCTTTATTTATTTTTTATTCGCCAGGGAAAGTTTTTTGTTATATATAATATTATAAAAATTGTGAAAATATATAATGGTTATAAATTGGTTGTTTTATTGGAGATGCAAAATATTTATGATTCTTGTTGAATTGTGTATGCGCAATAAATAGACATGACTGTTTTTTTTTAATATATTATGCATATGTAAAATTTAAGTATTTTGGGGGCTATAATAATTTCATGGGACACAGAAAAATTTCGGGTTCAAATTGGGCCATGGGTTAAAACAGGTTGGAAAACCCAGTCCTAAAGTACTGATTATGCACATATGATTAGTTATACATACGTACTGATTATGTACATAATGTGATCGGTTAGTACACACGAGAGAGTGTACACATTATATGATCGGTTAGAACACGCTTAGTGATTGAACACATAATATGATCAATTAGTACATGGGTATTAAATATACACATCAACGGTGAAATTTTAAGGAATAAAATAAAATATGGTGAAGCTTCAGTGTACAACTTATTTATTTCAACGTAACACAATATATATATATATATATATATATATATATATATATATATATATATATATATATATATATATATATATATATCGCTGCGTTTTGTTTTGAGTTAAAATTTGGTGTACGTTTGATATTTGATAAATGTTCATAGAATACTTTCACTAGAATAGTGAGGAGGGGACGAAGATAAATTCGCACATGAAAGAACATAATAAAAAGGGTCAATTTCGGCTAAAATGTATAAAAGTCACACAGGAGTACAACCCTTAATCTCGCTCCTGAAATTGAATGGATTCGGAAAAAAATATCTCGCGTCTAAAATATATTATATACAGTCACTCATGTCTTAAATATACTATTTATCAGCCTATATTAGTTGGCTCGGAAGTGGTAAGCAACTCTACTTCCTCACTGTAGGAAAGGAAAGAATGAAAGGAAAAGATAAAGTTTTCTTATCAATATAGTGGTCGATTGCAAAATGCCGCTTCATCATACTATGATGGTTAACCAAATTGGCTTTCAATAAAATGCCGCTTATTCATCGGAATTTTATAAATATCAGCAAGAGAGTCTATCATTAAAAACAATTTATAAATCCAATGGTCAATTTCTAAAAATAACAAAGGCAAATGCGAAGCAGTTTCTTTATTTTTTATTCTTCTAAACTGTGAAGTAACGTACTAAATAACTCTAAAATATCCACTCCACTTTCTTACCTGAGAAATATGGGTTTAAAAATAAAACCGATTCAGGGGCCGTCCGGATCCAAGAGCAGCATAACCTACTCTTTCGACACACAGAAGGACACTAACGTATCATGAAGCCAAGGATAGAATTGGTGTTTGGGGAAAAGACTAAAATATCAACAAAGATTTGTATAAATTTCTTACTTGTGACACGTTTCTTGCTTTTTATCACCTGAGAATATTTGATCTCGTCATCATTAGCATTAAAATGCATATAGTTGGTGATTTTTATGAGCTTAGGTGAAGGAGCAAAGCTTAGTGCACATGCATACTTTTATGAGCACATAAATGACGATAAATGCATTAGAAAGACATTGTTTGTATTTATAGGTATAGTTTATATATATACAACGACATTTCCTGGCAAAATGAAGAGAGAGAAATGAGATATACTAACGAAACACAATCTTGCATGCAATCTTCGGTAATGGTTTCATTATAAAGCGAATTTGGGAAGAAATAGCAGGCTGATACGGCAAAACAGGATGACGTTTTCCGTAAAGAGAAATAGTCAAGAACAGAGATACTAGTGGTAAACAAGGGCCTTTAAAATACAAAGATAAACAAAAAATTGTATTAAGAATGAAGATTCAATTATCGACAACCCCACTGTTAATGAGGAATAAAAATTTTCTTTTCAGATCACACGTACGAGGGGCGGTCAATATGTTTTGCGTATCGGCAGGGCAAAACAGAGGAAGGGGGATGGCTGTTTGTGGGAGTGTTAAGACAAGTTATGACAAGTCAGGACCTTCAGCCGCACGCTCCTGCCTCGTCTATTTAAGAAGCAGTAGCTGATCGCAGATCGTCAGTCAGAAATCTTTCAACAATGGAGAAGATTGAGCACCGGGCAGTGATCAAATATTTGACCAAGGAAGGCAATAATGCAAAAGAGATCCATGAACGCATGGTTGCAATGTACACCGACACCGCCCCTTCCTATGCAACCATTGCTCGCTGGAATAAAGAGTTCCGCCATAGTCGTGAGTCCCTTGGAGGTGACCCCCGTCCAGGACGCCCGTGAGATGTGACCAACGAGGACAATGTGGCCCGTATGGAGAGGATGATCCTCGAAAATCGACGGGTAGAGGTCGAAGAAATCGAGCGAGAACTTGGAATATCACATGGAAGTGTTATCAACATCATCCACGACAATTTGACCATGACCAAGGTCTCTGCCCGTTTGGCCCCTAGAAACTTCCCGCCCCATGATCCACTTCAACGTCGTCAAAGTCCAAAAGGCCAGAGTTGCACAAGCTGCCTTGCGTGAGTGCGGATTCGAAGAGCTGAACCATTCCCCATACAGTCCAGATCTAGCCCCTAGCGACTAATTTTTATTCCGCCAGCTCAAGGCTGCACTGCGTGGACGCTGGTTTAGGGACGATGAAGATGTCCAGCTCGCCGTCCAGGACTGGATTGAACAGCAGTCGGGAGATTTCAGGTTGTCGGGAACTCGAAGCCTCAGGGACAAGTGGCGCAAGTGCATTAAAATCGAGGGTAGTTATATTAAAAAAAAATAAAACAATTTTCCTCATATCTCGTTTCCTTATATCCGAATTGCAAAACTTATTGACCGCCCCTCATAGCTATATATTCTATACATCAACACAAATGCGGACACGCACATACTATATCCAAGTTATATCAAACGGAATTAATCAAAGCCCTGTTTTGATATTTACGTACATTATTTATACCTTCTTTAGCAAAGAAAGAGCTTCTAAATTATAATTTCATCTATAAATTTGTCAGCTTTGATTTTGTCCTTTGTTCACTTAATTTCCTGTGAATGATCTGCTAAAGGAACTAACTGAAGTTCTTGAACATATATCTTTACACGAGGTCCATCTCTCTTTACCTCTTAATCTTGAACATATATCTTTACCTAAGATCCTTGAACATTTCTCTTTACCTCCTATCCATGAACATATATCTTTACATGAGGTATATTTCTCGTAGCCTCTTTTCCCTGAACAAATACATATATTTACCTAAGGTCGCTAAAAATATCTATTTACCTCTTTTCCTTGAACATATATCTTTACCTCTTTTATTTAAACATATATCTCTACCTGAAGTCCCCGAACATATTTCTTTACTTCTTGTCATGGAATATGTCTCTTTACCTGAAGTCCTTGAACATTTCTCTTTACCTCTTGTCTTTGAATATATCTCTTTACTTCTTGGCCTTGAACATATCTCTTTTCCTGAAGTCTTTAACATATCCCTTTACCTGAAGTTCTTGAACATATCTCTTTACCTGATACTCTCTCGAAAATATCTCTTTACCTGGTCTTTGAACATAACTCTTGACCTGATGGCCTTGAACATATCTCTTGACCTGAAGTCTTTGGAATTTATGACCTGAAGGCCTTGAACATATCTCTTGACCTGAAGTCTTTGAACATTTATCTTGACCTGATGGCCTTGAACATATCTCTTTACCATAAAAACCATACCTACGTTTCCCACTCGAATGCACCTGGGAGAAGTACATCCAACTCGTGTATTGCAAGCGGTAGAGAACCACTTGCTATCTGAATTTACCAGTGCCACCATTAACTGGTTCAGGCTTTTTTCTATATTGCCACACATGCTATGGGAATCCTATGCTATTGGTACCATTTCGTTTATATGATGTATATATGATTTCGTTTATATGATTAGTTTACTACTCGCTCAAGAAAGCAAATCCCAACATCACCTGATTACAATTTAAATTGACAAGTAACCTTACAATAATATCATTTTGAGATTTTCCATAATTCGTTTTTTGTATTAGAATTTACGTTGCTAATTTATGGCAACAGAAGGTAAATTTTTAACCGAGTTGTCTTTAATATATTGAAAATTATATTTTAAAAAAATTATGACTTGTTTGATGTATTTTGACGAGGAATTGTTGTTTTGAAAATAGTAAATAAAAGGGAAATAGGAAAATTAGGGAAATAATTTCTGACTAGAAGAGTATAAATAGAATAATATTTATCTTTAAAATCATATTAGATAACATTACAAGCTTAAACCAGCAATAAGACTTTGGTAATTTTGTATTGATACAGAGTAAAATGTAGAAGCTATAAATCAATCGAAACTTTCATTCTGTCGACGTTTCTAGTTCAAGTTTCAAGCTCTTTGATATATTAAATGAATCAGCAATTTCTCTGACAATCTAAAGTTATAAAATTCCAAATTATCGCACAAAAAATGAAATAAAAACATAAAAAAATGCATACAAATTTGGAAGCAAACCTAGTAAACTGAGAAGTTAATAATAATGATTAAAAACAACCTAATAGTTTTATTCTTCAAACCTTTAAGCAATGTAAACTTGAGTTCACAGCTTTACCCGACAGAAAAATTGCTTAAAATAAATGAAAACGAATGTTTAGTGCAGAAACCAGGCAAAATGACTTACATGACTGATATCTGAAAACCAAAAAGTCAAAATATAAGCCAATGTTCAGTGAAAGTTGTTGGTAGTTGAAATTTAATTTAGTTGGTCGTGAAAAATGAACAACGGACAATTACATCACGAGTGAGCCAGAAAGAATTTAGGTTAATATATTGTTAAATATATACTGCAACAGTAGATTAATAATTAAAAAGTGAATTGCTTTTGTGCCAGTGTACTAATTGTTTTTAATATTTTTAATATTTTAGAGGAAACATCTGCCTGGGAGTTGAAGATATGACTTTGAATGATGAGATTTTCATTACCAAATTAATGTAACTTGTATAACTAATGATGAAATGAATGAAACTCAACGTTTGATAAATAAAATCATTCGTATCTATCATAAAATTAGATGAAATTGTTAATTACTAGGTGCTGTAACTAACTGCTTTGTTATTAGAAAAATGCTGTTAATTTAATAATATATTATATTAATGGTGATTTTCACAGGCATAAAGGGATAGGAAATCAATTTAAAAAAGAGAACTCTTAAACGATTCCCGGATTGCGACCGAGACCATACGAGAACTGGTGGAAGACGCTTAATTTGCAGTCACAGGAAATACGTAGATTGAGAGGTGAATTGATAAAATATTTTAAAATATTGAATGGTTTTCACATTGCGAAATCATATTGATTCATTGAGCTTAATTCTCCAAGACCGGCAAAAGAACATTTCGGTTGAAAGTAGTGTTTTAGAACTAAAATAGTTAAACATTATTTAGGTACAATAACTAATCGCTTGCTTAAAAACATAGCGTACAGTGACATTTCCAACATGTTCAAAACTCGCTTAACCATGTATTTCCGAGAGATTGGTAATTTTTAATTTACTGGGATCGGCGTGAGTGGACCGCACGGTTTTTATTGCCTTATAAAACATGTCAATTTTGAAATTTATCCTCATAATGACAGCATACGAAAAGATTAGAGAGTTCTTGTCAAAGAGATTTTGATGATGATAACATTATATATCTAGAGTGTTTAAAAAATTGAGCCTGACCAGGTAAGGTTGTTTTTTATTAACTATATTTACCATTTCTGCTTTTATCTGGTAATTAAAGACTAAAATGAGGAGGATTTTTTAGTTTTATTTGTATTTTATCTCCTTTTAGCTATACTCTTAAATTCAATTTTCATGAGAATAGTAAGATTTTATAAATTGGGATTTAATTAGATTTGTAAATATTGTCGAAAAAGTAAACTTTCGTTTTTACGTCTCTTTTAACTCCCCATTACGAGGGTTTTAGTGCTCAACTGGATTTTATTTGGGGGAGGAGGAGAATGCTGACTACTTACTATCCAAATGTTAACGAGAAATACGAAAAATACCTTTGGAAATTCCATTTTGGATGTCTTCCTTTGCAACTCATCATGTCCAGGCGCTCCTTCCATTTAGTCCAATGCTAAAACCCATTTTCTCCAGGGAAATATCGCTGGATCGAATCTTAGTAGAGACAGATTTTTCCATAGTAATTTAAACCTAGAGGAAATTGTATTAAGTGAATATGCGTCACCGATATTGGGTAAAATTGAGCTTAAAAGATATCTAATTTGCCATCTTAATGGCTCAAAAGCTCGCTTTCAAACAATTGCTCTCCACTTCTTACATAATAAAAGGCAAACACCTTTTCGATTTTCGGATAAAAGCTATTCTTTTTTGTTATGTTTAAAGCTAGAGAAACAAAATCAAATATAGCAGGAAAGATGCAGGTAATAAGAAGCAAATGAAACTATTACACTGTCAAAAAGTAAGTAAGGGTTCGAACCAGTACAGTCAAACGCTCGTCGTTCTTCGAGTTAACGCTTTAACCATTTCGGCTGCTATCCAAATCCATCCATCACCAAAGGGGCGTTTCAACCAGCCTTATAAGCAAAGCATTGTGGGCTCTCTGTAGAAGTGCAAATTTAAGTAATCCAACGAGATAATAATATAGTGTCTAGAGATTATATGCATCGTTCTTCATGAAGTGAAGAAAATCATAACCAGTAAATTGATTTTGATTACAGGAATGTAAATGCCATAGAGGAGGCGAACTATTACTGGGTGGAGTATTATACTGTCAAGAGATCATTTAGGTATTTTTAATTAGTAAGTATACTTAGTGTTTTTAATTTAAATATTTTAATATATGACAAATTATAACAAGTTTAAACAACTTATGTGGTTATTGTAAAGCTACTGGACAAGGGACCCCTTCGTCTGAATAAGTGAACAGACTGTCTTCTATTGATGAAGAGAAGGTTTTAATGAAATAGAGAAAACAAAAGACATTTTTTTTATGAAATACAGGTAACTGGTTAGCTAGATGTGTCATTCTTACCTTTCCCTATTGTTCTGATGTCCAATCAAGGTGATTCTTTGCCCAGGACTAACGTGACTTTATCATTGTTTCCGTGAGTCGAGGCTTCTTTGATCATGCGATTGATTTCAATCCAGCTTCCAAAGGCCTGTCATTCACTGTTCTTCAGTGCTCTGCTTCCAGAGCACTGCTGCTTCTGCTGCAAGTTGAATAGAAATCTTCCTGCAAGATGTTCGTTTGTTCTTAAGAGCGTATTGTATCAATTTTCTATCTGTTCTTGTAGTTGTTTTTCGTTTTCGTCCACATTTTCCAACCCTTTTTGAATTTAAATAACACTGACTGTTTGAGTTAAAACACCTATTTTTTTGCCATTTTCTTTAGTTTTACTTTTTTCCCCTCACTAAAACGTTTATTTGTCTAATTATTCGAGGAGTCAAATCACTTTGTTTACCCTTTGTTTACTCATTTTGATTTAATTAATATATAGCTAAAAATCTACATGCAACACACAAAATCAAACTATTAAAATAACTAATAAACCATCTGAAGCACACAAAAACACTATTGTTAACAATTCTAGGTTAATATAAACATATTAATGAAAAAATTAAATAAAAGTTAACATCCTATTTGCACTCTAAAGCCAAGATACCAACTGATTCACAACTGGCTGTGAGTTCATTGAAATGGTCCAATGCAGTTGTTCCTTCACTATTACCAATTATACTGACAAAGTAACCTAAAGCTCTTGAAAATAAAAGTTAAATAGGTGCTCGGTGTTGGTACATAAAATAAATCCATTTGCAATCAAAAAAATTGGTTACACTGGCTTTTATGTAGAAAAAAATAAAATTTTGGAAAAATCCATAATAATTCCGCAATTACTGTATATTTTCCATACGGATATGAAGATAAATACTTTTTGGCTATAAATTTTTTGACAGATTCTAGAATTCCATTCTAATACCGTTCTTAATATAAAACTAAGAGGAAAAGATGCAGCTAAAAACCTAGCGTCAAAAAGAGACGTCAATCACTGTCTAGGGAGAGCAAGTATTGCTAAGGTAACGCCATTTTAAAGGCGAAGTTTCGAAATTATTAAGAGATTTAGAGTGGAATATTTTAAGAGTGAACACGGGATAGAAGACAAAGTTTCCCCCAGATTAATATTTAAAAATAGGTCATATTTTGGGTATTACAGAATCAACTCGTGTAAAGTAATGAAACTTTGAAATGATAATTTGAAAAGTATATGCAACGATGCATCAACAAGAATCCATAAGCAAGATTAATAGAAGAACACTAGGATTAGAGAAGTACACTAATTAAGAAAACGAACTAAAATGTGTTGAAGGATCTTGCAAAATATTGCCACAATTAGTTATGAAAATGATAGATTATGTCTAATGTGACTTATAGAATTTGAATACAGTTTAGTTAAAAGATTTATATTTATATTAAACGAGACTTTTCCTTTGTGTAGTGTAGCAATAAAGGATCGACAAAGGTTTAAAATTATGACAATAAAGAATAGGAAAAATAGGAAAATAGATAAAAACACAGGAAAGCAAAGACAATAATCATGGCTGAATTAAACAAAATTGAACTAAATTGAACTTTAATGAACAAACCTGAAAGACAGAAAGTCAATTGTTAGAACTGGAGAGAGGATCTTTGAAGAAACCGTGATAGAGAAAACAAAGGTTTTCATTAATGAGCTTGGAGCTCGAAGTAGGATTTATCGTCTTGATTCTAGGTAAAGGAAATAATAAGATTTCTCTGGAGCAAAACAACGAAACAAAAAACACACAGAAACACACTCTGCATCATGTATCTATATGACTGATAACGTAGGGACAGGATCTTCAGTGGTTAAATATAGAATATTTTATACATTTTATGGAAATTCTTCCAAATTTGACTGATGCGATTTGAAGTAGTATCGCTTGAAGGTCAGAGTCACGATCAGTACTGTCATATTGTTTCTAACCAAGTTCATCAGAACGTTTCTCAAATTAACTGTTTCCTTGAAGGAAATACCCCATATAAAATGCAAAAGTAAACCACACAATTACCAGAAAACACAAGTAAAATATTTTATGCTAAAGTTCTCATCAGATTAATTTATCTACAGAAATAAGGTTGGTGGAATCAGTCAGAGGATCTTTCTGTTCACAATAGACCCGTTTAAGTCTCAGGCTAAGGCGAAGGAATTTGAGAAATTGAGTAATTAATTAAGGCGACAAATTCGCCCAGTGAAAATTGGCAGCCTCAGTTTGCTAGGAAAGAAAAGGTTCTCTAATAATTTATATTTATGCGTCGTTTCCAACAACGCTAATAAAAATGAAATTAATAATCATAACATAAACGTGATTGAAATATATTTTAGCATAGTGTGAGAGCACTAATTACTGACATAAGAAAGTGGAAAAATTATTCGGCTGAAATACTCTGAGGTTAGAATAATAATAATCAAGCCTATTAAAATAGTCATTCAGCTGTGGTATTAAATCTCTCCGATGGTCGCTGCCATAAATAACACCAAAATACCACAACACCAAAACCATTTTGTATAGCATATAATACAGGTCAAAGGAAGCACGGAAGTTCTACTCGCAGCTACACAAACCATGGGCACACATTACACTACATGGCAGAATATCCATTTTCACAATGGCACATTAAAATAACACCCAATATATACTACAGTATAAATAAACTGTCAACTCTCTCACCTCGCCTACCCCAAACTAGCTTCCAGAAATGCATCAATACCCATTTCACTCAAAGATCAATTAAGTTACACAAAACCCACAACTGCATCTACGACACCCTAACATTCACCCTCCCTACCTTATGCGGAAAGACTCCATCTGTGCAGACTGCGGCGTGGACATTTTCCAGCCCTCTTGAGCTACTAGCACAACATCCTACACATTTTAACTCATCAGGAAAGAATATCTTCACACAACATGTACCAACAACACATTAGCGGCTTTTGCAAAACTTCTGTCACACTTTGTTTATTTATCTTAGGAGAGGTTGACGTGTGTGATAGAAATATTTCTTCAAACAAACTTAAATTTCTACTTTTTCAATAAATATTATTAAAATGTCTTTTCCATTATGCACAGGTGTCAGGTGTGCCATAAAAAAATCGAGATCTCTTTCTGCTCTTCTGCGCGCGGAACACAACAAGTCCGACATCGCTAAGCGGCCTAAAGTCAGCTGAATGACTGTCCACAGAGTGGCGGAGAAGCTCAAGAACGGGGAAGACCTCAAGGATCGACCTCGTTCAGGGAGACCTCAGGTTGTCAACCATTTGTGAGAGAGTCATTCGAAAGTGTTACGAAGATCAAAATAACTGCACTCGGCACATGGAGAACATCTCGGTGATCATGGTGGCTAGAACCGTCCAAAAGAAGGGCTGCAAGAGCATGAGACGCGTGAAAAGGCATCTGTTTATCAAGTGTATGTAAAAACAGTGTTGGAAGCGCTGTCGTAGCCTTCTCAACGACCCCGTGGTAAGCTTCTGTTAGAACGTCTCCGAAGTCCACTACATGCTCACGACGAAACACCCGGCTTCCGTGATGATGGTCACCGTCGTGACTTCGAATCGCAAGAAGATGCCACTGCTGTGGTTGGCAGCTGGTTACATTAGCCTCGAAGAAGATTACAGGGAAATAGCAGCCTCAAAAGTCCTGGCTGGGTGAGAAAGATCACGAGGATGGCAGATCAAGTCTTTCAGATGGCCGATGTCCCGGCCAAGACTGTGCAAGAGTGGTTGGGGTCGAACATGAACTTCCGATTTCAATTTCAATCCCCTCGACTACATTATGTGGGCGCATTTCGATGTCAAGCTATGCATGGTCCACTACAGCAACGTTAAAGAGCTGAAGTCTTCCATCAAGAGCGTGTGGGTAAACACGAGGAAATATGGTCTGCAACGTGTGTGCAGCCTTCAGGTCTCGCCTGGAGTGAGTGTTTGCCGCTATGGGTGGCCACATTGAATAAAATTACAAGTTAAACCCATATTTATGTATTTACTCAATACAAACGGGTTTAACTGAATATAAACTATCGTGTGTCCTTTATTGAGAGTGTCATAGCGAATGTAACATGGCTTTTTCAATCCAGGTATACACTCCCTGAGAGCTCTGTGAGGAAACCCTGGAAAGGCCATATCCTTCGTCAGTCTCAGGGTTGCTCAGCCAAAAACGTTCAAGAGCATCAGCAACAACAACCCCGGATCTGGGTGTCGAATTTTTCATTTTTCTACCCCACTTTTCTTTTACCATTTAATTAAACAGTAAACGAGATTATTCATATCTTTATTAATTTAAAAGATTACTAAATATCATATTGAGTTCCTACAAATGATCTTTATACATGAATTGTGTTTATCGACTTTGGTTGATGCAAGGCTTTAATCCCACCAACCTTTTCATCTTGAGGGGCACAAACCTGAATTAAGATGGGTCCGATGACTGCAACTTTGGAAGCACAGTAATTTGTCACAGAGTGCGTTTTGCTGCACGATGCTATGTACGCTATTTATATGCTTATGGGGGATGTAGGTCTCAACATGGTTCTGCATAAGTGAGAAGAACCCTTTCTTCTCCCCCACTACGGCTGGAGCACCATCTGTTGTAATCGCAGTCAGGCGAGGCTAATACAGAGTCAGTTCATCAGCGCACTTCAGCACTGGTTGTAAAACATCTGCAGCACTGTTGGTAATGTTTTAGGGACAACTTTCAGAACTTGGACATATACTACAATGATGTGGATGACTCCTCACACAAACACACAACTCATTAGTGTCATGTACGTCGATACTCTCACCCAAGACCAATGACAAGAAAGAGATAAGTAAGGCAGTCCTTTATATAGCATACTCGTATCTCACGTTCTCAGACATATCTTACATACGCCGTGTGACTGTAGTTACAGAGAGGTATACGTTCCCCACATGCCCTTTTTCTCAAGGCAGACGTCATCCAAAGTAATCAGCAAAGATCTCATCACAAACTCCCGTTTTGAGAATGGCTTGAGCTGCGTTGAGATCAATGATGACGCATTGTAACTAGCGCGAGTTTTCTGTTAGCTCATCGTTGTAGATGGTTTTCCGAAAATGGTAGTCCAGATTGGCAGACAAGTAGGCCACCTCACTCTTTCTCTCTTCTCTGTGCTTATATTGATGTATTTTGTATGCAGTCCAGCAGTGCCTTTTAACGTCGAAATTATTAGAGAAAATCGAGGTACAAGTCGGATGAGGGACGCAGAATTCCTCTTTAGCTTAACAAAGAGGTGCCGATCAGTCCATACCTTATTGAAAAACGATCCTCTACCTCTATTTTCCTATTTTTCTATTCCTAGAAGCCATCTCTATAAAATGGAGGAACAAGTGGGAGACCGCAGGTGAGAGACCCCTGATGTAGAGTATTACTCGCTTTAAAATAATATAATACTGGACTTCTTTCGGGAGAAGTCAGACGTCAGCAGAGAGCTGTATTTCAATAAATAAGGTAGCTAAGGTTCCATATATTGTTCTCCCCTGGAATTTAAATACAAATGTGAGCTTTTGGCACGTAACTTTGCATAGTGAGGTGAAACGAGCACGTCATTTGGATTCGAGATAATACTCAAGATAATACTCAATAGAGGAAAAGGTAATCTCTATCGTTATTCCAATAGCTTGAGTCTCAAAACTATTTACTTCTTTATTCAGAGGATTCTTTTCAACAAAAATCTTTCACTACCTTGAAATGTTTTGATATAAATTTATTGAACTCTAACATTTAAATATTTTTTTTCCTTTTTCCGAACCATTGATAAGTAATATCTTGAGAGTTATAATTTTTTCAGGAAATTGACAATAAAATGTAGTATTTTGATATTAATTTAATGGATTTATATACCTTTCTACTAAAAAAAATACTATTACTGCTCGCTTATCTTATATCCTTACATGAAAGACATCCAGTTCGGAATTTTGACTTCCATTTCGTTATCTCTCCTCTCCTTAAACAAGAAAAGAAATAGTCTGTATTTTAACTACAAGCGATAGATTGTGCCATTAGTGATCAATAGGACTTTACCACTATTTTTTCTGTGAGTTGCTAATCAATATACGCAAAATTTTAAAACGACTTCCCTTTCTGTTTTGGAAATATGCTTTGTTCCTTCCTCATATGATGCCATTGGAGACTGTTTTAAAAATCTTTTAGTTGCAACCGTTTTTTTTTTCAATAGTCAACTCTTTTTATAGACTATTCTATCACATCTTATATTTATTTGCATTTTTCGTCTTTTTTTTTCCTGAGATTTTCTTGAAATTCGAAATTTGCCGAAGACTCGAATTCAATGCGTCACAAATGCACTGATTTTTCCATTTTACGCTTTATTGACTCAGATTAGGACTAACTAACTATCTAGAGGATTGCATCTTTGCATTTTCAGAAATACCAATTTTCCTCTTGGTTTGTAGCCCCAAGGCGATAGAAGGATGGAAATGAATTGATTGAATTAAAAATATCTAAAGATCATTCGGGACAACAAATGGAAAATTTTAAGTCAAGTACTATGAAAAAAGGCTCCAAACTATCTTCATTTCTGGGGTAAGAAACAAGTTTATGTTACTCCTATGACATCGATATAACACTTATTTTTGATAAGGAAAGAAAGAGAAAAATTAAAACTATTTATCACAATTTATATATATGCAGGTTTTATTGAAGTACACAGCTGTGGCAGCGTTATTAATTTTAACTTGTATTTTCCTAATATTTCTCACAAGTTTTTTTTTAACGGGTTCTTCGAGGCGAGAAAAAACATCCGTGAATGACATTCTTTATTCCTAGACGTCTTTCAACCATGTTAGGTCATCTTCAGGAAATGAACAGAAATGGAATTAAATGAAATGAAATGAAAGGGAAAGTGGGCGAAAAAGTTTTAGATCCCCATGCCCCTCCCCCACCACCGACAGTCCTCGGTCGGGGTGAGGTCGAGGCCCGGTTCCCCCGAGTTTTCTCGGCGCCCTGCTCCCTCTGGGCCTGAAGGCATCGGAGGTAAGAGCTCCGGAGAGGGAGAGAGAGGGAAGGAAAGTAGAAAGAAGTAAGGATAGGACAGACTGAAATAAAGTCAAAGGCTTGAAAATTGACCAAATTGACCTGTGGACCTGCTTAACGTGGGACCCGGACCACCCCGGTGGTTTTATGTTTTCCTAGCTTTTATTTGTTACGATTTGCTGTACCTGTGCCTGGTGTTAGTGTTTGGCCCAAGGAACAAGATGATTGAAGTGGAAGCAAGTTGGAGGTTTGCAGAGAGGTGCAAGTTGCGTGGAGGTGACGCTAATCTCTGTACTATAAACTAATTTTAGAGGTAAGTTCGAAATGAGTTAGAGTGAGAGTGAAAGTGTGTCTGTTTAATTATCTATGTGGTTGTTTTGTTATTAGGTTATGTGTGTATGAGATAGGCGTTCAAATCGTTGTTAGCGTTATTTGTTTTCCTGCTATGTTAATAACTCGAGTTTCCGTGATTTTTGTAGCATAATTTTCGCATCTGTATCTGTTGTGTGGGCTCATGTCCCTTGGTTATTTATTTGTTTAATTCTCTTCTTTATTCATGTTATTTTTCCTTTTTTGTTCCTTTGCACTTTTTTGTTAGTTTTGTCATTCCTTGTGGGTATCAAGTCCAATCCGGTGAGTTTGTCATTATTCGGGTAATTTTTGTCACAATCAAGTTTCCTTATTTGGTTTACACATAAATCTCCTCCTCTTCCCTTTGGTCCGCTTTGTTTTTAGCACTAGGAAACAGCATATGTTGCCTCCATCTTGCCCCTCGTGCTATTTGATTATTTAGTTCCTCTCCTATTTCTTCTTGTGTTTTTTTCTATGATTTTTTTGGCTCTTTTTTCAATTATTTCGTTTAATGGTCTATTTTCGCTTCGATGTGTAAGTCTCTTTGTTTTTTCTTCTCTAATCGTCGCGTGTTCGTAATTACGTATACTGCCTTATTCTGTATACGTTGCATTCGTACTAGATTGCTTCTTGAAAACGTATACATGGCAATTGTTGGATATATCAAGGTAGGCTGTATCATGGCCTGGTAGATCTTTCTCTTATTTTTCATGTTTAGATTTCCTAATCTGTCGAGTAAAGTTAGCATGTCCCGTGCTTTGTTAATTATTTCAGTCACGTGTTTCTTGTAACCATTTTTGGTAATAGTTAGGCCTAAAATCTTGCCTTCACCGCTATACCTGTATCGCTCTCCCTCTACGTATACGTCGGATAGTTTTTTGCGATTCATAAGTATAATTTTAAATTTATCTTTATTCGTTTTAATTTTCCATTTGCCTTCATACTCGCTTAGATTTTATATTTATGTTGCCGTTACTCTGGACTGCATCTGATTGTTCCGATAAACACAGGGAATTAATTGAGTGAAATCATCTGCGTATTGTATGCTCACACAGCCCTCGTTCCTGGGTGGGGGAATGTCCGAGGTATACACTGAGTATAGCAAAGGACTTAAACGCCCTCCCTGAGCGAGGCCCGCATTAAGCTTGAATCTTTCACCTTGGTAATTCCCCGTGTCTATGTATGCATATCTTTCCATGACGTAGTCGCATAAAATTCTTTACAGATAATTGTTCATTTCCAGATTTAGAATTTTATGTTGTATGCCTCTTTGCCAGACTTTATCGAATGCTTTCGATACGTCCCGGGATACAATGTCCATACTGCATTTCTATCCTTTGACTTTGCTTATTTTTTTCTGTAATCACGCTGAGGGCCATCTCCTTATTCCTGTTCTTTCTGAAGCCGAATTGTTAATTGTTCCAGAGATTGTTTTCTGTGAGATATTTATTTAATCTTGTGTTCAGGATTTTTTCAAACACTTTCCCGATGAAGTCGAGAAGGGATATAGGTCGGAAGTTTTCGACATCCGAAGGTGGTTTTTCCGGCTTTGGTATGACTCATCGGGGAAGTGACCCGTGTTTATACAGGCGTTAAACACGTTCCTTATCCCTTCGAGTATATTATCCGGTGCTTCTATATAGTTTTTTTCTGGTGAGGCCCGATTGCCCAGGGGCATTTTTTAAAAAAATTTGAAATGGTATTCTTTAATTCTTTGATTGTGATTTTGGCGTTAAATCCATCGTTCGCATACCGTTCCTCTTCTACGTAGTGATATGGGAAAGTCCTTGCAATCCGTTCATTTAGTTCGTCAATTATTTAGTTTTCGAAGTCTATATCGTAGTTTTCGTTTTCCTCTTCGCCGATGTTGAACACTCCTTTCCAGTGTTCCCTGAACAACTTTTCAATCTCGCGTTCATCTTCGATTAATTTCCTGTTGCTGTCATTAATCTTTATTTTTTCCTTACCTTTACAATTTGCCATTCTTTTTATCTTTTTCCCAAATTCTCGGGGCAATAGCTCGTTGTCAATATTGAACTATTAAAAAATTACTACATTATATATAGTATTTCGACGCGAACATAAGTATTACAAAAACTGGCCAATCATGGCGCTGGAAATTTTTAAGGGGAAACTAAGCGCTAGAAGAAACATATAAAGTTGGAGTAACAACAAGGAGTAACAACAAGGAAAGCAGGTACCCTAGGAGACCTTACGGTCAATTCAAGGAGCGTATCTTTGGACTAGCAATCGAGCGGGCTCATGTCTGCTCAATTGTTTTGCGTCCCTAAACGGCCACTTTTCAAGACCTTGTCTAGTCTTGACTTGAACTGGTCAACAGATTCACTGTTGAAAACTTCCAGTGGAAGTGCGTTCCACTTACCGCAGATACTGTAAGTGAAAAAATTAACACACATATTGCGGTTGTAACGCTTCAGTTCAAGTTTGTAGCCGTGATTGCGCGTTCTGTTCTCACTCAGTGTGAAAATATCTCGGTAGTCAACATTGTCGAACCCTCGAAGTATTTTGAAAACTTCGATGAGCTGACCACGCAGTCTACGGGTTTCCAGCGAGAACAGATCTAATTCCCTTAGTCTATCCTCATAACTTTTATGTCAGATAGAGGGAATCAGCTTGGTTGCCCTGGCTTGTACGCGTTCCAATCTCGCGATGTTCTTTCGCAATGAAGGACTCCAAAATTGTACGGCATACTCCAGGTGTGGTCGGACAAGTGAGTTGTACAAGCACAGTACAATCTCCTGGTTCCGATGACCAAACTAGCGCTTAATATAGCCTAGCATCCTTTGGGCCTTTTTCTCCGCCTCAATGCACTGTTTCGAGAACTTGAGGTCACTAGTGATTGTTACACCCAAGTCCTTCTCAGTGTCGGTGGATTCAATAGCAGTGCCCTTAAGGATATACTGAGATTGGGGATTTCGGTGGCCGATATGCATCACTTTGCATTTGTTCACGTTAAAAGGCATTTGCCACGTGTCCAACCACTTCTCAATCTTCCCAAGATCTTCCTGCAGGCGGGCAGTATTTCCATCCTTTGCAACGTTTATACCAAGCTTGGTATCGTCGGCAAATTTGTAAATCTTGGCAACCATGTCACCGTCCATGTCGTTAACGTAGATGATGAATAGTAGTGGTCCCAAGACAGAACCTTGAGGCACCCCGCTAGTAACGGGCACCCACTCAGAAGACTGTCCATTTACCACCACCCGTTGCCGTCTGCCACTTAGCCAGTTCTCGATCCAGCCGGTTACCTTTCCGTCTATGCCCAGCGCTCGCACTTTCCGGAGAAGGCGGCGGTGTGGTACGTTTTCAAAGGCCTTCTGAAAGTCTAAGTAAACCACATCCACCGCCTTGTCCCAATCGTGCTCACTGAAGACGAAGTGGAAGAATTCCACAAGGTTCGTCAGGCATGAACGTTGTCTTCGGAAGCCGTGCTGGGAACTCCCTAGTAGCAGGTTTGACTCTAAATACGAGGTCACTTTGTTCACCATCATTCTTTCTATGAGTTTACCGACTATTGAAGTCAGACTGATAGGTCGGTAGTTCGACGGTTGGTTACGGTCTCCTTTCTTGAAGATAGGAGTCACCTCCGCCTCACGCCAGTCTCTAGGAACGCATTTGGTCCGGATTGACATGTTGAAGATTGCGCCCAGGTGTCGTGACACTTGATCGCGCACTTCTTTCAACACTTTAGGTAGAAACCCATCCGGGCTAGGTGACTTATTCGTCATTAGGTCACTGATCTTCTTTTTGATTTCACCTTCGGTGAAGTCCATATCCTCCAGCTTTTCCCCCGAGTAGGAATCCGTCGGCTGGGGGATGGGACCACACTCTTCAGTAAACGCTGAAGAGAAGTAGTCGTTGAGGAGGTTTGCATTTTCTGCATCTAAATGCTTTAATGTCCCATCCTCATTCCTCAAAGGGCCAATCGTTCGACGGATTGGTTTACGGCTGCTTAGATATCCAAAGAACTCCTTGGGATTCTCTTTACAGAGTCTCGCCACTCGGAGTTCCTCATACCGCTTAGCCGCCCTTATGCTGGACTTTACTCTCCTGGCTAGCCTCCGGTATTCGTCAAATTCACCCGAGATCTTCGATTGTTGGTACACAGTTCTCTTCTCCCTAAGCAGTTGGCCGATTTCTCGATTAAACCCCTTTGGTTGAACAGAAGACCGACGGGGGCATTTCAGAGGGATGAAACGCGATTAAATACTCATGAATGTGGTTTTGAAACTATTCCACGAGTCTTCAACGGCGTCGCACACTTCTAGCCTCACGTCAGTCAGTCCAGCACGAAGGCTTGCAAAGTCTGCTCTTCTCAAGTCAAGTTTCCTTGATTGACTGGCAACAGACCTTACCTTCGGGATCTTGACGCTAAATCTAACTAGCTGGTGATCACTGCCACCGAGCTCTTGGCCTACAGAGACATCTTCAACGATATTATCCTCAGAGGTGAAGACCAAGTCGTAGATATTGTCTCCTCTCGCTGGTTCTCTGACCCATTGAGTAAGGAACTCGTTGTTGGCGAGCTCCAAGAGTAGTGCGCTCTCGCCACAGGCTGCTCTGGTTTTTCAGTCAACTTGGCTGTTGAAATTGCCCATAACGATGCACACTCTGCCTTGAACCAGCTCACCCAGAAGCTGGTACAGTTGCCTGTCCTACTCAACAGGTTGGGAAGGGGTCTGTAAAGCAGCAGAGTCCTGTATCTGACAGGACCGATCTCTAGGTCAACGCCTAGAAGCTCGTGGTCGGATATAACGTTGGAGTTCGTAGATTTGATTGTATCCTTGAGATACAACATTATAACGCCACCCTCTCTGTCTGGCCTATCTTTGTGGACGAGTTGGTAGCCAGGAACCGTGAATTCGCCGTCATAGTCTCGGTTTGACGTTTTTATCCACGATTCTGTTATGGCTATCATTTCGGGTTCTTCCGTCGTTACGAGGCCACGCAGCTGAGGAAACTTGTTCTTGATTGACCTCGCATTGCATAGAAGAACTTTCAGGGAGTCCCCTAATGTAGGACCCCCTATACTCTTCCGTTTCCCGGCTTATTGTTTGTCGCAGTGGCACCATTTTTGACAACCTCCGAGAAGGTTGTTTGGGGAGTGACTAGGGCGTACTGGCGTACGTCCGCCTTCCCAATGGGCTGGACACTCCTTTGGGTGCTCTCCACGACATCATGGATGAGGTTAGCTAGGAACGCCTTGCCCTTAAAGGAGAGGTGCACCCCGTCCCTTTGGTAGAGGTCTTTTCTACCATAGAATACGGCGTAGGGGTCAACAAAAAAGACACCCTGCGCCGTACAAAGGTCTGCAAGGCGCCTGTTTAGCGACATGTTCCTCAAGTGGACAGTCCGGCTTGGACTTCACCTCGGGAGCATCCCCACCACGACGCGTCTGCGGGTTTTGAATCCACAGTCGTCGACAGCGCCCATAACCGTCTTTATAATCTCGCCTGTAGGGCCTACCCTACCTCCTCTGATGTAGAGGTCGTTGCCACTTACCATAAGGACAACGACTGAAGTCTCTGAAATCTGAGACTTCTCGGCCTCACCTCTAACCTGCTTATTCCCACAGCCTGGGATGCAGCTCACCTTAACGCTTGTGCGAAGGCGGGCCGCTAGCCGGGGCTTCAGACCCTGTGCTTGAGAATCACCAATAAGAGTGACTCTTGCACATTTGTCTGCAGACGACTTACTCTTTCCTTTTGGAGGGGACTTGCCGCTTTCCTCTTGTATCTCTAAAATTTTCTTCTTCTTCTTATTCTTCCTCTTCTTCTTCTTCTTTTTGTCTTACTTTGTTATCTTTTTTTCCCCGTTTCTCTTCTTCCGGTTCTACTTTCTCGTCCTCTGTTTCCACTTACTTTTCTTCTCTTTCTACTCTCTCTTCTCCTCTTTCTACTTTCTCTTCTTCTATTTCTACTTTATTTTCTTTCTTCTTTCTTTTCTTCTTTTTGGCTCGTTAAGGAAGCCCTTCAGCAGAAGAAATCAGCTGTTGGATGTCGGGAGCCTTCTCGCCTGAGAAACTGCATCTCTCGGTTTTAAGAATTGAACTTTCCTTATAAGGAGGGAGTTCTCCTATCTCAGTTGAGCGATGCTCTCGCCCAGGTGCTTCTCGAGTTCGCAGAAGTCACAGACACTGACGGCATCTGTGAGCTCCTTGCAACTCCTGCCCCCGAAGTCTTCACTCCATCTGTAGACTTTGCATATTTTGCAGGTTAGCTTTCGAAACGGAGGACCATTTTTCTTCGTTATCTTGAAAAAATCTTGGACCATACGCATTGAAAAAGGGTTTTTGGGTTGTGATTTTCTCTTGCACTAATCACATCCACCTATTTCCAGGAGGCTCTCGGTCTTTCGGCGAACAGAAACCCTTTGACCAAGCACACCAACCCTAAGGTCTCCCCTGGGCCGGACGCCCCCAATCGTGCCGCAGCTCCCAACTGAGCAGCACGAGAGCCCCAGTGAACTGGTTCTCTCATTTTTCGACAGGGGTGCTTGAGGTGTAACTGTCTTCCTACTAAGCCCTACTAATCAACTAAAAACGGCCAGACTTGAGGCAAATAGTAAAGCTAAGTGCCCACGACTTCATCCGAGATCTTTAGCTTATCTGGCAACCAGCAAGGCACAAAAGCTCTCTCTCCAAAGATCAGTTGAGCCTTTATTCACCAAGTAGCGGTCACAGGAAGCTGGTCAGGCAATTACACGTTAGGAGAAAGCTTCTAAGGGGTACCTAGCATTTCTCCATTAATCGTACCCCAAACGCCTGAGATCCCTTCAATCTCAGTCTCTTGTAACCTATGAGTGCTCCAAGGCGTTATTTAAAGAGGTTCCAAAGCCTCTCTTCTCACGCGGCATAAGGGAGCTGGTGAGGCCCTTATTAATAAACAACTTATGTGTAATAGAGATGAAGGTTTTTTTTTTGTTATTGGATTTTTGTTTTGATTTTCTGACAGTTGAAGAGAGTTGGTGAAACTTAGTACTATCAGAATCGAAGATGTTGGTAGGGGGATGCAAGGAGACGCATCAAAGAAGTGGTAGAGAAGTTTGACAACCATTAGTCTGGATCCTACTACAGCTACCTTACTGGCATGGGTGACCCTACCGGACTAAAAGTCCCCCAGCCTAGCTAGTATAACTCAGGCAGATCACGCAAGCTCTCTCACCGACGACAAGGTGGCTCAGGAACAGAGGACCATGGCCCTGAACTGCCCCAAGCGCCGCGAGATGATAAAAAGAAAGGAATAAGAAGAGAAAACAGCCAAGGAAACAAAAAACGCGAACGCCGCAAAGAAGAATGAGGAAATAAAGCCTGCACCTTCACTTGCACAGATGAACATGACTAGAGATCTAAGTGAAAAAATATTAATCTGCATTACCCACGCAAATGTGGCTAATGCAGTAAAGACTGGCTGCTATAACCAGCTATTGAATGCTCTCCTGAAAGCGAACAATCTTCCTTCAGTAATCATGCCTGCAGACCCTGAATGCTCCAAGGCATTCAAGGACTCAGTCATAAAGAACAATACCGTCAAGTCTGGACTGGAGGAGATCGTCGAAGCTCCCTCATCGGAGGAATCAAAAGAGGACGACGAAGAGGAAAAGGCTGAAAGTGAGGAGGGATCCTCCTCTTCTAACAACGAAGAGGGCCCCTGCACCCATACACGAGCTATGAAGAGTAGGTCCAAAACCCCGAGTTCCCTACGAAAAAGTAAAACCCTGGGGAAAGTAAAACCGCCCAACCAGCCTCCAAGAAGAAGAAGAATAAGAAGAAGCATAGGTAAAAACAACTCACCATGTTACATAACGCACTGAAGATATTGTAAATTAATTCCAACCGCTGGGCGACGAAAAGACTTCTTTACGGAAACGCATTCAGGGAAATTGATCCGGACATCATCTTAATTTCGAAACATGGGATCGACACGCGTAGTGCAGAAATGGAAATCTGGAACTACGATGTGTTGATCACAAATTATTTGCAGGAGCGGTTCGACGGAGCCTTTATTGCAATAAAGAAAGGGATTACATACAAGCAAATAAGAAATCTAGAATAATCCTACCTCACGATTGAGGTCGAACTCAACTTAGGAAAGTTGGTCGTTGCTACTGGAGAGATGTGTTACCAATTTAAACTCTCACTGGCCTATTTGGCAGAAAAGCTCCGACTATATTAATGGGGGATCTGAACGCCAAATGCCGAGAATCAGGTTACAGGACCTTCAACGGTATAGGAAGAAGCCTGGACCTATTGCTGGACAGAAATATTACCCAGCGAATAGTCCCCGACTTCCCCACCTTTATCAGACTAGGAAGTGCCAAAAAACCAGAAATATGTCTGGCAAATTGTCAGCTGCCGTTCAATTGCTACATCGAACAGTCCAGGTACCATGTAGTGACCATATAGGGATCCTACTCACTATCAACAGGAACCCTATACAATTCCTAGCTGTAATCAGAAAGGACTACAAAAGAGCAGGCTGGACACGGTACGCGCGCCTTATCGAGGCCTAGGATCCGCCCAACTTGAACGAGGCAATTCTCGAAGAGATTGACGAGGCACTCGATGACCTTAATAACCATCTCATCAGCGCAGATAGGGCTTGTATCCATAAATCCGAATATAGGACCATCTCTACCTACAGATGGACCGAATAAATAAAGGATTTATACCGTGAGCTGAAGTTATTGTATGAAATCAACATCAGGAATGCGTCAGTTCACTCAATGCAGCAAAGTAAAGAAGTTAAAGAAGAACTGAACCAGTTGTTCCTCGAACAACAATGGAGACGATGGGATGATGCAATAGATATCCTCAATCATGAAGCAACTCCCAACGATTTTTGGAAAAAGATCGGAAATCTCAAAAGAATCGACTGAGAAGAAGAAGCAGAAGATCAAGCTACAAAAGCAAGATGGAAACATCAAAACGGGAGAAGGAAGAATTGAAGAGCTATTCCTAAGTTATTGTCAAAAAGAAATCTTCAGTATAACTAAGGAGGAAAACGAAGAATATGATCTAGAGTTTGAAAGCAACATCAGCAACGAGGTTAACGAACAAATACACAAGACGCACCCACACCACCAGGTGGATTGTCAGCGCGACGGAGATGCTGAGATTACCGAAGAAGAACTACTCGGCGCGCTTTGCTCATTCCAACAAAAAGCCCCAAGACAATCGGGGCTCACAAAGCTAAACTTTAAAAAGGCACCAGCCAATGTAATCGAAGGGATGAGAAGAATATATAACGCCTGTCTGAGCACGGGATACTTTCCAGATGCTTATAAAATGGCCAAGATGATTTTCTTGGCTAAGCATGGAAAGGACCCAACGATGAAGGAGAGCTACCAGCCAAATTTACTTCTAGAATTTAGCATGAAGCTCTTCGAGAAGATCCTCAACAGAAGACTGGTACTCACCTGGAGGAGAACTCCCTCTTCAACCCACATCAATTCGGGTTTAGGAGGAAGTGAAGTACCGAGATGGCCATTACGGAAAAGCTAGCCCAAGAAAAACAGGAAAGGAGTTACGTGGACATTGTTTGTTGGGATTTACTAAAGGTGTTTGATAAGGTGTGGCAACCGGGAATGCAGTACAAGATCTTACGACTGGGCCTAAGTGAAAACTTAGAAAGAACTCTCTATAACTATGTGATAGAGAGAGTGGCGTACATCAGTTTAGGTTGCACGGACGGACCAAAGTTTCCGCTCACTGCGGGCCTCCCACAGGGAGAGTGCCTGTCCCCCATTTTCTACTTGATTTACACCACTGATGTCCCAGCCCCTGTAAGCCCCACTTGGCTCAACATTAAATTCGCTGATGATTTCACCCAGATAATCACTTGTCCATGAAGGAATGTGCCTTGGCAAGCTCGTATGACAGCAGCAGGAATTGAAAATCTTAACACCTACGAGGCATGGTGGAAGATTCGCACCAACTGGGAGAAGTTCAAAGTAGTCCTCATAGGCAGGAGACTACTTTACGATGTCAAGGTGGGGGATAGACGTTATCCCTACACCACGGCATGCAATGTACTCGGAATGAAGATTACTTCATTGGAGTACAAGCAGCACGTCCAAGAAAGAATCACCAAGGCCACTGCTGCAGTCAAAACGCTATACAGCTTCAGAAATCTTCGTTAAAGCAATAAGAAAAAGATCAACAATGCACTTGTAAGATCGATTCTGCTATACCCTGTTTCCGCCCTCTCGTGTGTCTCGAAGACAAAAAAGAGGAAACTACGAGTGGTGCAGAATAAATGTCCTTACCTAATTACAGGTACACTCAGGCGAGAAAGAATACGCAAGGAAGAGCTGCAACGGGAGGCGTGGTTAAGTCCCATTAACATTGCCATAGAAGAACGGACAAGGAAGATGCAGAAAATCGTTAATCATGAATTGGACGAAAATATCGTCCAAATGATTGACCAGAACAGAAGAGGAATAAGTCGCGCCAGATTTTTAAGCTCCGCCGGGGTTTTAGCTGGCGGAGCAGAAGTGCCGTTCTACACATGATAATAGAAATGTTTTTACCCTAAACCAATAAAAAATCCGACCAAGAAAAAGCTTACCTAACTGTGAAACCTCACCGATTCCAACAAATTTACCGATGAAGACCAAAATTTACTGGAGAAAACATCCACGAAAAAACATAAACCATGAATTACACCCACTACAAGATATACGAAAAGAGAAAGACACTAAGCACAACAATAAAGTAATTAATAAAGTAATTATTACCACAACAGCAAATGCGCATATCATATCCAAGGACATTAATTGTTTTTTGAAGAAAAATGGCTTGAACGCCATATTATATATATAATATCTCTCGAAGTAGCGCAAGAGAATGATGAAAATGAATGCAATATACCACATTGAAAGATAAAACCGAATAATTTTTCTTACAGTAATATTTATTACCTTTTTTCGAAAAAATCCGTGCAGGAAAGTGATTCGAACCATGCACACTGAGGCAGCGAGCACCGCTTTGATCACAGTTAAAAGTATTGCCTCTGAAAAAATTGGCCACCAGCTCAATACTCTTCCATCATTTAAATCAACTGCCAATTTGATTAATGAGATCAAAGGCTTAGCTAATAAGTTCTACTACAAGTGGGAAAGTTTCAAATTTTCAAATCCTTTTTTCAGTTTTAAACATTTCAGTGTCCTCTCCACCTTACGCAAAGGTCAATCTATCATAGTTTGTAAAACTGATAAAGGCAAAGGGGTAGTCATCTTAAATCGTACTGATTATATGCGCAAAATATCTACCATTCTATCAAATTTGTCGAAATTTTCCCAAGTAAATACAGATCCCCTTAAGTATATTCTGAAAATTGAAGATAGAATTAATAATTTTCTACGTTCTCTTACTAAACGGAATATTTTAATTGATGTTTCTCGTTCATCCCCTGGGGTCATCTATAGTTTACCTAAAACTCATAAAAAGGAAATACCTCTCCGCCTTATCTTATCTGCAGTCAATACTCCAAGCTACATCTTAGCTATTTTTTTTGTTCCGCTTATTGATCCTTTGACACACAATCACTTCACCTTACGTGACTCTTTCGATTTTTCAAAATATATTGGTGATCTCCGTTTGGGGAATTCTTCTTTTATGGCCACAATCGATGTGGATTCATTATTTACTAATGTTCCGGTACAGGAAACCATTAATATTATTTAAGATACTCCTTTTCATAATACGAGTGAAATATTGGGTTTAACTAAGCAAATATTTTATCAAGCTTTTAAAGCTAGCCGTAGGTGATACTACTTTTCTTTTTAACAACGAGCTCTATTTAGAACACGAAGGCATGGCTATGGGTTCCCCACTGGGTCTCTCCTTTGCCAATAGCTTTTTGTGTCACTACGAAACTCGCTGGCTGGACAATTGTCTTCTAGAATTCAGGCCTATTGTCTTCAAAAGATTTATAGATGACTGTTTTCTAATTTTTAAGCACAGTGACCATGCATCCTTATTTGTCAATTATATTAACCAACAACATCCTAACATAAGGTTTTCTATGGCAACAGAAAAGGACAACAAAATCTCGTTCTTGGATGTCAACGTTGTCCATTTACATCCATTTACAGAAAATCTACTACCACTAGATTGGGTACACATTTTTTAGTAGCTCTTCCAGTCAGTTTAAATTATCAGGTATTAAAAGCCGTTTTTAGAGCCTACCATATATGCTGTAACTGGATATCCTTTCATGAAGAACTGACTTATTTAAGGGATTTCTTCAAATTTAATTATTACCCCGATTTCATCTTCGAACAGTTAGTATCCAAATTTCTCTCCAAAATATATTATCCTCGACCCTTACTTACTACTGTTTCTAAACAGAAGGTTTTCATTAAGCTACCCTATCTCGAGCATTGACATCCAACTTTAACAAGCTCCTTCTCTCTACCCTCAACAATCATTTCTCTTAATGCCAATTCATTTGTAAAATTCCAACCCTGTATCGTTAAATTCCTTTTTCTCCATAAGGAGCCAATCCCTTTGGGCTTGCGATCCCGTATAATTTACATTTATACATGTACGACCTGCCACAGTCGTTATGTAGGTCAAACTGGCTTACAACTCAGATGCAGGATCGCAAAGCAGTTAGGTTTGTCTCATAGGACTGGTATTCCCATTTCTAAACCTGAAGCCTCTTCCATCAGGCAACACTCTGAGTATCCCCATCATCCTCTTAATTCTGATTCATTTACCATATTATCTTCAGCCTTAACTTCTCTTGATTTGAAAATCTTAGAGTCACTGTATATCAATCAAATAAATCCAAACCTAAATAATTACTCCTCCTCAATTAAACTATTCACTGTATAACCAGCCAACACTTCAATAGACTAACTAGCCAACCGACCAACCGAACAAATCTCGTTAGTAGTTTTTATATCTTTAGTTAGTTGATTTCTCAACTCCCACGATAAAAGTTAGTCACTGTTTAATCCATTCTAATTTTTTTTCGGTTTTTTATTGTTTTGTTTTTTTAAATTTAATATAATAGGTTATTTTATTTTTTACTCCAGTTACCTTTAATATTTGATATTTAAGTCAGTTTATGTTATAACTTCACTTTTTTCTATTTTTAAAAATTACACTGGATAGTATTAATTAATTCTATATATTTTTATTTGTGTTTTGACTTTAATCTCAATAATTGTCAATTTTATTAATTTAACTTGTCTTCATCCGCTTTTTTAGCCATTATTTAATGCATTTTTTCAACTGTTATCGTTAATATTCCTTTCCCTTCTCATTAGTCGACACAGTCGCTGAAGATGGTCCTAGTGAAGGTCCGAAACATCCGGCCAATAAATGATTAGTGTAATCACCTGGGTCTTCATATTCCCACTACATATCAGATTCCCAAGGAACAAATCATTACTAGTATATATATATATATATATATATATATATATATATAGTACAAAAGAAAGAAGAATTGGACGCGAATGAGCAGATGATACAAGACACCGGAGGTTTTAAAGGCAAGAGAGAGGGACATTAGAAGAACCCAGAATCAAAGGGAGCAGAGGGCGGCATAGTGAAGGCGATCCTTTACCGAAAAGACAGAAATAACGCCAGGGGAAAAAAGTTTTTGAAAATTCCTGGCCGGGACTCGAACCCTGTATCGTTAAATTCCTTTTTTCTCCATAAGGAGCCAATCCTTTGGGCTTGTGATCCTGTATAATTTACAATTATACATGTACGACCTGCCACAGTCGTTATGTAGGCCAAACTGGCTTACAACTCATTTGCTCATTCGCATCCAATTTTTTTCCTCTTGTACTATATGTATTTATAGTCAGCTACACCAGGTTTCTGCATCTTTCTTTCTGTCTTCAAATTTATTTGAAAGGTAGAAAATAAAAAGGGCGTACCCTTCTGGTGGTTGTATTATCAACCGCAGAACCTGTATTTGCTCTTTCTTCATATATATATATATATATATATATATATATATATATATATATATATATATATATATATATATATATATATATATATATATATATATACATATATATATATGTATAACTGGATAACGAAAATATGGAACGCGATGAATATATAAATAAAGTCAACAGCCACTAAGGAAAATGAAACACAGGAGATCTGCGAGGCCTTTCGACTAATCGTCTCCCTTGTAAAGGACGATTAGTCGAAAGGCCTCGCAGACCTCCGTGTTTCATTTTCCTTCGTGGCTGTTGATTTTACTTATATATGTATATATATATATATATATATATATATATATATATATATATATATATATATATATATATATATATATATATATATATATATATATATATATATATATATATATATATATATATATATATATATATATATATATACATCCACAAAGGAAAAGTAAAAAAACGATTCTGAGCGCTTTTGTCTTTATTCTTAAAGACCTTTTCAAGGAATGAACAGGAGGCTGGACATACATTGCCATAAATAGTGGAAGGGGGATTAGACTACCCATCTCTGATCCTTAATTAGGGGGTGCAAAATCCTGACACAACTTTATTTGAGATTTTATGTATGTAGTGATACTGGGGTCTAGCATGAACAAACCAGGGCTAAGGTTGGAATTCGGGAACGCGTTGATGGAGATGCATTCTAATATATTTCTCGAAATATAATTACTGCATTTTATGACTGGTTTGACACTGTTCCTGTTAATGCTATGGTTAAGATTGTATCGGAACAGTGCCAAACCAGTCAGAAAATACAGTAATTATATTTCGAGAAATATATGAGAAATATGAAATACAAGAATAAACACTGGCTAAACTACAGAACATGCATAGAAAGTAAACGTTGGACAAAACAGTGCACCACACAACACAAGCGATCTCACAAGAAAGCATAACATCCATTCTTCAAGGCTATATAAGTTCTTAAAACAAAACAGAGCACCCATACAACAACTTCACTCACATCAGTAAAGTAAGCTCAAAACAACAATCTCACAACTGGAACCAATACCTAAGTAGAATAAACCACGAGACAAACTCGATACAACTCTGAAGTAACTTAAGAAAATTTACACATCACACTTAATCCCAGTTTCAACACATGATTCACTAATGACCCCAAACAACTAAACAACACTAAAATCATCGTGAAACAATATTCCAGTATAGAGAGAAAATTAGACAAATATGCAGGAAAATTAAAAAAAAAACAACAAAAGAACAGCCAGCTCCACTCAACATATATATTGTACTCTAAGCCTTCAAATTCCTCCAAAACTCTAGCCTACCCTAGGGGTTAGCATGGCCCCAAAATCGAAGAGCGTTCGATGGCAGGAGTTGAATGCCCGCCTATTTTTTCACTTTCTTTAACTGGTAAACGAGTTTGTATTATTTTATTCCGTTTGTTATCTCTTTCTTTCTTTCTTATTCTATGTATGAACCTTGTTTATTCCTTTAAAAAACAAACAAATCGCTTGTGTATCAGCTTTCCCTATTTCATATAGGTTATTGAAAATATATATATATAAGAAGGCGGAACAGAGTAAAAAATATGATTATTTGTCAATGGGAAAATCATCTTACAATAGAGGCATTGATGAAACTACTCGAGCAAAGGGAATGGGGAGGCTTTGCAAACTTCCGTCAGTTCTATAGTAACTCCTTTCCTGGATCCTGAAAAAGCGATTCACCCATAATCGATGGTGGTGATAAGAAGCACTTTAGTTTCCGTAATAAAGAATCGAATTAAATTTATGCAAACCCAAAGGTATCCACTGAAATCCTATTCAAGCTGATAGTGGCCGAGGAAAGCGAGTAAAACAGAGGGATAAGAAGGGGAGGCTAAACCCTAACTATCTCGTGACGATTTTGATCATAAATAAAAGAGAGATTCATTAACTGAGGTTATTTTCTGTCTCATAGGGGAAAGGGGTTTTATGTACATTTTACTCTATGTGCTCTTGGTACAACCTTATTTCTAAAAGTGAAAATATCCCTTTTCCTAGCCCTTCCTCTGCATTACTAATATTTCCTTTTACTATTCTTTTTTGTATTCTCTCTTTTATTCTCCTGCTTGCCCTTCCTTTTGTACTCTACACTGAATAATTTTGCTCTCGTTTGTAACATTAGATTTTCTACTTAAATTAATATTTAGAATAATAGTTAGTATGTATTTCTGTATATATATGGTTGTGTTAGTTGGAATATTTGTAACAATCTATTTTTTGATTCCATCTCTTGGTAATTTTTTCTGCTTTTCTTTTTTTGTAGGCAACATTTGGATGTCAGAGGGAATTTCGTCAGGTGGGATTTATCAAAGATCATCAGAGGGAATTCGGAGGAAAGAAAAGGATACGACGAAAGAGTGAAGGAGATGAGAGCGGAGAGGATGGAATTGCGGTTATTGGTAAGAGACCAGGCGATGTGGATCAGAGCTAAGAGGAATATTTTTATAGCTGTTCTGTGTTTGCTGTCAGCCATAAAAAAGGTCAACGAAGAAACGCTCTGCTTTGACATTGGAATAATAAGAGATGAAATATAGGTAGAATTATAGAGAAAATAGTAAGAGATTAAAGTGGTTAAAGGGTGAGTTTAAAGAATAGATGATGTGTAGGAGACAGAATGTCCCTGGTGAAAGGGTAGCTCTGATCTCCTTGGGTCGGACGGCCTATTTGGTTGGTGTGGGGGTGTGTGTTGTTTTTACTGGTGTGCTTTTTTTCGGTGTGAGTGGCGCTTGTTTTTGTGTTTATGTTTCTTTAGGCTTGTTTAGTCGGGGGTCACGCGAGATTGGTGTGTTCTGTGTTGTCACTTTTTGGCACTTGTCTTGGCACTGAGGAGCTACGGTTATACGCATAACCTCCTCTGAAGGAGGGTTATCAGCGAACCACATCTCCTGCAGCCCGTTCTTTATGAGCATACGGTTGAAGTTTGTATCAAATGTACCAGGGCGAGTTATGTTTGCAATGTGTGCATAATAAATGCAACACATTATTTTTGTGGAGTGCTCGTTTTCGATGTGTAGGTATGTCTTTTGGTTGTTAGACTCGGTAATGGCGGCTTTTGCAACTTTTGCGTATGTTGAATTGGCTTTTAACTCCTCTGTCTCACGTTTGAGTCTGCTTTGCTTGCTCCTCTTCTTCTTTTTGACTGGACATGCCATAGATATGGTCCAGTGCAGGCCTTCGCAATTCAAGCATTTGGTGGTAGTATTCTTGCAGTCACGCCAAAAATGGTCGCGACCGGCGCAGATGGAGCATAGCTTCAGGTCTTTGTTTTCAGGGCAGTTGGAAGTGGTATGTTTGTTGAACTTGTAGCACCGAAAGCACATCTGAAAGTCAACAAACTCCTCACGTTCCATCTGTTCTGGGCAGACTCTCACGTTACAGAGCAGTAATCCATTGTCCTTAGCCTTTTGAGCCCTAGCCGTGTCTTCAAAAACAACCGTGAACACGTGCGTGTATGTTTTGAATTTGATGACCTCAGCTAACTTTACCCATTCGAGGTTCCGTTCGATTTCCTCTTTTATTGTGTCCGATGAGTGGCTTCCAACCCATGGGTCGAGGCGCCTGCAGATCAAACTGCGGTGAGTTCTACTTTGTGGTGGTGTGGTCGGTTTCAGGTTCATTGTCTTAAGGCATTCAACAGCTTTTCTGGAGGTCAAGGCTTCACAGTCGGCCTTTTTCGCGCAGATAGCTTAGTATCCATTGTTTAAGTCAATTAGTCTAACAAGGGCAATGAGTAGGGTTCTGTATACCTTTTCAAAAACTTTTCTCGGTCGGGTTTCGGGCCCTCCGGGAGGACCCGAAGAGTTATACGTAAGGTTTCCCTCATCTCACCGCATCATATGATTCGTTAGGGGATGTATGTGTAAGTGTATGTATGTACTTAAGGTGTTTATAGATGGGAAGGGGTGAGAGAGAAAAAGGGGGCCAATGTCTAAAAAAAATTTACTTTACCTTAAAAACCTTCCTTCAGGCTAGCGTGTAGGCCAGGTGAGGTTTCGATCTCCGTCTCCACGAAGGAGCGAAGATTCTTCCGTAACCTTCTAAGATCTCAAGTCATTGGTCCACTTTTCGAGTGCGTATCCCGCTTTTTCACTATCCCAAAATTCACTACTCGAAGCAAGTATCACAAATCACTTATGCAAAATACAAAATTTGCTTTACAATTTTCGTTCCGAGGTTGTCACAGCGAGTACAGAGACTTACTCAGGCAACAAGAGCAGTCAACGAAGAAACGCTCTGCTCTGACTCTGCCTGTAAAAACCATTTTAGTTCTTTGACAGGGGGATAACCAGAGCTCGCTTGGAAACGTATTGCAATTGCTTTCTCTTTAAGGAAAAATCATTATATAATGACAAATATAAATCAAACTCAGTTGAAGGCATGAATTATATTCCTCTCTGTTTGTCACCTGCACATCTCTCTTTTCATCTATGTGCCTTCTCCTTTTAATGTATGTTTGAAGATATGTATGGGTGTATGTATTTATAACAATCAAAGGAAAGCTGTAATCTCTCGATCAGTGGCAAGATCCCAAACTCACATTCTGACCAGATAAAAAATTCCATAAACTAGAGTTAAAAGCAAATCACTTAAATTATTCAGTCAAAATAGCTGAAAGTGAACAGTGAAATAACATCAAACCGTTAATTTATGACAAATTATGAAATTTAAGAACAATGCAAGACTAATGTGGATCTCTTTTTCTCCATTCTCGAAATAATATAGGGGTAGAGATATGAATTATAACACTGATCTGCATTTCAAACTTGTTTTTAGGGGCAAGAGGTCTTTCTAATGACTTTGGATCAGTTATACACGCCAAATTCACTGATGTAATCTATTTTCCTCATTTAAGCTAGTTTGTTTAGATATACCAGATTTAAAAGAAAAATACTTGTTTGTCTTAATTAGTGTTACTGAACAGGTGTTATTTTAATTTTCTGTCCTAACTTATCACAAGTGTCTTTAAATTACCCTTTTCTATTTTTAGATCTAGATTGATACTACTACATCTGTGACAATGTGCCTGTTTCAGGTCGTCGAGCAAGTATTGAATATTTTGTTAAGAAGCTCTTTCACGCTTAGTTCGGACTTAAACTAGTCGAACAAGATCTGTCATCATCCCCTCATATCTGTTGCAAAACATGTATTCTAAACCTACATGAAATGAGAAAGAATCAGAAAGAAAGTATGCCATATTGTGTTCTGAAGGTGTGGAGGGAAATGTTTGCATGATAAATTTACAAAGCATCAATCACAAGAACAAGCATCATGTTCATTATTATGAGTGTCCATCAGCTATAAAACAAGTCTTATATGACACATATGTTTCAGTTCCTGAACCCGGAGTCGACCTTGTATCGTCTTCCGACTCCGAGGCTGGAGATGCGACGGATGGATTCAGGACCGATACATAGAAGCAAACAAAGGAAGATGGACCGATGCTTCTGAACCAAACTGAGCTAAAAGAGAGGATGCAAAACTTTAACCTGTCAAGGGAGTCTTCTTAGCTGTTGTGTTCGCACTTTCGTGATAAACCTCTGTTGTCACTGGAAACAACGTTTTTTTGGTATCGAAACTGCGGGAAGAGTTCCGTATATTTCTTCTTGTTTGATGGGGCGTCTTTGCTGATCTAGTGCCACAAGATCGCTGACCTGAACTATTATTTGATGTGTTTAAAGCATCACGCAACAAAATGAGGACTTTCCATCGACTCGTCGTGTAAGAAGTATCAATGCTCTTCTTCTGAGCAGTGGCAACGACTTCGTTTTCAACTTAGTTTAAATTGGGAAAACTCACAGCAGCATGGGACGTCAGCTGTATCTTCTCAACTTCAAGGACTATGACTAGTTGATCTGTGGACATCTCAAGGTAGTTGGTCTCGTCTTAGGAATTCATGCTTCTTGTGACTGCAGGATAGCCGAGCAGACAACCAACATTAGGTTCGACGAGAGTGACCTTCTAAAAATGATTGCAACTCTGCTATCACAATGCCTTTTCTCACCCTCTAGTCGAAACGCACACGATTCTTTTCCCATCACTGCGCATAAAAGGACACTGCTCATCAAGGACACTTTCATCGGTGGAGCATTGAACTCAGATAAGTTTGCTCATCAAGGACACTTTCATCGGTGGAGCATTGAACTCAGATAAGTTTGCTCATCAAGGACACTTTCATCGGTGGAGCATTAAACTCAGATAAGTTTGCTCATCAAGGACACTTTCATCGGTGGAGCATTGAACTTTACTGAACGTTCAGTTTGGCTGGATTCTTGGGCCAATACCTGAATCCATAGGGTTAGCAAACTGGTAATGAGCTGATGGGGTTTCCATCAACTAGGTGCACGCATGTCAGTTATAATACATTTACTCAGATCTCTTTTGAACTATTTTTCAAAGAATTGGGGACACTTCAGGGACAAAATAGGGAGAGGTGTTTTCTAAGGACATCCAAGGGATGAAGGAACGCTATCAAGGCCAATGGGACACCATCTAAAGAGGTCTGATGCATCTACCAAACACAATCTAAAGGGCCTTAAAAAGACAATATTCCTTTATCAGTCTATGATATCCTTCTTGACAGCTCTAAGAACTGTAAAACCTATATATCACAGTTGAATACTGGTAAAGATAGAATGACTTACTACCGAAAAACAGAAATTGAGCATTTCTAGAAAAGAATTTTCTAAAATTTGACCTGATAGAGAATAATAGATGCCATTTGGGGAATCAGCGTGAGAAACTGACCTAAAAAAAACAAAGATATCAATGACCTTTGAAATAACGTTGACAGTGTAATTTAATCAGGTAGAATAGAGGTGTATGTATATTGGTGTAGGTTTACCTGGAAGTATTCGGGAAAATTTCCTTAATATTTCTAAGCAAATATTTTAATTACGAGAAGGGAAATTGGCGCGACTGGCGGCGATATTTTCGCTCGTAAGGTTACTAGTTTTTTTTTCTAGCAAACATCCAAATATTTGTCGTTAGGACAAAGTATTATAGGACCTCATGTGCAAGTTTGGAGATGAAGTAGATCCTCTCTAATTTAAGAAATTAATATTCATTGTGGGATTCCATAGAGAATGGAATTCTGCGCCAGAAGACCTTACTCATTATAAAAGTAAAGAGATAACCACCGAATCAAAAATATCTCCAATACTGGTAAAAAATAGTATATTTTGAACCGAAAATGGCCAATATTCCGTTTAACAATATTTCACAGTCAAAAAAAAACAACAGAAAACTACAAATGAAAACTCGAGTTCTTTTATCCTTTTAATCTTTAATACAATGTTTATTTCCCTCGCCCCAACCCATAAATTTTGCCAAAGATGGAAAATATAAAATATTTAGACTGCTGGGTTGACATTTGATCATCATCCAAAAGTAAACTTGTTCTTTAATACTAAAAACATCGTTACTGCTTAACAAAAACAATTCCAGGCTTAGTTTATACACATTAACTAAAAATTCGAAAATAAAACCGGATAAATCTAATAAATTATGAAAAAAGTTCCAAACCATCGACGCCAGAACAGAGAAAGAATAAAGAACATAAAACACATTCATCTCGGTCTTACTAGTGTAGCCAAATGAAAGTTAGAATTAAAATGGTCAAAGATAAAGAACTGTAGGGTTCGGATTACGCATAAGTAGGCTTCTGGCACCCCAAAATTGTTGGATTCATTATGCCCGAAAGATACCTCCACAAATGGATGCGAATTGGTCCTATTAAATCCAAGCATGCCCTATTAAATGTATAGATCCAATTGTGTATTAGAAATAAAATTGGTTTTATACATATACATATGTAGCAAGAAGCGTGAGAGACAAAAGACTAGCGAAGAAATGGTTAAACATCTGCGGTTGATAAAGCTGACCACGTTGTGTCTCGAGATAAAGTAATCAAAGACGGATATCTATTTAGGAAGAGCCCGAGTAAACACAGCTGCTGACCATAAGAGATGGCGCAGCGAAATTTGTATCAAAAGACAAATAAAGGTTTGACTTATAAGCGTACGCACATTGTACAAAGACCTTCTAGCCCCGCCAAGAGCTTGGGGAAAGGATAAGAAATGGATGTAGGCTGTCCGACGGTAGCCCTTCCATGTATAATCCACGCTTTCAGGATTAAGAGCGCAAATATAAATAGAAAGAAAACAGTCAGTTAAAAAAGGTAGTTAATCAGAAAGTATTAGAGAGAATAATAACGAATACGTCCGCATTCACGCTCCCGGTTAAATCTGCCGAGACTTGTTTTTTTCTCTCCATTAGCTCTTACTAGCGTCCAGTAATATATAGAATACTAGTCTCTTGCTTAATACGCTCCGTCTCTTTCGCCGATTGCAATCATAAGATTCCGTTATTAGAATAAAGAGTTTATTTTTGTTAGTCCATTTTTGTCTTGAACCTTCGACAAACCCAGCCAAGAAGAACACAATTAAAAACAATTATCTTTGGAGTCAAATAAATAATTCGCCTCAAAGAAATCCTTCACGTCAAAACTAGAACTAATCGTTCTCTGAATAAGGTGGTGATTTGCAGTGATCTCATATCCGGTGACGTACCCCTTGCATAAACAGGTTACCAAAACCGCCCTATAAACTGGTGACCCGTCGTTCACCCCCTATAGAACATTATGTTTAGTTATTCATAATAATAATACGAAAAAGAAAGAAAAAATAAGGGGGAGGTCTTTATTAGGGCGAAACAGTTTAACCTTAAGGGATTTAAAACTTTCTAAAGAAATCCATGTATTTATAGAGGAGGTGGAACATGGCGTTCCTTGAACCAAAGAAACGGTTTGAAATAGGATCTTTGTTATGACTGTTAAATATATGATGTAGAGTAGATAAACATACAAGTTTCGAGGTTACTAAATTTCGTGAAAAGAAACTTTTGATATCATGAATTTTACCACAACAGAAAGATTAAAGTTGCATCATTAATCCTCCATCGATTTGTGTTTTTTAAAGTTCGCAGCTTAGATAATTAGTAGAGATGAAGATCTTAGAACCTTTTTTGTACACAGATATTTAAAACCTAAGACCATTTAAAGACATGAAAACGCAAAATATTATTTTGGCATATTCTTAATGTCTTTTGAAATTTAATTAATGGCTTATTTGAATTTACTTCATGTAGTTAAGACTAGAAAATAAATAATATAAAAATGTATTTCTAGGTATATATAATTCAAGATAGTATACTTAAATATAAGTTATGACCTTAGGAATTTGATTGTTTATATTTTTAATTTATTCACTCCATATTTAGTGTATGGCAAGGGAAATTCGGCGGGGTTTATTTGTAAGCCAGTCACTCCATATAATATATGGAGTGACTAGCTTACAAATAAAAATTGCCGAATTCCCGTTGCCATAAACTATATTATAATATATGGCAACGGGAATTTAGTTGTTTCTGTTAGTTACCAAGTCACTCAATATATATGTACTTTCAATCCCTGAAAATCAACTGTTTGAATATTTTGAATTAATGGAAGTTATTGAACTAAACTTTGTATACAATTATGTAAATAACGCGCTTACTCTTAGAAATCCTATCTAAAAGTGAATTAGTGAAATTCTAAGTAACGTTAAGTTAAATAAGTTTCGTTAAGTTAACTAAGGGCTCATTTATAATCCTACTCGAGAGTATTCCTGTTAAGTACAGAAGGATTGACTGAGATTCAGTCAAGAGTTAATGATTGAATGTTCTATTTTTCTGAGCTAAGCCCCGAAGGATTAATGATATCATGATCCAACAAAGACAAAATATTGAGTTTAATTACATACCACATCAAATATATCCCAAAGACAGATTGTCTAACGATACAATAAAAGAGTACATGGATTAAAAACCAATAAACAATAAAATAACACCTTACACTACAGTAATACCAAGAGTAATATATGGTAGTTCTGTAAGTATTAATAGTAGCAAGCACCAAATCTAATAATACTTATTAAATATTAGGTCATCCCTTAAGGAAAGCAGCATTTCTTTTTGTTTATCAGTGAAAGATTTTGTGCACGAAAGATGTGCTGGGGCCTTGGGGCCTTCTGCACTTCAATCTCTATTAAAGTTATTTAGGTGGGGAGAAATGAAAGATGTCTTTGTGTGTGATAGGATTTCAAGGTGTTGAGAGAAAGTGGGTAGTTTTATGTGCATTGATGAGCGCCGATCACAAGCTGTAAAAGGGTTAGGGTTGAATTGGACGAGTGACTAAAATACAGGATCACTCTGACAGGAGGACGGGCTCCACTCCAGGCTCCTGAATGCTACAAAGTGGTTTCCCCTTTAGCACCTTCGGACCCACTTCAGGGCAGCTCCATCTCCTGAACGGAGGTCTCCCCTCCCCTGTGCCTTATCAGGGGCCCTTCCATGACTCTTCCAGGGTGCTTCTCCCTCTCCTTCCATGATTGGGTCGGGGGATCCCCCTTAGCTCCTTTTGCGGAGTTGTCTCTGCGCGACTCTCGAGTTGCATCGGGTCACCACTTGCTTTCTCAGGTGCCCGCTAAGAAGACAGCGATAGAAAGGACACGCCGCCTCGGTTACCCCCCCCCCCCGCTCTTTGGGGTCAGCTGACCGATCACAAGTCGTTTAAATGGGCAAGAGGCCTCATCATCCCCTAGGCATTGCCCAGCCACCTCTTAGATCCGAGGTTTCTCAAGTTGATGGGAGCCTACATGCCCGGTTTCTCTTTCTTACCAAGGCGGGTTGGCTTGAATCTGCATAAAGGATCATAGGTCCTATGAGTCACCTGTCGAAATACCTGACAGTTTTGGAATGAAATAGCACTTTCGAGGCTACTCCAGAGGTGGAGACACTCCTGTAAGGGATCCCACTCGAGATTGCATGGTCTTCCTAGGGGGCGAACATTGGCTCGGTGCCTGACACCGAACCTGATTCCGCCATTCTGAAAGGCCTTGTTCAGGCGGCCCGGGTACCCGAAAAATCGAAAAGAGATGCAGGCTCCCTCCCCCACTTAATGCCCATTGGACGACCAAAAACTTACCCATCTCGGAGAAAGATCTGACCGTGGCTGCAAGGGGAGAGAAGCTGGTTCACTCCACGCGCTCCTTTCGAAAAGAAGAAAAGGAAAGTTAAGAAGAAATCAAAGAGGAAAGGGATTCCTCTCCCTCAGGAGGCGCTCTGGGGCCGGAGGAGTCTGCTGTAGTTTTGGCAAGAGACCAGACTTAAGCCAGCATATACGGCCCGGAAGCACCCTTGTGCGGGGAAGGCCCAGACCAAGATCAAAGTCACAAGGGCGCTGAGCGAAGTCTCGATTAAGTCAGGACCCATCACTCAGAGATTATCTCGCGTTTTTAAGACCGACCACTGAATTCAAGCGCGTTTTAGTTTAAACTCCGCTGATTGAAGCGAGTTGGCAAACTTGCTGCCATCAAAGTAAAGATTAATCTTGATCGACTGGTAAATAGCTTATTTTGAACACTAAATGGCTCGCCGGTAAGTGTGGCTCCGCACTCTACCATAAATTTTGTGAAATAAGGGATTTATGCAAGGAAACTCTTAGACTACTCCTTATAAGACAAGATATCACAGAAGAGCTGGCTGATCAAAGTGCAGTCATGGTCGATCATGTAAAGAGAAAACAGGGAGGCGCCTCGAAACCCTCCCCTCCACTCTTCGTCACTTTCGATCGTGACAGACTTCTGAGTTGGTGCGTGATGGCTGGTAGCTCTATGGCGTGAAAGCATTCGTGCAAATGGCGCTAAGTAATACTACTACCACCACTTCGGCCATATGAAATGTTCATGTAGTCGTGCAAGGTCAGGTTTACCGTAAGTCTGTGCAAGTTATTCCAAAAGCGTACACAATAGGCCTTTAATCGTGTATGGCCAAGTGTGTCAATTATGGAGATCCAAACCTCCTTCCTCGAAGCAATGTTGTGTGTATCTCCTGGAGAAGGAAATGCTGGCCGTTCAGGGCGTAGATCGTCTTTCCTTTCGCGAGGCTGAGGACTTTGTCCTGGCGCGCCAAATGCTACCTACGACATCTTACGCCTCAATATTAAAAAAATCTCCCTCTTCTACTAACAGGCCTACTAGCGTCGTTATTCTTCGACCATTCAGAACCCTTCTGGGGGATCTACTAAACCCGGTCTCTCTATTGGTTTAGTTAGCGGCACAAAGAGTCTCATCCAGCTTCGTCTAAAAACAGCTCCCCCCCCGCTCTCCCCCCTTAGTCCAAAATGCTGAGTGCTTCCATTGAGTCGTTAGACTCTCAAGAGGCAAAACTTCGCAGCTGGTACCATGAGGTTATCTTCGTATACTCCTAAAGCTGTCCCCAGAAGGGAGGACAACACCAAAGGAGCTTTGGCTCATACGCCCCTAACTAAGGCTGGACTGGGCGACTCGAGACGCGGGACCCGCCAAAGGTTTGGAGGCGGAGGGATAAAAAGAGTTGCATAGCGAGCCCAACGTTGTCCGATAAGTTCTCGAAGGTGACAGCGCCCTGTATAGCCACCCCAAAGGTTCGTGATCTCCGGAAATATTCCTTCAATAGAATTTCCGTGGACTCCGAGCCAACTGAAATAAGCTGCGGAGACTCGTCTCCACCCTTTTCCCTAAAGCTATTTTTTGAACGAGACTATACTGAGCACGTAGTCTCTGCCCTCCCTCCCGGGGTATAAGCGTTTTTGGATCCTACCAGCAAGTCATGGGTCCGGGCAGTTGTATGAGGGATGTACAGGAGAGATCATCTCTTGGTTCTTCTATTTGCTTTAAATCCTTCTTTTCAGGCAGTGGCAATGCAATTTCACATGAATAGGAGGTATAATGTAATTTGTGCATACATCATACTGTCAGCCAACTTCTTAATGTGGACTTCCGCCGCGGCTTGTACGGTTGCCGAGGTCCTATCTAGTGTTCGGGGATTTGAATAGTAGACACCCCCTCTAGGGAGACTAGGCAATCAATCCCAGGGGTCAGGTCTTTGCCGATATGATCGACGAACTGGGTGTCCTAAATGTAGATGAGTATACTCATCACTGCCCGAGAAGAGCTTTATTTTCTTACCTCGATTTTTCCGTGTGTTCTTCTGATGCCCAGCCTGATTTGGGGTGGGAGGTGGTGAATAACCTTCATGATAGTGACCACTTTCCCATTCAACTATCATTTTCTGGACAAGTTCCGCCTGAAAAAAATCCCTGTGGTCCTTGTAACGGGCGCAGTGGTTCGCATTTCAAGAAATGAATTAATTCTTTGTCTCGGTTGAGAAGTTTCGATAGGTGAACGAGGGCTAAACTATATACTATTCCTAGAATATCTGTTCGCTCTGAACCCCGTCCGCTTTCCTGGTGTTCGGTCGAGTGTTATACAGCCCTCAGACAGGAGAGGTATGCTTACATGCGCTATAAGCACCTTCCGAATGGTTTGACGAGCTAGGGTTAGTTTCCGGTATATTTCAAAGCATTCTTGCCGCTCTTTCTAGCGAGCATACGTGGCTTCATTTAGCAGGACACCCCGTCTTGCAGAAGTGTGGAAGTGAGTCAAAACGATTCGGGGAAAGTTTTCGCAGGAACCTCCCTCTTGTTTTATTGCTTTTGTTTTGGGGAGTTTTGTTCGTTTTAATGGGAGTTTATCGATTTTACTTATTTTTATTTAATGTAGCTTTGTATTAGGCTTGAATAAGTACGGTGCGTTATGCCATTGTAACCAGTCGCCAGAAAGGAACTTTGAAAGAAAAAATATCACTTTGAAGCGATATTTTTCCCCCATTATACATCATTTTTCTCAAAGTCAAGACTTCATAATTCTCATCCGAACTTCGAGTGAGACTGTGCCTGGTTCGCGCCCCTTGGAAAGACCTTCCCTTCTCCCAAAAGCTTGTCTATGGATCACACAACCCTTCATTATCACCTTAATTCCTGTTTTGGTATCAACACAAGCTGGGTATTTTGATACTGGGGAAGACTGATCTTTTCCCGTTTTTAATAAACAATCTTTGAATTAGGTAGGAATTTTACCCTGATGGATAAAAGCGAGAGATTCTTGCTTTCTTCCTGTTACTGGTATCGAAGTGACAGAATTCCCAGTAGGTTTTCTGTCGCCCAATTCTTTTACCTTGTTAATATTTTGTGTTTTTCATGTTCGAATCAACGTTAACCATGTATAGAACATTTAACGAAAAGAAAAGCAGTCCATCATTAATTAAATAGTCCAAGCTCTTATTATTTTCTATTCAATTTAAAAATAGATTCGACCCATTAACCCTTGATCCTCTGAATTGCTTTATTTTATGATTGGATCTCAGAGCAATCATAGGTTTTCCAATGACTTTTGCCAGTTCACTTAAATCCAATTTAATTTTCTCGATTAAAACACACTGGAGTCATTTTGAGGTTTAATTGCGAATAATAAAACAATAATAGTTGAGCAAAGCAGTGCTTTATCAGACCCCGAATTTGGAAGTTTGAGAAACGAAGAAATGCTTTTTCGAATCTCTTACCTCTGCCCCAATGAAGGCGTGCCTCAGTTCTCTTTGTCAAAAATTAACCTCATTTAGACTGACATTAGCTTCGAATACCCTTTCTACTGAAGTGTGGGATGCTGAAGTATATGAGGGAAGCTTGTTGCCTCTGGGAGGAAACCTTTTATTCTGAAGGTTTATTAGAACCACTAAACTTTTCATTTGTCTACCTACCAGAACCAATAATTGTGGGCGATAAGTTTAAGCTGTTTCCTCCACACATTTTATGTAATTTAGTATTATAAAGTAAATTCAAATTTTCAACTTTGTTACAGTGCTTAAATGTGAGATGGACTGTATCGAAAGAGAAAAGTGTAGCCAACCATTTCAGATATTGGTAGTCAATAAAGTTGAGGTTTAATTGTAATTGAACACAAAATTACAATAAATATCGTCCCTCATATTTCTAAATATAAAAAAAGGTTGTCTAAAAATATTTAAAAGGATTAAAATATCAAAATATGGAAGAGAAAATAAGTAAAAAACAAATCACATTTAGATTCATATTTAACAATCTGTAAACGAGTGACGATACCGACGTTGACTCTTGAAATAGTTGGATTATCAAAAAGCCTTTACGATAATGATAAAAAGTTACGTTTTACCACTGATAGCATTAATTGAATTAAATTCAATTAAAGCAGAGAAAAAAAATTAAAAAAAAAATATAACTTACCGTAGAAAAAAAAAAATTCTAATATAAATTCTTGTGACAACAAACCTTTATTGACTAAATTAGAAGCAAAGATTTTCTTCCATTTTCGGTTATTGAGTTGACTTTGGTATCATATTCGCCAAAAATTCATTAGATCACGTCAACTCAACCAATTACGTTATAATTTCTTTGTACACTCCTATTTCCTCCATTAATGACAGCACCCAGTGAACGTTTAGCCTTATCAATATCCACCCGAGTGTAAACGTCACTAAATCTTCGGACACAAATAAAGGCTTGAAAATAAAAGGAGAATTTCATCCTGAATTTGTCAGTTTTGACCTTTGAAATTGGACATAGGATTCAAGTTTATAGTTAAAAATTATGTCTTCGTAAACTCTAGGCCATAATGGGGATTATGTCAACTCTCTTAAACTCTTTGATCTACAGCGTTTGACGGAGTGCATCCATTCGAAGCGTTATCATATTTTACTCAATATTATTCACTCACTTATGATTGTTTATTGTTTTATTATACTCTTTTTTCCTCACTCCCACATGACCTTTTACATAGTTAATGGTTGTAACTTATAAAATTTTTATATTAATGGGACGAAGATCAAGAGTTTTAATGAATACTATCGGATCAAAAATATGATACTTTAACATCGATTTAAAGGCTATAAACAGTGACTTATTGATTCCCGGAGCGTTTGGTTATACAAACACACTCCAATTATGTAATATTTTATCTATTTTTTAAAGGACAGGTTGGAATTCTTGTTGATTGTCAAGTCAAGTGGCTTCAGCTCGCGTCAAAGGATAGCTTGGGGGTGAAAGGTGTGACTGGCACTTGTCGTGGAGCGAGGGTGGCAGCGCGTGTCGAGGCAATCAAAACACGGTCCATCATTGGCATCTCTTTTCAGTGGCACTAAATACACTCGGATGGCGTAAGGTTGCCGAGTGTTGCTATCATGGGGTTGCCGACAGTCGCTGGCAACCCCATGTATCTAAAATTTTGGACGACACCTAACGTGGTGGAAAACTAAGTCAAAATGAGAACAAAATGAAACTAAGAAATGTTCATAACATGAAAAAACAAAAGAAATACAAGGCAAGTGAATACAATGATCTGCACAACGGAACTTGACTAGGTAATTCAAATACACTTTGTTCTCTTTAGTGTTATAAAAAAGAGTTGTTGGGAATCACAACACACTGCCTGGAGTGACGTTAGAAAGGGATTGGATTTATTCCTCGAGCCTGAGACATGATCAACTGAAGATCAACTGAACTATTCAGTACCAGGTCTAAGACCCAAATCTACTGAAGATCGACTGAAGATCATATTTTTTAAAATCAAATATATTTGGACAACGCCAAGTTTCTGTTTCACCTCGAAAGAAAAAAAAGGAGGAAATTATGTAGCAAAATGTTAATACAATGAGCGGGAAGAGAAGGAAGGAGATGGAAAAAGAGGAATAAAATCGAACAAGAGGTGAATTGTTGAAAAAAACTCAAGAATGAAAAGATGTTCAATTTCGAGTCTCTTTGCTAGCATATGTTGGGGCTGGTATTGGTCTTTTGAAATTTCAAAGCAGAGCGGAAGAAATTTCCTCAAGGAAAACAGCCATTCAAAAGTGTTGATTAGGAACTCCTTGAAGAACGTTTGTTTACTAAAGCCCCAGGATTTTCCCCGTGCTCTTTCTGTTATCTGATTCTTTGGTTGGTGTGGACCTACAACTAATAGGTTGGTTTAAATCACAGGAAGCTAAATGACCATAAAGTCAAGCCTCAGGCTACCAAATGGTCTCCCATCTAGCCACACCCAAGCCTCTCCCATCCTTCCACGCCGTTGAAATAATCTGCATCTATTGTCTGCATGAAACTCCATCACGACTAGAAACACTCCTTTGCTGCAACCCTCTATAAATTGAATGAATTGGATCACCGTTCTCCATTTCTCCTCGGAGGAGACCCTATTTCCAGGCTTTATGTTCAATTTCCAACAACTCTGCCGGTAAAACGTGTAAAGCCGCCAAATTAAATCCATATCTTAAAATGTGGAACAGCGCACGTAATAACCTATCCTAAAATTCTTTTCAATTTATTCCTAATAGCTTTCATAGGATAAAGTGTTCTATTTCTGTCTCTGCTTCGCTATTCAATGATTCCATAATTGAGTGCGCTTCACGTATCGTGGCCATTGTACGTCGCTGACTTGATCTCTGTTCTGTCACTAAAGCCAAGATAAAATTTTCGCTCCGTCTAAATTCAAATATTTTTTTCCTGCCTCGAATTATATAAATAGACATGAAAATCTCTCAATCAAAATATCAGATTACGATGTTTTTAAAGGATTGAGAGAGAATATTTTTAATTAGAAAAGAATTGAAAACGGTATAACCCAAGAAGAAAACTGAAAAAAACCCCCATGCAGATTAAAGTTAATATAAATTGAAATGACAAGAACATGAATAAAATCAAGGGTGACAAAGACCACAACAACAAACGTTCTACATCCTATACCAAAACAAAGGTTGAATAAGTTCGTACTAAAATGGCATGCGTTCAAAAGTACGAAAAAAATTAGAGGTTATCCTCTCTCCAGTATGGTGGTAGGGCAATAATCTGGATAGAACCGAGTAATTGATGATATACTCGTATCAGAAGAAAAGATGTGTTGTATAGGTACTAAAAAATAAAAATCAATGTTGAAAGAGTTGCTACGCCACAAATTCGACTTCCAAATGCTTTCACACGGAAGATGGATATCAAACATTCGTGCATAAGACTAGCATTTAGAAATCGAACTTTGAACCAAATCATTACAACCCACATTGTTAACGAAAAATATCATCTACATGAACTCAGTAGGTTTAATGAGAATTTCGTAAGGTGAAATAAGCGGAAATTCTAATGTGTGGGGGGAGCATAGTTCTTGAGCTACACTCTATCCGACTGGAAACACTGTATCTGATCAATTAAAACTTAAGTAAGAAAGGGTCAGATGGTTTACAGATTAGGGTCGACTATAAGGTGCTAGTCATATACGCTTTAGACAGCAGTGTTTCCGATTCCACAATAAACTGTCACTCCTCACTGGGAATTAAAAGGCAAAAGAAGAATAGATGCGTGATAAAGCCCCAATTCAATTATGATAACTCGTTGAAGCACAATAGGCAATTCCCTTTGGCGCTAAGGTCCATTAAGAGGGCACAACTCATTTAATCTTTCCCTAATCCACCCTAAATACAGGTCCCCTTGAGGAAACTTCATCGAATCAATGTTTGTTCATATTTTCCAAGAGAAATATCACTATTCTTAAGTTTTTATTTTTCTATGCACGGACACTAATTTATTGAAGCAATTATGGGAACAAAGACGTAAATTTGGCTATTAAACTATTAGGATGTTATGAAAATCTTAGATATGAAATTAGTGCCTGAATCCCATTTTCATGATGGAGAAAATTCGACAATTAATGTTGAGGAAATGCGATCAAGCTGATATATAGATTTGGGAAGTATTTTGGCAAATTAATATAAAATTATAGGGATTATTAGATCTTAATGTTAATTTTAGGTTCCGTAATTAACGAATTTATTTATATTTCCTGGAATAAGGAAGAAAAATTATAGGTTTTATATGGAAATATTCTGGAAGAGGAACTTCTCATTTTTGTATTGGGTATTGCAAAAGTCCTGTTACACTTGTTACGACGCTGTCACCAAAGTATACAATGATGGGTTTGATGCAGTTAAACATATTTTTATTATTTTAGCATATAAAGATGTGTTTAAATTGAATACTAATCAATTTGGCCGCCCTCAGGGCACACGCTACCGACGAACCTTTTCCTCATGCTGGGCCACACACGCTTGACGGAAGACTTCAGTTCGTCGTTGTTGTTGTGGCAGACCTTGCAGGCCTTGCCCTCGGCATGCGCCCACACGCCGTAGTAAAGGGGATTGAGGTCAGGTGATTACGGAGACCAAAAGTCCTTCGAACAGAAGTTCATGTTCGACCTCAACGACTCCTACACAGTCTTGGTCGTGTGGGCCGGGGCACCGTCGTGCTAAAAGACTTAGTCCATTAATCGGCCGCGAACCACATAAGTGGCATCTTATCGCCATTTGAAGCCACGACGCAGAGTATTATCGAGGAGACTTGGTTATGGCCACGTAGGGACCTCGGAGACGTCCTGGTCGTTGCTTACCACGCGATCGTTCTGCTTGTTGAGGACTGGATCGACCTTGAAGCTTTTATTCATCAGAAAAATGAGAATTCTATTTCTAGGACTCTTCAAGTCGTTGAGAAGTCGACGACAGCGTTTCCTACGTTGTTTGCCCATACAGTCGATGAGCAGAGGCTTATCCACGCACCTCGAGCTCTTACCACCCTTATATTTGACGACTCTGTGCAGTGTGGCCACTGAAGCGTTCTTCTTCGCGAGCGTTCTCATTTTGAGCTTTGGATTACTTTCGCAGCCCTCGACTCTCTAAGGTATTCCAGCTGACGTCAAGCTGCTTTGCGATGTCGGACTTCTTGTTGCCCGCGCGCAAGAGTGCAGAGATCTCGATTCTTTTCACTTCCATCTCGACATATCTGCACAAATTGGAAAAACGTTTAATGAAACATACTCTATAAGTCGAACTTTGAGTTTGTTAACGAAAGTAAACCTCTCGAAGAGATTCATAAAAACATCGTTAGATAAATTTTGCAAAAGCCTAGATTCATTCGTATTTCACGTAACTATTATCAGTCACAATTTTCTATTGTTGGACTACAGCACATTTGATATTTTTCATATTTACGCTTCACTTATAAATATTACTACTATTCTATTATTATTCGACATTAAGAAAAAGCAGAGATAAAAGAGATGAAAGGGTGTAGTGGAATCTATATCCCACCCTCAAAGCTGAGGCCCTGCACGGTAACCGCAACGTCCTGGCATTTTTGGCGGCGTAATCCTATTACTTAACCCCCTCCCCTCGAGTACCACCTGAAAGGCCTTCGCACAACCACGACCTGCACTAATCATCACATGTCGGGCCTGGCGAGCCTAACATTGGTTAAACTGGGGCAATATTTCCCCTTAAGAGAGGGTATTTAATCTCACTCCATATGCGAAATTAGAGGAGCGACAACAAAATGGCAGAATGTGCCTTTAGTGCTAGGTGAAAGACGCTCTGAGAAAAACCGTTAGAGGAGGAGACTTATTTCCGCCGTCCTCACCCCCCCCCCCCTTCCTTTCCTTACTCCCAGTGGGGTGGAGAAGTATATATGCGAATAACTGCAGAAGAAGAGGAGAGATCGTGTTAGTCATCAAGACAACGAAGTCCGGCTAGAGGCCTGGCAACCAACGAAACGGACACAGAAGCAGCTCATCCTGAGCCAGTTTCTGGTGGTAACACCAAAAAGTGGCATCTTGTCTCAGGAAGATTGAGTTTGCGATTGAGACAACGAAGTCCGGCGAAGTGCCCGGCCACCCTATCAAAGGAACACAGAAGAATCTCATGCTGAGCCCTTCATTCAGGGTGGTCACACCGAACTTTGAGTTAGCTTGTATTGAGAAACAAGCTTAACTCTCTCTCTTTAGAGAAACCCACTATCCTGGTGTACAACAAAACACAGAGATAGTCTTCGCCATTGAGAAATATCCCAAAGTAAACTCCCTCAAGCACTTCCCTTCGTCAAAGGATTCACTCGTTTGCTCATCGCTCGTCAGTGAGAATTATTCCCAGATTACCCCGAATATTGGAAGAAGCATACTTTCCCTGTCCCCTTGGTGAAATCATCTTTCCAATACAACGTGCTTAACGCCATCCGTCGTACGCACCGAATTCATCTGTGGCTTTAAAGATATCCCTGCGCCAGACAAACATCCGGAGGGGCAGTGAAGACATCCACGCGCCTGCCTGAAAACAACATTCTTGAAGCTAAATAAAAATTGAGGCCAAGGTCAGTTTCAAATCCGATTCTCGTGTGGTTTTTAAAGGTAAATAAATTCAGACATCTTTTTTTTGAAAGTCAATTAGCGTTCAATATTAAACTGTCTTTGGGTCAAACATTACTGTAGATTCATTTGTGTAATTTAGTAAGCCTCACTTAAGCTTGTTTAATTCATAACTGTGTAGTTTGTTTTGTTAGATTTCATTTTTTCATTCATGTTGCAATTAAAGGTCTATTTTTATTAGAACTATTTAATTCAATCCTCGAAACGCTGAGCATGGCACTAGAAACCCTGTAAGATTAAAATAACGTAATAATAATCAAATATAGCACTCTTAGAGAAAACCTAATCACGGAGTTTTTGAAGTACGTAACAAACCTATACGTACGTACACCACCACTCGGTCCTTGCAATACCACGACAAAAGGTATTATTTTTATTATTCATTTTGTGAGAGTTGGCTATCACGGCTTTGAAATAGTCATTTGCATGATCGATTTATTTGTTTATGCCGAGTTGCACAACCGTAGATAGCTTAAAAGCAATTACTAAGTTTGAGCTATTATTGAGTAAATTGATTTAAATGTCAAAGGACAAAATAAATTACAATATCTCTGAGTTTCTCTTTTGCTATACAAAGAGGAAAATATTTTGTGAAATCAGTTAACACCTGGCGATTTCTTCTTCACAGGAAGGTAAGGTATTGAGACATCTAAAGGGTGCCTAATGAAATGATGATATAAGAGTGGAATTAGCTTGTCCCAGGTGCTTCTTGCTCGTAAATTCAATTTCACGTCATTTTGTGTTGTTTACGTTTATATGCAAGTCACTTATGCGTTCCGTTCTCTTTTGCGAGCATGTGTTTGAGAGGACATATATTGGCAAACCTTTCAAGAGCGACCATCGACTTCTTTTAAAGTAGTTACATTTGAAGAAGGAGTTTAGTGCGCCAAAGAGATAGAGAGAGAGCGACGTGAACTCGGACTGAGCTGATAAACAAGGACGATGGTTTGGGAGTTCTATTTTCCTTCTTTTAATATACAGGATCTTTCTATATGCAGGAACTTTCGAAATACAGGTTGAGTAACATTATAGCAACCAATTGTCCTAATATATTCTATATCTATCCAAAGAATGTTGAATTTCTATTTTTATACAAATGAATCAAACTCAGCTTCTTACCTAAATCCTTTTAAAAAAGTGACAAAATTCCGAATAATCCTTTGCATATATACTTTTCTTTCATTGAGCGACCATAGGGTTAATTCTATACCTACCTCTTAAAAAAAAAATTTACTCTGATACAAAATATATGATAATAAATGTATATATGAACAAAAGAAATAGCTATAAATTTAGAGCCATTTTGAAAAAGGTCTAAAATATACAGTGTAACTTATTTAGAATTTACAAAATATGCCCTAATCATCATCACTAACTCTATAATTTAAGAAGGGGATTTTTCTGAGTATTTGAATAATAATTTCTTCCTAGTTTGGTTATGACTTATGTTTTTTAATCAAAGTTATTTCTAATGATTCTTTTAAAATATAAACAAAAATGGTGAAGTTTAGAAATAAATATAAGTATCGAAATTTTGTGAATTTTTTAAAACCCAAAGAATTACAAATGGTGAAGTTCAAAAAATTTATTTTTATATATCTTCTTCTATAACTATATTTTAGCAACGTGATATTTTGAAAGGGGGGAAATTTAGTTTAGAGTTACTTTTTAAAATTAATCTTAGTAGCGAAGCGCAAGCTCCTCCCGTAGAGGGGGGAAACTAAATTTTCTTCCCTTTCAAAATATCACGTTGCTAAAATATAGTTATAGAAGAAGATATATAAAATTAAATTTTCTGAACTTCACCAAATTATATCTTTTAGTTTTAAAAAATTCACAAAATTTCGATACTTATATTATTTCTGAACTTCACCATTTTGTTTTTTATATTATAAAACAATTATTAGAAATAATTTTCAGAAAAAAACATAAATCATAACCAAAGTAAGATGAAATTATTATACAAATACTAAAAAAATCCCCTTTTTAAATTATAGAGTTAGTGATGATAAACTTCAGTACATGGATAAAGTACATTTCAGTATATTTAAAAATACATTATAGCAAATATTAATGTACATTTCATTATATCGGAAAACGCCGCGTACCTCTGTTAATATAAAATAATATTAAAATGAAAATATAAAAATTGCTATTTAAAAGTAATTTTAAAACAGAAAAACAGATGGTAAAAGATTAAAAATATTTTCCAAATACAGAAGGAGGAATTCCGCTATTAATCCATTATTCATGGAATTTGTTATGTGTAGGAATCTGCAGTTCGTCGTAAGTGAACAAATGTTTAAAGTCCTCTCAAGAAACGTTCAAGTGGTCATTCCAAACAGGGCCATGAATTTTTAGGATAACACTGAGTTATAAAAAAAATCTTTGTTTGTTGTTTAAGTTTTTTCAAATGATTTCTAACAATTTTACACCGCTGAATCCTGAAATGACAGCCCTTTCCTCCGCTTAGGTAGACATTTGTACTAAGTCGATTCAATAAAAATCCGATCTTATAACTAAATTGATTACATTTTTGTGACAATTTAGGTTGATATTTATTAATATATCTTATCCGAAATACACTTTTAAAATAAAAACATGGGTTTTCTAACACAATATATTAATTAAGTAATACATAAATTGCTTAGTTTACATTGAATAGTAGACATTGATAAAGGTAAGTACATCGAAATTGGAGATTAGGTCATTATTGTTCAGATTTCACGGCTTGAATTTCCGTTTCTCCAAACTCCAGTGGTAGGAATGTCTATCTTCATAATCCAACAGCAATTAGCCATCATGACTGCATTCCAGCGTCGCTGATACATGGTCTTCATCTCTTTCATGCCCTGATGTAATCTCTTACTCTGCTCGGTGCTCATTGATTTCATATTGTCATGAAACCGATCCATAAGTATGAATAAGCAATGCATTTTGATCCTCACGTCGAACCAGAGATTCTTGAAAGCAGTCAGCATATTAGTGACAAGTTCTATGTAGTTCCTTGCCTTCTTGTTGCCACCCAAAATCTTCACGACCAGAAAAAAATCTTCCACGTTTTCAGTTCTACTTCTTTCATTGAGTTTTCAAACTCTGGATCTCTGATGAGCTTACGGAGTTGAGGACCGTCTTAGATGCCAGCTTTCAACTTCTCCATTGTAAATCTTGGAAAAGAGTGGTACAAGTAAGTGAAGCATCCACCATTCTTGTGAACTATTTGATCAAGCCGAGACTGATGTCCAGTGGTGGGAAATGGATCCTGTCTTTGTCCACAGGAGGATTGTTTATGACGTTCGTTGCTTTGCAAGGAACCCAGGAGTTTCAAAACTTACCAGAATACACCACTGTAAACTTCTACAACCTTCTGGAATATAATTTAGGAAATATTTATACAGGAATTCACAGACCTGCTTTCATTTCAGCTGTAGCTACCATAATGAACACATTCTAAGAGAAATGGCATAAAAAAGCTGCAATCATGCCCCAGATGCATTCGGTTATATCTGCGGATAGTGCATCAAAATACTAGCAAAGGTTTCGGTGTGACTGCATCTATGAGAATATGGAAAGCTTACAGAACCTGCTTTGGCCTGCTAGTGGGAACCAAGACAAATCACGGGTACCTTATTTTGCTTTGGAACACTTCAAGAAAATTGTTTGTATAAAGAATTAAATATTAATTGTCACAAGCATTTAAGCTAGTATTTAGTGTCATATCCAAAGTAGTAATAAAGTATATTTTTTACTTTTAATGATGGTATAGATAGGAAGGAAGGGCCATAAAGTTTGCAATTCCCAGGATTTGGCGTAAACTCACGCACTGCTCAGGCAACTGCTACTTCTGCATGCTGGGCTCTTCCAAACGTCTAACTCGCAAAAATGCATCTGCTATTTCTTATCTCGATCTTCCATCCTCTATTGCACCAGTATAGCACATTACTAATCTCCATGTACCTAACCTCCAGAAAGGAATAAAGCTATCTCAAAAGAAAGCAACAATTAAGAAGCTTAATAAATCAGTAGAGATGTAGACTATAGTGTCAAAGATACGACTGTTAAGAGGAATCCATGCCATATAAACCAAAGGCACCTACCTTACTAACCTTATCAAAGTTCTTGGCTGGTCAAAGTCAAATGCTGAGCCTTTGATTTCCAGGCTCAAAGACTAAGAGTTTCTCGATAAAAACGTGCAAGTGACAAGCCAAAGGAAGTGCAAGTGTTTGATGCAATTGGAATTACATGCAATTCAAATTAGCGGAGACTTTCCATTGGGAGCTCAAAATGGTAGCAATTTTGGTGGATGTTCACTGAGGTTTACCAAGTCTTCATATGATCTTTGTCTTTCGGACATTAAGGATACCACACAAATTTCTATCTGAATCAGAGGCCACAAAGGTCTGAGTTCTCTTTTAGAAAATAAAATGTCAAACATGGGCAATTGATAGACCCTTAAAAGGTGTTGTTCCCTCCATTGCCTTTAAAACTAGGTCTCATGACGCATTTATTAGAGCTCTTAACAAAGAGTATGCAGCCTTCAAGTATCTTTAAAATTTCTTTCCCAAACTCTCTGAGGCAACGATAAAACCTGGTGTCTTTGTTGGACTACAAATCAGGAAAAGTGTAGTGATCAGAATTCCCTGTAAAGATTAATAAAAACGAAAAAGAAACCCGGTAGAGAGATCTCTTGGTGTGTCAGGGCTTTCTGGGCAACCACAAGCTGACTCTTATGTGGAAATGGTTGAGAACATAGTAAAAGGCTATGGCAAAATGGGTTGCAGGATGTCTCTGAAGGTGCATTTCCTCGATGTCCATCTTGACAAGTTCAAGGAAAATTTGGGATCATACTCAAAGGAGAAAGTGGAGCGTTTCTCTCAAGATATAATGAACTTTGAACATAGGGAGTCTACATTTGAGAGCTTGTATGGGAAATTGATTTACATTACAAACAAAAATCGAGGAAACTGTTCATTTTAACCTTTTTTACTTGAGGAAATTACAATAAAATTGTAGAAATTTGACTGTTTCTGTTTTTAACCCTACAATTGATGAAAAATCGCCTATTTTTTGTTTACTGGTATATTTCGTCATAGAAGCTACAAAACAAAAGTTTAAAACAAATAATGGCTATTTTCATTGTTTTGCAATAAAGGGAGTTGAAAAATAACACAATGGCCAGGAACAAAAATTGTGTTACCAAGTGTATAATTAACTCTTACTCAACGGATTGTAAATTTCAATGGAATCAGAACGGATTCAGTGGCCTTGTAAAATTGAAAGGGTGATTTGATAGGGAAAATTGAATTATTTTTTTAGTAATGGCGATAATTTGTGACTATGATTAGTTGAGGCTGAAAAGTATTAGGAACTCTTTGACGTGGTGGAATTATTTAAAATTTAGGTATCAATCTGATTTTGGCTACGAATGATCCCTTGAAAATAAAAGACTGAAATTAACAATTTTACGAGTGTTAAACATTTATAGAATAATTCATTTGTTGGCAAAGATGAAAGATATAAATGAAACAAATATATTCAGTATATATAAAAGGGATTTAAGTTTTCCCCAACTGAAAATAAAAGAAATAATAGATAAAGAGAAAATAAAGAGATTATTACAAAACATCCATAATATAGACTGGAACGAAAGATAATTGCTGAGGTTTCAATGTGAAAAATCCTCGGATAAACTTTGGGGCTGAAAGAAATACTAATATGGAAACACAACAAAAGTTACTTATAGCAAACGAGGCAATGGAGAAGAAATGGTTATTGAAAGTTGTAAAGTTGTTGAATTCAAAAATATGAACGCAAAACTGGCAGGTAGACATTTCATGATGTGTAATTGATAGGGTTGTTGAAGCAATATTAAAAATAAAAGTGAAAATACATTATAAATAATTGGAAATCACATGACACGTGATATATAATACAGTAGTGTGCAAATTAGTTAGGACAGTGGTGGAATATACAATTATTTGATAATTGTTGCTTATATTTGAAAAGAATACGTCAATGAAAAGATAAATGGTACATTTAATATGAAATATGACCGCCCTTTGCTTTTAGAACCTGCTTCACTCGCTCTGGCATCGATTCAACCAAATTTGAACACATATCTGCCAGATCTTCGTTATGGTACCAGGCATTGATACCAGCACAAATCATCTTCTGCATCGTTAAACAGTCGGTTTTCTCGATTTTACGTCTAATTATCCTCGATGGAGTTTAGGTAAGGAGAATTTCCAGGCCAATCTATAACGGTAAGTCCACTTTTTTCGAAAAATGTGCGCATTATTTGGGAAGTATGGCACGTAGCCAGATCCTGCTGGAAAATGCCGCCTCCATCAGGAAAGTCTTTCTGCATCACGGGAAGCAAGTGAGTCTGCAGGATTTCCTTGTATTTAACGCTGTTCATCATTCCCTCAATAGTAACAAGCCGCCCTAGGCTTTTAGAGCTAAAACAACCCCAAAACATCTTCTTAAGTGGGTATATTTTGTCGCCTATTGAATGTGTCCTGGCTAAAGTAATTCATCTCTGTTTCGTCTTATTACCACTGGCCTATGCCCACGAACTTCAAAGGGAGATTCGTCTGAAAAGAAAACTTTCTTCCAGTCAAATGCCTTACATCCAGCATACTTGCGTGCCCAGCGAATCGTTTTGTCTTCATAGCAGAAGTCAATACCTGTTGACGTACCGGTTTTCTAGCAAATATGCCGACCTTAATGAGCTTTCGCCAGATGGTTGAAGAAGAAACATTTACACCAGCTGAAGACAATTTCTCCGGAGGTCTTTACTGGTTTTCTTGGGATACTTCACACTATTTCTGATGAGAGCCTTGTCATTGTGAGGTGTTGTCTTTCGCTTTCTTCCAAATTTTCCCTGTCGCAGTGTAGCTAAGGCACAACAAAAAAAGCTTCCAGATGTTGCCAGTACACTATTATGCACGGAAAATTAAAAAATAACTTCATTAATGTTGCCAAAAATTAAGAGATATTATGAAATTCTCCAAAAATTTTGTACTGTCCGAACATTGACAAGGAAAACTAATAGATGACAAAGTTTCTTTAATATAAAGGAACAGTGTAGAATAAGAAAATAAAAAATAAACAATACTATTAACTCGGCATAAGAGAAATAGGAATATTCAAGATTAATACACTTACTGAGAAAATGAGACAATTAGAAGTGTCAATCAGATATGAAGTGAAAACCGATTTACTTCCAGCAGTATTTTTGCCAAGCAACAGAGGAGGTCGGCGGGGAAGGAGATGGCGAAGATGCGAGTGCACTGGTTGAGTTATAGAGAACCAAAGGAAAGAAAGCAGGGAAATTTTACGGATAGCATAAGAATTAGTTTGTAGAATGGAAAAGAAATAAGAAAGATAAATGATTCTATAAAATCATATATAAAAAGTAAGTATATCTTAAAATTTATTAACAAAACTAACAGAATGGAGAACGCCAGTTTTAGACATGGGGAATAAAAGGAGCCTTAAAAAAATAGTTTAGGACAAAATAAAATAAGAATGGAAGAATTAATAAAGACATACGCATGAGAAAATAAAATAATGAAGCAAACAATGGGCCCAGCTGTTATGCTCGGTCGAGTAGCGCAAAAATAATGAGTTGACTATTTTTGGAAGTCAGCGGAAAAATCTTTTCAGGAGCTGGGTCGTCTTAACGCATGGGCCTGATGGGCACTCGTCCGGGGGCCCCATGAGAATAGGGGCCTCATGCTGACCTGTGTATGTTAAGTGACTTGCAATAAATAAATACTACTACACAGTAGTCTAGACTATTTTAACTATAAATATTTGCTGCAATGTTATTGTGTAAATTTGTGTTATAAATTGACATTGGGATTTGTCTTTGATTTAATATCCCCGGATTAGTATCGCAGTTAGTTTAGCAAGTTATTTGAGTTAGAAGGTAGTAGTAATAGGACTAGGGGTCACTAATTAAAAATTAAAAAACAGAGGTGCAGGTTGGATGTTAGGAAATACTTTTTCCCCAATAGAGTGGTAGATTAGTAGAATAGTTTGCCATCTGAGACGGTAGACAGTCCAAACTTGAATGTTTTCAAATGCAGATTAGATGATTTTATGGGGAGGGGGGGTTAACTTTGGGGGGTATTCGGGACTCATTCCTGTGGATGCAGTTTTTTTATCATTGTATGTTACGATTGATTTGGATTTTGATGAGTTTGTACAGTCATTGTTATTTAGAGTTATACTGTATGTCTGTTACGTTTATGACCTAACCACAGTGTGTGTATTATTTTAAACCCATTTATTATATGTATATTTCAATGTGTCAATATTAAGTTGTATGTTGTAAGCTTAAGTTTATAATATTCAAGGATGTATGTGCATCAATTCTAGTATGTTTTAAAGTATATTGATATCTTGGTGACAACTGGTCATGTAGGTCAAAGTACATTTATATTCATGAGAGGTTAAAAGTAGGACACATTTTGGTAACTTTAAGGGTTCTACAGTCCAGTAATGCCACTCCTTGGCTTTTTTCTAAGTTCTTAGAGATTATAGTTACTTCTTGGAGTCTGAGAGATTTTTTTTAAAAATCTGAGAATTTTGGATTTTTCAATAAATATTGAAATAAAATTATTAAGATGTTAAAATCAAATAAGAGTTGCTTTAATTTTTGCGGCGTATTTCTTTGCCATAGTCAGCAAATCATAGTAGGCCAGATATTATTTTGGGATATTTTTCTTATGTTTATATTTTTTTAGGATTTTATCGGCGTTGCCAGATGCAGGTGAAGTTTCCTGTTTTAGGGAAATTTTCATCAATACAGGAAACAATGAAATGTAATCATACTTGTTGGGTCATTATAGGATTATGGAAAGATCTCTACAAGAGCAAAAGAGCTGCAGCTAATGCTAATTTTTGGAATTCACCTGAACCTAAACCTGATAGGCCCCAACAAGAATCTTTGGAATCTCCAATCAGCAGAACCTCAAGAAAGTCTGGTGATTATACTTGTGATTGGATATTGCGGTTTCACACACTATATTAAAAAAGTTAAACGGTTAAAATTCTTTTTAAACCATAATCCATTTCTTCTAATTTGTTACCAGTAGGTGATTTTTAAGGATACCAACGTATTCTGCACCTCTCAAAACCTCCTGAAAACCCACTTTCCTGTCTTTAAAGTTAAGTTACGTTAGGCAAAAAGCTTTTGTTATTCGCAGAAAATATCTTAATTTTCCAATTATATTCAAATTGTCCTAGCACACTTACGAGGGTCGGTCAATATGTTTTGCGAATCGGTAGGGCAAAACAGAGGAAGGGGATTGGCTGTTTGTGGGAATGTTAGGACAAGTTAGGACAAGTCAGGACCTGCAACTGCACGCTCCTGCCTCGTGTATTTGAGAAGCAGTAGCTGATCGCAGATCGTCAATCACAAATTTTTCAATAATGGAGAAGGTTGAGCACCGCGCGTTGATCAAATTTTTAACCTAGGAAGGCAAAAATGCAAAAGAGATCCATGAACGCATGGTTGCAGTGTACCCCGACACCGCCCCTGCCTATGCAACCATTGCTCACTGGAATAGAGAGTTCCGCCATGGTTGTGAGTCCCTTGAAGTTGATCCCCGTCCAGGACGCCCGTCAGACGTGACCACCGAGGACAATGTGGCCCGTGTGAAGAGGATGATCCTCGAAAACCGACGGGTGAAGGTCAAAGAAATTGAGCGAGAACTTGGAATATCACATGAAAGTGTTTTCAACATCATCCACGACAATTTGGCCGTAACCAAGGTCTGTGCCCGTTGGTTCCCTAGAAACCTCACGCCTCATGATCGACTTCAACGTCGTCAAAGACCACAAGGCCAGAGTTGCAAAAGCTGCCCTGCGCGAGTGCTGATTCGAGGAGCTCAACCAGTCAATATCTAGCCCCTAGCGACTACTTTTTATTCCGCCAGCTCAAGGTTGCACTGCGTGGACGCCAGTTTGGGGACGATGAAGATGTCTAGCTCGAAGTCCGGGAGTGGATTGAACAGCAGTCGGGATATTTCGGGTTGTTGGGAATTCGAATCTTAGAGGCCTAGTGGCGCAAGTGCATTGAGGTCGAGGGTAGTTATATTAAAAAATAATATAACACTTTTCCTCATATCCTGTTTCTTATATCCGAATTTCAAAACTTATTGACCACCCCTCGTATATTATATAAACCGTCTTCGTGGCGTGGGAATAAATACTAAACAGTTTAGTATTTAAACCAATTCAGGATGTAAAGTTATATAATATAAGTGTGCATGCGACATGACCTAAATATTTAAACATTCTGCTTCCATAATGAACACCTCCTTCTTTAAATTGTACAAATAGTATTTATTTGGTTTCGGATTATGAAACACAGGTAGTCAGCCTCTTTATTGATTCAACTCCAAGCCTGCCACTGGTTGCCTAATATACAACAGAAAATTAATGATTAATTCACAAATAAATGAAGTTCCTAAACAAAATTAATGGTAATTATAAAAGACATTTAGTTAAACATTTATAATATATATTTTTAGGTGAATAACCTTTTTAGCAAAAATGAAACGTTTTGAGTGGAGCAAAGCTGCAAAGGAGCTAATGAGAGCTGTAAAGGAGAAGAAGAAAATTAAAAAGCTTCCAAAATTAACATCGCTGTTCAACAAAGGTGCAACGTCACCAACTCATACCATTCCTTCGGATATAGCATCCACATCAGTATCCACACCTGCAACATTAGACACTTTCATACTGTTTCTTCAGATATAGTATCCATATGTACACCCACTCCTGCCATTTCAGCCACTAGCACTGTTCTTTCAGATATAGCATCGATATCCAAGTCCAAACTTGTAACAGTAAAGAAGTTTCCACTCCAAGAGATAGATCCGGGGCTATAGAACATTAATGATACTAACAAAGTAGATTACTGGATTCATAGTGGGCCCTCATCATGTCATGTCATGCTCAAAGAGCTGTAGTAGAGAGTATGAAGACAAGGTATTTATCAGATAATGTGTTCAAACGTGAACTGCAGATTGGCGAGTGTGTAAAACGTGAATGGCTACTCTATTCACCATCCCAAGGTCGTTTATACTGCTTTGTATTTTGCCTACTGTACAAGAAAGAATCTTCCTTTGCTACATCGGGGTTCAATGACTGGAAACACAGCAATGTTATTGTAGAACATAAAAATGGAGAAGAACATCGAAAGTGCAGGACGGCATATTTGATTAGGCATAACAAACTGAAAGTGTAGATTCTTTATTAGTTAAACAAAATCACTCAGAGCAGGAATATTGGCATAAAGTGTTGACACGTGTGGTTTCTGTGATTTGCTTTCTTGCCTCCAGATGTTTGCCATTTCGTGGAGTAAATCAGATTATTTAGTCAGCAAAAAATGATAACTATTTAGGCATACTAGAGCTGTTGAGTGAATTTGACCCTTTCTCGAAGGAACATCTCAAACTGTATGGAAATCCTGGAAAAGGAAACCCGTCATTTTTATCTGCAAACATTTGTGAGGAATTCATGGAACTAATAGGACAAAAGGTTCTTTGTAATATTCTTGAAGAATTCAGAGAGTCAAAGTATTATTCAATAGTGTATATTTCACTCCAGACGTCTCACACACAGATAAACTCACATTTACTGTTCGATACATTAAAGCCTACGAGTTTGTGGAACGTTTCTTGATGTTCATTCACATCTTTTCTCATTGAGGAAAGGCTTTAACAGAGACTGTTGGGGATTTTCTTAATGAAGACAAAATTCCAGTATCAAACTGCTTCAAATATGTCTGGACGATATACTGGATTGCAAGCACGGATTCATCAACTAAATGAGTTCGCCATCTATGTCCCTTTATGCTGAACACAGCCTGAACCTGGTTAGAGTAAGGGCAATAAAGTGTTGTCTACAAACTGGTAAATTCTTTGATATTGTTCAGCATCTGTATTCCTTTTTTTCTGCTTCTACTCATCGATGGAATGTATTGACATCATCTTTGGGAAAACATTCGGTGGTCAAGCATCTATCTGACACACGATGGTCAGCACATTTTGATGCTGTTCATGCTCTGTATGTAGGTTTCGAGAAAATAAAACATTCGCTGGATTCTGTATCAGTTGACAATGAACACGAAGTGAAAACAAGGCGAGTGGCAGAAGGATTGAGCAAGAAAATGGAAAAACTGGAAACAATCTTTCTCACAATTCTTTGGAATGACATGCTAGAAATAATGAACAAAACAAGCAAGGTCCTGCAGTAAAGGATGTGAACATCCTAGTTGCCAAAAAACTTTTTAAGTCTATAAAAATCCATCTTCAGGAAATTAGAGATAAATTTCGTGAATATGAATTCAAAGCCACGTATGTGTCCAGAAACGTATGTGTCCAGATACATATTGGAGTGATGAGAAAAAACGGGAACGAAAACGAAGTGTGCGTCTTATTAGATATGATGGATTATCATCAGAAGAAGAGTTACTTCTCAGTAAAAGCGAAAAGTTCAAGGTAGAAACTTTCCTCCCTATTTTGGACACTCTAATCTTTCAAATGACAAAACGTGCAATAGTTTATTCACAGATTTTAAATCTGTTGTCTTTCTTCAGTGAATTGAAAATCACTACTTCTGATGCACTGAAGAAAATGTGTAAACATCTGGCTAATATGTATCACAAAGACATTAATTATGATGACCTTTTAAATAAATGTGAGCATCTCAAGTACTACATGGCCCTTGATGAAAATTGTGAGACTCTTCCTGCATTGTACAGAAAAATAATTGTCGACAATTTGAAATCTGTATTCCCGAATGTTGAAATTGCACTCAGAGTGCTCATGTGAATGATGGTGACTGACTGTAAGGAGAACGTTCTTTTTCAAGAATGAAACATAAAAAATCAGCTTCGTAGCACAATACGACACCATGGTTTGAACAGCCTTTCACTCCCGTGGATGGAAAATGACATCCTGAAGATCATTGAATTCAAGCCAATACTAAAGCAATTATCTGCAAAGAAATGCCGCAAATGCTCGTTATAATAAGAAATTTGTAGTAATTACCTACTGTGACATTTAATTTGTATGGCGTACTTAGTATTATTGTATTTTTCCAGCCTCGTGTATTGTTCAAATGTTTATCATGTTGATTAGTTGTAGCTGTACAGCATTTTTTTTAATGTTTCAACGCTGATTTTGTTGGAATTACCAATAAAATAAATTTATGTTTAATTTTATCGACCATTTACATTTTTAACCTTGTGAGTAGATGGTCGTAGGGGTCCCAGTACACTGCTTTGCCCGTGGGCCCATAATGCTGTTAAGAAGACCCTGTTCATGAGAACTGTGAATAGACTGGATACACATGGATACACAAGAAATAACACGGGTGTACACGTTAATAAATTGAGAGGATGCTAGAAAATTGTGCTATAACGATGGTGTAGATGAAATTACACCGTGTTTTAAAAGTCAGTATCTATTTCTGTGACCTCAAATGTTTTATTAAATGCTATTTTGGCATAAAGAAATATGATCCTGGAGAAAATATGTGTATCAAGAAAAGTCAATTGGTATATTTAGAATTTTGGGATATTTCTAAGTTTTGTGGGGTACATATCAGAGGCACCCAAAGAGAGGAACAAGTTCACACACTCACCATATTCAACATACCTCCTTACCACTATACAAACCCTCCACCACGCACGTACGACCAACCTCCTAAAAGAACACACACACACACACACACATATATATATATATATATATATATATATATATATATATATATATATATATATATATATATATATATATTACAAATACAACAGACACAAAACTACACCAAATACATAGAAGGCAAGTTTTCTAATTTTACCTTAAACGACTACCCATCGCTAAACAAAGTACTACACTACATTAGCAGTATCATGACATACACAAGCAGTTAATTCATTCCCTACGGCCACAGAAAAATTTAGAACCGAAATTTTACAAAGGAAATAACCGACTGCATAAAACGGTAAAACATTTCAAGACAAAACAAAGCTTCTTTTTAAAAAGGAACACAACACATTCAATTACTCAACACATACATCATTAACCTAATCACTAAACAGCTACAACAAAACTGGAACCAATACATCAACATAATAAACCACAAAACAAACTCAACTCAACTCTGGAGAACCATAAATAAAATTCACACATCACGTACCACCCCAGCTCCCACACACGAGCTACTAGTTATTAGAAACAACCAAATTTTAATAGCTAACAACACTGTAACATTCTTATGAAACACTATTCTAACATTTACTTCCAACACAGAAGAATCTACAAAGGCGATGAACAACACACACATATCAAAGACCAAGCACCTCCCTTTACCACAAAAAAAACGTCCAACAAACCATCAAATCGCTCAATTATCTTTTGAAAACGCCCATCTGGCGACCCAAAATGACTAAAAAACTCTAGAGCCACTGGGTCAGAAAACATATCTAACATCCTTCTCAACCACTCTTAGAATACCAATACAAACTTCCTCAATCTGGAAACTAGCCCAAATTATACCCATGCCCAAAACAAACAAACCACAACAAAACCCAACTTTTACCGCTCGAACTAATACACCAAAGAATCAGCCCATTTTCACCTTTCTCTCAGACACAGCACGGTTTCAGGAAAGCATACTCAACCACGCCCCTCCCTAGATCTCAAAATCTTCCAAGTGTGACCAACGATTTCTTTTAAATCTGTTTCTTCTGAGGGAGTAGTAGGATGGTACGGTAATGGATGAGGTTTCAAAATGAGATTAGACCTGGCTTGCAAACATTGACGATGGTCTCTAACTTTATTTTCTTTCTCTTATCTGTTTTTATTTTTAGTTCACGGGTTGTTTATATATGCATGGAGCTCTCATACTGCACGTCAAGTAACATTATATTCAATCATTTATCCTAATGTATTTCTTTCATTGGTTATTTTCAAGTGACATATTATCTCAGTCCTTGACCTACCCAAGAGAATGCTCAATTTTAGACTTTTCATTTTATTTTATTTTGAAATTATCGAGTGCATGTTATACCAATCAACAAGTTTTAAAATCAAAATTATTTCCTTGCTTTTATTATATTTTTAAATAATGCTCTTAAATTAGGTTCAATCGTTTACATTATATTTGTTCTTTTATGTAGCGAATAGGTGGATTTAGCAGTTTAGGGATTAAGCTGGGCAGTAAAATATTTTTTTAATATTAGCCTCTCGCAAGATTCAAAATTGAAACAGACCCCATATCTCTCTTCGTTTGTGCTGTTTTGCTTATGGTATGTTCAATGTAATGCCAGTCATATTTCTCAGTTCACATACGCCTTCTGAACTGTATCATTAGATATATTCTCCAAATCTGACGTCTGCCAATATTCTCCTGTGTATATATAGTACATGATGAATCATTATTTTGAGGTCATTTGTAGGGATGTATAAAAAGGCACATGTCGCATCAAAAAATAGGTGTATTTAAATAAAAATCAGGTCAAATAATCGTGAGAATCCTTAAAACACGACTTTTTATTGAATCCATCATTAGTATCAATGATTGCTTCCATTCAGGCTCTGAAGCGTTGACATGCCAGAGTCAGATGAGCTTTATCAATTTCGGACATAGTCTTTGTTTATAACTAATGTAATAATCCAGAGAATTGTGGTCGAGTGAGCTAGGAGATCATGTGCCTAGGAAAACATGGTCTTGGAAATTGGCACGCATCCAATCTTAGATTGTTTTAGCCTTATGAGATGGTGTAAGATGTAAGGTCTTCCGTTGCGTACTCTATCTATCCAGTCCCTCACAATCGTCTCCAAAGCCTCTGTGTAGGCAGCAGAAATAGTTCTTAAGACGTGAAATAAAGGTTACTGGGTATGATATCTCCCCTTACTGCTAAAGACTTCTAGAACCATAACAATTGCTGGAACTTTGGTAAGCATTACAGTTGGAACCTCGCTTGGCTCTCTACATAACAATCTGACAATCCTTGATTTTACCTTTTGCTCCTGATAGAAATGATTATTATTCGAGAAAAAACAAGGCATTCAATCTTCTTGATGTTTCAACATGGAGAACAAAGACAGATCAAACGATTCTCTTTCGTCTTACTTAATGTGAACCCACCTCTCCGCATTGCATACGAATTATAAGGGATATCTTCACGCGCAAGTCTTCTGATGGTGCATTCTGAAATCTTCAAAGCCCTTGAAAAAGAATGAAGATTCCAAAATGTATATCTGAAGAATTTCGGTGGTTTTCTTGTATTTTTACTCTATTCTTTGCTCAAATTATTGGGTTCTGATGGTATTAAAATCCTTTGTATGTGTATTGCTTTTCACCACTAATTTCGGATCCCTATCAGTAGGTTTCAAGTCTTTTCTAACTATGATAAAGAAGGAACAGGCAACTTTTAGAAAGTGAGGATTCTATGTATCATTATGCTAACTATTATGGCAATTATTACTACGTGCCATTTCATTTACTTCGTCAATTTGATGTCATTTATTAATAATTTGAAAAGAATAATTGAAAGAAAATTTTAGCTATTCAAAGTGCTGTCCTCAAAATTCTGACGCTCCCTGTATGATTTTGAATCTAAAGAGGGTTTGTTTACATTTTTCAAGGTCGTTGAAAAATGGTGAAATTGTAGCTAGTCTCCTCCTCCGCCCCAACAATATGTTTGGGCGAGGATTTACAGAGGGGGACAAAGTCCGATGTTTTTCGAAACTTTATGAAGACCTACTAAACCACGACTATTTTTTCCACTTGTGAAGAAAACAGTGGAGTTGATGGTTATTATCCGCATCCAACGGCTACCTCCTATCCCGTCTCCGGTTTTCGGACTTTTTAAGAGTCTGCCTGGATGCGTTAACGATGGTGGTTGCAACTAATGACAGCGACGACACCGACCAAAGCTTACTCAGTGGCCAGTCATTCCTCATAAATCGCATCTACCAACTGGTCAGGACGTAAAAGCAGGGCCACAGAGCGGATATCCTTATTATGACCTACCGATCTCCGACGGAACGACCATGATCTGCAGATCTGTTGTGGCAGACCCAGATATGGGACCCGAGACTCTTCGTTGGCCTAGCAACCAACAAGGCAGTAAAGCTCACCACCACAACACAAGTAGTACAGCCTTATGCACCCAAGCACTGCTACAGGGAGTTGGTTAACCGGGAAGTGGTTATAGGGGAAAAACCGATCTGCCCATTATTTGCACCTCAACGCATAGGTTCCCTCATTCATGGTATTTTGCAACCAGCGAGCGTTGAAAGGCATTGTTTATAGAGATTCCAAAGCCTCTTTTCTGATACGGCATATAGTATCTGGTGAGGTCCTTAAGCCTAGATTGGTGGTTGAGGAGGTGGTCGTAGAGAAAAAGGAATGCTGAAAGAAAGCGTGGAGGAGGCGCGCCAACAACTTCCCCGGACCCCTTCAAAGAGTTTAATTCAACCGAGTGACGTGGCTTTTCTACTCTCTTTTAATGAGAACAGTTCCTCCTAGTACCAAGTACAGATAGACAAAATTATGACGGGATAATCGAAACTTTGACAATCTTAAAAACTGAAAGAAGCGATATTTTGGGAATGGGGTGACTTTCCTCGATACGAAATTAATATTGTTCGCGATTAATTTCGGGAAAAGAGGTAGTCCACTTTTTCCATGATCTTTCTGACCCAGGGCAGGATTTTCCTGGCCAAAATATTACTAAAATAGGCCGTGGTGAGCCTGTAACCTGCCTGAAACAACGCGACCGGCAGCTTCTCGCCATTCAAGGCAACTATGCAGAGAATCATTAGAGAGTTCTGGGGCTTGGTCGTGGACACGTAGGGAACCTCGGAGATGTCCTGGCCGAAGCCTACCCCGCGGTTCCTCTGCTTGTTGGTGACTGGATCGACTGTGAAGGTCTTTTCATAAAAAAATAGGAATTCGACTACCAAAACATCCACTCGTTGAAAAGGCGACAATAGCAACCCCGACATTGTTATAGTATACGGTGGCTGAGAAGATTACTTTTCACGCCCTTCACGATATTTCCGCTCTCCTTCTTGATGACCCTTCGGACAACGTCTTCACCGAGATGTTTGTCTTCTTCGCGAGCGCTCTCATTTCGAATTTAAGGTTCACTTACGAAGGACTTCGCACTTTCAAGCTGTTGACAACTTGAGGCCTACCTGAACGAGGTAAATCTTTGAGGATTTTTTCATTCTTGAGCCTCTCCGCGACGCTGTAAACAGTTATCCGGATGACGTTGAGCCGATTAACAAACTTGCACTTGTTGCGGCCCGTTCTTAGGAGATCAGAAATCATGATTCTTTTTATTTTCATCTCAATACACATCTGCACATCATGAAAAGGACGTTTTAATGACATGTGCACAAAAAGAAGAACTTTAAGTTAGTTTGACAGAACTTTCTCTATCACACATAAATCTCTCGAAAGATAAAAAGATAAAAGGAGGGAATTCTTTGAATTCCCTCATGTTTTCACTCGTCATTGTGATCCGACTATGTAAGGTAATGTTCCAGTGTCCATATTTTAATTTTACCTTTTGTTTGTATCGAATTCTCTATTTTTCCATTTCAATTGTTTAATTTTGTAATATTACGTTTACTTTGTTTGTCCTTAATTGTTAGTATCTCTTTACAAATATTTTGCTGTTCTTTACCTCACTATTTTGTTTGTTCATTAACCTAACGTTCATTTTATATTTTTAACGTCGTTTTTGTGATTTTCTCTGATCTGTGGTTTTTAACTTTGAAATTGTGCTGTTATTTATGTTTTTAGGCTTAGATTACTTATTTACAACTTGTTTTTAGCTCCTGAAGATGGGTTTTGTAATGACCCGAAACGTCGGAATTAAAGATGGGACCCGCCTTCTTCGTTTTGTCCTTCTTACTGAATATAAGACTCAAGCTTTGTAGAATAAATCTAGGTGAATATATATATATATATATATATATATATATATATATATATATATATAGTCGGAGTAGCTCATTATATGATTATTGTATTGTTAAGATTACTAGATTCCAGACGTTAAGAAGATTATCTTGTTTACGTTCTTCCTTTTAAGTTCACCAAGACTTGTATATAGTTACCAAGTCTGCTATATAGTCACCTGCAAAGTAACTTCGTGACGTGCCACCTGCCCTGTTATAGGCCAATATTAGAATAACGTTTATTTTTGCAACGTCCTTCTCTACTTTGATTACCCAGAAACCTTCTGTAAACCCAGCCAAATTAAGATACTTAATTCCCCTTCACCATATACTGGTCCTTCCTGTAAACTGGTGCCAAGGGATGCCCCTATATATTGTTTTTTCCTCCTCAACCCCCCAATTAAACTAGTATAGTAGAAAATACGTGTATATATAAAAGACTACCCTTTATCTTGCGACAGATTGGGATTTGAGAAATGGCAAACGAAGAAAGTTATTTAATAATCTATTCGAGGATTCGTTCAAAATCATGAAAGCTGAATGGTGAACGTGACAGAAATAAACGCAAAAATAAATATAGGCATTGCTTATCGTTATTAGCCTCGGCCAAGTATTTATGATGTAGTGTGGGCGAGTCTTCTTATTTTTTGTATGCTTTAGAAAGGAATAAAAAAAAAGTTGGTAATTGTTGTATTGAGTAAGTTGTTTTTCCTAAAGATAGCACCTGTTTTCAGTTCGTAGTAGTGCGAAACAGGGCTGCCACAAGCAAATTTTAAAAAGAACTAAAATTTGCAATTAAAAGGTACCAGACGGAACCAAATTTGTCTTAAATTAGTGCAATGGAACCATTTAGGTTTTAAATAACGACACCCTCATCATACTTAACAATAATTGAACTGAATGAATACATGATAAAATTGGCTGGATTTGGTTCTTTTTGTAGTAATTTGGTACTTTTGCTGTTTTAGACACCCCTGAAAGAATCAAATGTGGTACTTTAGTGCCAGTTGTGGCAACCCTGGAGCGAGCTTCTTATGAATATCTCGTTTCTATAAAGGATTCACTATTGCATTTTTCATTAAGGGAAATTTGTCCGGAAACGGAGAAATCTGACAACTCTGCAGCTCTGACGTCATTTTCACTCGCCATGCATTTAACACCCACGATCATAAATTCATTCATTAATTTATTTTAGGGTTTATAATTCTGGGAAGATTATAATTAATGTACTCATTCCATATTTTTTATATTAGTTTTTCTAAGGACGGTTAGGTTGGGCTAGTTTTTATTTTAGGATATATAGTTAAAAAATATGGTGCTAAGCTAAACTAACTTTAACTAACCTAACCTACTAAGCTTAACTTAACCTAATTAAATTAAACTTCAACAACTAATCATTATTCTTAAAAATTGAAATGGAAATCAAGATGCAGTTAATTTTGTGCCCTTCCAACCCCAATGCCAACTGGGAGATCCGTACTAAATATCTAACAAATATTTTCACTTCATGTTCATCGATTTAGTTAAACATCTATTTTCACCTACTTGCAGCGAGATACGGCCTCGTTGGTTCTTGCTTTCCATAAAAAAGTGTACTCAAAATATCGTCTTCTACCAGGTTGTGGATAAGAAAGAAAAACATTGAAATGGCGAGTGGAAAAGTGAAGAGGTTCGAGAATGGATAGGACGGAACACCTGACTTGTCCGTTCCCGGACAAATTGTCCCTTTTAAGCCCCAAAGTGACGGTCTCTTATTACAGACTCAAAACAGCAGGAAGTCGATACACCCCCAAAGTAGGGTGGCATTTTGACAATGGACTACTCAGAAAGAAGATACGCCCCCCGAAGTAGTGTGGCATTTTGACAATGGACTACTCAGAAAGAAGATACGCCCCCTGAAGTAGAGTGGCATTTTGACAATGGACTACTCAGAAAGAAGATACGCCCCCTGAAGTAGAGTGGCATTTTGACAATGGACTACTCAGAAAGAAGATACGCCCCGCGAAGTAGGGTGGCCTTTTGACAATGGACTACTCAGAAAGAAGATACGCCCCCTGAAGTAGGGTGGCATTTTGACAATGGACTACTCAGAAAGAAGATACGCCCCGCGAAGTAGGGTGGCCTTTTGACAATGGACTACTCAGAAAGAAGATACGCCATGCGAAGTAGGGTGACTTTTTGACAATGGAATACTCAGAAAGAAGATACGCCCCCCGAAGTAGGGTGGCATTTTGACAATGGACTACTCAAAAAGAAGATACGCCCCCCGAAGTAGGGTGGCATTTTGACAATGGACTACTCAGAAAGAAGATACGCCATGCGAAGTAGGGTGACTTTTTGACAATGGACTACTCAGAAAGAAGATACGCCCCGCGAAGTAGGGTGGCCTTTTGACAATGGACTACTCAAAAAGAAGATACGCCCCCCGAAGTAGGGTGGCATTTTGACAATGGACTACTCAGAAAGAAGATACGCCATGCGAAGTAGGGTGACTTTTTGACAATGGACTACTCAGAAAGAAGATTTGCCCCGCGAAGTAGGGTGGCCTTTTGACAATGGACTACTCAGAAAGAAGATACGCCCCGCGAAGTAGGGTGGCATTTTGACAATGGACTACTCAGAAAGAAGATACGCCATGCGAAGTAGGGTGACTTTTTGACAATGGACTACTCAGAAAGAAGATACGCCCCGCAAAGGAGGGTGGCCTTTTGACAATGGACTACTCAGAAAGAAGATACGCCCCGCGAAGTAGGGTGGCCTTTTGACAATGGACTACTCAGAAAGAAGATACGCCCCGCGAAGTAGGGTGGCCTTTTGACAATGGACTACTCAGAAAGAAGATACGCCATGCGAAGTAGGGTGACTTTTTGACAATGGACTACTCAGAAAGAAGATACGCCCCGCGAAGTAGGGTGACCTTTTGACAATGAACTACTCAGAAAGAAGATACGCCCTCCGAAGTAGGGTGGCCTTTTGACAATGGCCTACTCAGAAAGAAGATACGCCATGCGAAGAAGGGTGACTTTTTGGCAATGGACTACTCAGAAAGAAGATACGCCCCGCGAAGTAGGGTGGCCTTTTGACAATGGACTACTCAGAAAGAAGATACGCCCCGCGAAGTAGGGTGGCCTTCTGACAATGGACTACTCAGAAAGAAGATACGCCCCCTGAAGTAGGGTGGCATTTTGACAATGGACTACTCAGAAAGAAGATACGCCCCGCGAAGTAGGGTGGCCTTTTGACAATGGACTACTCAGAAAGAAGATACGCCATGCGAAGTAGGGTGACTTTTTGACAATGGACTACTCAGAAAGAAGATACGCCCCGCGAAGTAGGGTGGCATTTTGACAATGGACTACTCAGAAAGAAGATACGCCATGCGAAGTAGGGTGACTTTTTGACAATGGACTACTCAGAAAGAAGATTTTCCCAGCGAAGTAGGGTGGCCTTTTGACAATGGACTACTCAGAAAGAAGATACGCCCCGCAAAGTAGGGTGGCCTTTTGACAATGGACTACTCAGAAAGAAGATACGCCCCGCGAAGTAGGGTGGCCTTTTGACAATGGACTACTCAGAAAGAAGATACGCCCCGCGAAGTAGGGTGGCCTTCTGACAATGGACTACTCAGAAAGAAGATACGCCCCCTGAAGTAGGGTGGCATTTTGACAATGGACTACTCAGAAAGAAGATACGCCCCGCGAAGTAGGGTGGCCTTTTGACAATGGACTACTCAGAAAGAAGATACGCCATGCGAAGTAGGGTGACTTTTTGACAATGGACTACTCAGAAAGAAGATACGCCCCGCGAAGTAGGGTGGCCTTTTGACAATGGACTACTCAGAAAGAAGATACGCCCCCCGAAGTAGGGTGGCATTTTGACAATGGACTACTCAGAAAGAAGATACGCCATGCGAAGTAGGGTGACTTTTTGACAATGGACTACTCAGAAAGAAGATACGCCCCGCGAAGTAGGGTGGCCTTTTGACAATGGACTACTCAGAAAGAAGATACGCCCCGCGAAGTAGGGTGGCCTTTTGACAATGGACTACTCAAAAAGAAGATACGCCCCGAGAAGTAGCTTGGCATTTTGACAATGGACTACTCAGAAAGAAGATACGCCATGCGAAGTAGGGTGACTTTTTGACAATGGACTACTCAGAAAGAAGATACGCCCCGCGAAGTAGGGTGGCATTTTGACAATGGACTACTCAAAAAGAAGATACGCCCCCCGAAGTAGGGTGGCCTTTTGACAATGGACTACTCAGAAAGAAGATACGCCCCCCGAAGTAGGGTGGCCTTTTGACAATGGACTACTCAGAAAAAAAGGCGCGTGATTTTTAAAGCTCTGAATCGGTCTCGCGTTTCCTTTCCTCCAAATGATGGACAGATCCATGAGGCTGATTTTCTGCCATAACACGGGCCAGTGAGTGGTGCAGATGTGGCTAAGATTCAATATTTAAAGCGAGGCTATCTACCTGAGTGCTCCTCTCAACTTGTACTCTTGCTTTATCTTTCAAGTGTAACAAACTATCAGATTGACTAATCACACGAGCTTCGTCATCATTCACTAGTACAATGCTTCCTGGTGTTACCAATATCTCAGGCGCCCACGAGGACAGGTTGTGTTTTTGAAACTGTAACCACCTTGGTGGGGCAGAAGGAGTTGTAGAGGGGTCACGTCACTTTCTAGTGGATAGGCCACGACCATCCACCTGGATGTAATCCTGGAGTGCGACCAACCCACTTGGATGTATCCCACGTGGGATTAATTTGCAATCGTACTCCCACTTCCTAGCTGTTGCATCAACCGCTAGCACAGAGGAGAGGTGCTAGAAATTCCCTCTAGCACGCAACAACCTCTGTCCACTCTCTAACCTGGTGCCATGGGACGGACAGTCTCAAAGAAGTGGCGGCCGTAGGTAAGTGTAGCAACGTTGACAGCGGGAGGGGTAGGATCATAGTTGTTCTCTCCTAATCTGTAGGAGCAGAGGTGATGTGTTCCCGGGGGGCATTGAAACACAATCAATATCTCAGATAATTACAACTTAACACTTCCTGACCAATGGCATCCTTCATATCCAAGCAAACAGACCATTCTAGTTCCAAGGGGTCATCCTGTTTGGGGGTCTCGGCACCGATTTTTCCATCGGTCATAACCATTTTCTCTTTACACAAATATCATTAAAAAAGTGCTCCGAATTTTGACTGTTAAAGATCCCTCCCATAAAAGCTTCGTAGCAGATTTATTCCCAAGCCAATGGGTGCCCATTATCGACTGTTACACATTATACCTAAATGTTGGGAATGCTCTCCCTGCCCCTTTGACCCAGTGCCCCTTACAAAGGTTCTTCGTGATACCCAGTCGTTAATAATGCGCTTTTAATTCGAGGGGAACAGATCATCTGATTTAGTTGAGAATCACTCAGTGGATGTGGAACTCAGGGAGCGAATTCGAACCCTTTGTCGAGTCCAGGATTATTGTGTGGCTTGAATCGATCGATGTATTGTGTCAGATTTTCAACTGCCGTAACTAGTGCTTCTTTACCGATCGTGCTCGGTCTTCTAGAACGAGGGTAATGCAAGATAGAACCCCCTCCCAAAATCAAATTGAATAAGCCATTTCTCCCTCAACTAACAATTGAGGCATAAATTCCAATAAACAGCTTGTGATGAACCCCTTCATATGTAGGTCATGGAGTGTCCTCCTAAACCGATTTTGTGTCCAAAATCAACATAAATTTCATTCAACAGAACATTAAATATCTCTGAAGGAGAAGAGGAAATATATGAACACAGTTTTTTTAATTTATTTCTTGCCTTACTTAAGTTACCACAAATTTATTATAGCAAAGAAACGACATAACTTTCTTTCCATCCTAATATTATAGCTAAATATCTCTGGGAATAAAACTAAAACTCATATTAACCAAAGAATCGTTCATGACAATAAAGTTTTAGGAGAATTTGGCAAAAATTGATTCCTTTAATTTTCCAACTCTTGCAATATCCAGACCCTATTGTTCCCACTCCCTGAAAAAAAAGGCGAGACTTTTTCCACCAATTTTGCTGTCGAGACTCAAAATGAGAAAATTCTCCGCAGAAATTAGAGATGTTTCATCCCTTAGAATTTGCTGCGAGACTTGATTTCACGTGTGTTATCTGTATGTTGCTCAAACACTCATATTTTAATTCTTATAAGCACATGCACACAAACTATTATACAGTTGGTGTACACAAATAATAGACGCATGTAGATTATACTCTATAGGACACTTTCACACTACAGAATTAGGAAAAAATAATGAGTGATTTTTCTGTGTGATGGAAAATACAAAAATATATATGAACTGGGTGAGGGAGAAGTATCAGACATACCTCAAAATTAATATTGGTTCTAACATTATATTTTTAATTCAGAACGTAAATAGAGGTTTAAATAGATACCTTGAAGACAGCGAAACCACACTACTGTAGTTGAACTGCGTTTCTTCAACCCCCAACAACTGTTAGCCAACAATAAAGAAGTTATTCATTATTCAAAGAAAACAGAAGCTTCGAAAAAATATTCGCTGCTTATTAAAATGCTTCGTATAAAAACGGATATAGGTACAGTTTAAGGATATTTGTCTTATCAATAGTTATTGTTTGGTATCTTGTATCTAAATCATGGTAAATAGTATATATGTGTGTAAATATATATATATATATATATATATATATATATATATATATATATACATGTATATATGTGCTAGTGCGTGTGTGTCATTACCAAAGATCCTAAAGCCGGATCAAGTAACAAAGTACAAGCAACAAGATGGGCAAAACATAGATATGGTACTCCATTATGGTTAACAAAAATTATGACCATTAAAACGAAGATTAAAGCTGCTATCAACTCACAAAATGGGTCATCCCAATCAAAAGAAACTGGGTCTCTCTCTCTCTCTCTCTCTCTCTCTCTCTCTCTCTCTGGTCATCTTCTACACCTCTTCTAAATCTCCCACTCTCTTTACGATGCCTGAATAGACTCATCAAAGGGGAAGAGTTGGCGTTAAACGTTCTAAAGTAAATAAATATCAATCACGAAGTAATAATAATTAACATGCAAAAAACGGAGGATTAATAGCCAATTTCCACCGTCTACAAGTATGCAACAACCTCACGATTGGCTGTGGCCCCAACCCTGGTGATTAACCCCCACCTTCACACCCGCCCATATCAACTGAATAGGATCTGACGACGGTTGAAACAAATCTCGGAAAAATGAATGCGGTGTTTAAGAAAGTGGGACTGCAACAAAAACGAGCTCCTTTAATTTATCATTATTAGTAGTAGTAGTTGTAGTGGTAATATTATTATTTGTATTATTATTATTTCTACTATAATTATTATTATTATCAATATTATTTTATCTCCCTGTGTTAAGGGAGAAGGAGTACGATCAGTGTCGTCAGCTGAGGGTCGTCCAAGGAGCTAAAGGAAAACAGACATCTCAGAATTATTTCTCTTATCTTTGATTAAATTGAAATTTGAAATTAATTTTATATTTCCAATTCATCCTTTTGGATTTCAATTCAAGTGATTTCCATAGCGATTTCATCATTAAATTCTACTCACCATTGAAATATATTTAATAGAAGGCAACATGAGGTTTTCGAGTTAGCTTCCCTTGTTTTTTATGGGTTTTTACCAAATAGATTCGTATAATCGACTGCGTCATGTACAAACGATAGATGAACTCTTAAATGAATGATTATGAAAGAAGTGAATAGAAACAAATATTGAAAAATTATAGAAAATAGGGAAAATCGCGCAAAGTTACCAATTATACTTAGGAACTCACACAATCGTTCAGGTTTATATCTTCTGCTTTGATTTAGAAAATAAAACTTTTCTACAAATCTTTTTTTGAGCTCTATTTAAAAGCGATTCTGCCCACTATTTGGGGTACATCTAAGAAAAGAAAGAGAAAAAAAACAAGAAAATATTTCAAAATTACTGAGTGATATGGTTCTATGGTTGAATAGAGCGAGTATGAGTTTTGGCGTTACTGTCTGTTTCTTGGATAATGTGAGGGACGGGGGGGGGCAAGATCATAATGTTAAAGTCATTTGAATTTTCCTTTATTTTAGTACCATTTGAAACAATGTGATATAAAGATAGTATTTCCATCAATTTCAAGAGCGCGAGGGCTAAAAATGAGTGGTTTAATCCTTAGAGGAAGCAGCCAATGAGATCATTCGAGGCTCAGAAAAGCGATTTCTCTCAGGCAAAATTAGAGATCGTTCGGTATTTTTTCTAGATTTTGTGAAGGAACGCGATACTCTTGTGTATTCTTCGTCTCGCCAGTAATGATTATGATCAGACAACCAAATATCTTCTGCGTTTTTATTCCATTGCTTCACACTGAGTCGGAGAAAGCTGTAATGAACTCCCTCTTTGTACGCTTTTTATTGAAGACCTTTCTTGTTTACTCTTTCTACTTATACCTGGTTTACAATCCTGACTAAGAACAAGTTCATTAACAATTTAAATGTGTTTCCCATTTCTGGTTGTCCAAGAGCTACCAGTTTCGTCACGAGGTTCGATGCTGCCAATTTCACGAGCTTCAATAAAGAAAATAAGGCAAGACTATATAATTTCCAATTGCGATTAGGAAACTCTTTGAAAGTTTCACATACATCTAGTAAAATGCTCAGCTTTAAATCATTTACCTGTACTAAATTAACAATTACCAATGGTTTCATTTTGGCTCAGTAACATAGGAAAATAGGGTACGTGGAATAAATTTATTTTCCTTTGCTTATATATAGAGTAGGGTAACTATGTATAAAAGAGTTTGCTGACATATCGGCATAGTTTTGATGAAGGTAATTATTTTATTCAAAAATTATGGACACGCTGTCTTAAGATGAATATTAATGAATAGGAATAAAAGCTTTAAAAGATGGTAATTTATATATATATATATATATATATATATATATATATATATATATATATATATATATATATATATGCAAAAGATCCAACAGCAAAGATGAAAAGCGGGATCCAACTACTTTTGACTTTATTCAATTCATTCTCAAGAAATTATTTTGCATGAATCATATATATGGGAAAGAAATAAGCGACTCTCCGCCTATGTACAACGAGAGGAAACAAAACAGGCTGGGGGTGGAAAATAGAGAAATACATTACTTGAAAAGAGGGATTAAAAGCAGGTACAGAAAGGGTAAATACATATATATATATATATATATATATATATATATATATATATATATATATATATATATATATATATATATGTGCGGTTAAGGTAATGGCATAATTAGACAACTGCTCTGCTTCAGGTCCAGCAGGTGATCCTATCCTCCTTGAACTGGAAGACAACACTTAGGGATGACCCATCCACTTAGGGATGGGTCATCCCTAAGTGTTGTCTTCCAGTTCAAGGAGGATAGGATCACCTGCTGGACCTGAAGCAGAGCAGTTGTCTAATTATGCCATTACGTTAACCGCACCAATTTGTCTTGGATATTTTTCCATATATATATATATATATATATATATATATATATATATATATATATATATATAATTTATACCAAAATACCAGTTTGACAGACTGTGAAATGTTGAATTAAAAGTCACATAACTATGAATAAATACACACCCAATGAACAAAGGAAAATAACAAGGTAGATAAATGAAAGAGCTTCAAATTCAAATTGACAATTTAATTTAAATTTTAATGACAGGATCAAGTTTAAAGAGACCGATGTATACATTGAAGTTGGGAGAGGAGTTAATGAAGGAGCATTCAACAATATTTCTTTTAATATAGACCTTTGAGGTATAAATAAACTTAGCAGAATTCCAATAGGTTGGATCCTGTCATTAGAAAAACTATTTTAAATGGTGGTCTAAGGGGTGGCTTTAATTGAGATCAAAGCGGTTTCTCGCTGCCTCAGTGTGCTTTGTTCGATCCCCACCTATGCACGGACTTTTTCACAAGGTGCCTACTAAGGGCAAAGAATTATTCAAGGATCATTTTAAAAATGTTTCCGTTGATTTAAATCGAGCAATGAAAATCTTTTATATTTTACAGCTTAGTTCTTTTAAAAAGATTCCAGGAAACTAGAAAATTTTAAAGATAGTAAAAAATTCTTAGAGTAATTGAATGAAGTGTGTTGTGTTTTATCATAGCAACGCGATGCACAGTGCCAAAGACCAAATAAAATTCTGCAGATATTAGAGTCGCCGTTTTTAATTTATATATTAAAGCAAAGCTTACATAGCTATCAGTAAAGAACTAATTCTTCAGCCATGTACCATTGCTTAAATATTTTTCAAAAAGAATTTTCAGGAATCAACAGAGAACAGTTCTCGATCCGAATTCATTTAAAGAATTCCATTTCTGTTTTCTAAAGAAATCTAAAAATGGTGAAAAACCACCGAGATCTACTTAGGTATTACAATATTACTTATTCGAGGGAATGACTGTTACCCATCACCTCTCATTTATGTGCTTTACCATCCTGGTGCACTTTATTGTACACCAGAAATATTTTCTTTGTTAAATTCTCTCACCTGGAGTTATCTCTCACATCAACGTAGGAGTATTTATATTAGTAAAGTAACTATTCGACCGTTTTGCTTTGCTTTGATGCGACAGAGCTCGAGGTATCTCATTTTAATTCCCATCTACAAGATTGGAAGAAGACTAACGAGGCGACAAGACAAAGAACAAGGTAGCTACTTAATTATAATAGAGGCAATATAATATTATTGGGATGTTTCACTTCTTATATCACGTGAAAATTTTAATGAATCATAGTAAGTTTTTTGAGCAAGGTAAAGATCCGAAAAATGCAGCCAAATATCTTGAATTTAATAACAAATTAATATATCAAAATGACATACAGTCTCCTAACCTGAATACGATAAAAAGAATTTCTGGCGTAAATAGAACATCCATGTTCATGCTGTTAAAACAATAAAGAACTTTACAGAATAGTGTTAAAGAAACTGCTTCTTATAGGAAGAGCCTGGGATAAGTTATGGTAAACATAAGATATTCAATTGAGTATTTGTTAGAATTTGTTTGGGATCGTGAACAAATCTTTGCGTTGTTGCTTTGGGATCATTGTTATATATTTTCTTGAGACGTCAGTTCTGCGCAGAACATTTCAGCGCCGACAATTCAGCGCAAGACAATTCCTTTTTATAATAATTTGTATAACAATAAATTGTATTTTTTTAATTATATGCGCAACATATGATGCTATAGAAAAATATAGTATATCAGAGTCACAAAAGATAAGCCTATCCAATAAATGCTATCCCATTTCTCTCTTTATTAATATTGCTTTACATATCTAAATTTTATAGTTTTTTACATGCGTATTTCTATGCATTTGCCTTAGCAATACTTATTGGCATTAGTAATGCATCGAGCAGGCTTGGGGGCTGATGGCTACTCAGATTAAGAAGATATAATAAATTCTATCACTCTTTTTAAAACGGGGATTAGTTCTCTCATTCCCACTCATTTTGTTTGAACCGAGTCCGTGTTTAGGTCTCCTGAAGTCCCCCTTGAAATAAGATGGTTGGGCTCATTTTGAATGGCAAGTTCAGCATTGCTTTAGACTCTCTGAAATTCCCTTTTCATTGTATTTTCTCTCAATTTAAGGCAAAACTAACCAGGGCTTCTCCTCCTACAGGCAATGAGGCCAAGAGAAAAAGCATCTGAAATTGTTGGTAAAGGAAGGGCACGCAATCTTAAAGATGTCACCTGTAGCATGTTGCCCATAGAAAAACAGACGCCCCTGATTGGGTAGAACACAGGTCGTTTGAATACCACCTCCACTCCAATTGACCCACAGAAGTTGCTGGTAAAGTCTTTCTCCTGGACCCGAACAAGTTTAAGTGGACGAAAGCTGGTCGACGACTAACCTTCAAAGTGAGTCGCGGCCCAAGAAAAACAAAGACTATTTGTTAGGAAATTATTTCTATCAGGACCAGAATCGGAGTGCGGACTTAAAAGGCGAATAAACGAGATTTGGACCAGTAAAATTATTTCAAGCGATTCATAGGAAGTTATTTAGAGTAAAAAGGATTTTTAGCTTTGTTGGAAGCTTCTACACGACTGTCATTATTACGCCAGAATTCTTTGAAACTGATACTGTCTGTAATAAGGATCTTGCCGCCATATCATTACTTTCTTCGTTTTGTAGAAAGCTTAGCGAATTTCTCCACGTTAAATCTCCTTCGCCATTTGACTGACGACTCGAAGACTCAATAAATTGATCGATTTCGTTTTATAGCTTTAATCTGACCGCATCATTATTACTTTTCCACTAATCTTCCTATCATTCTTTGATTTATATACATTACACAAAAAAATCAGTGGCCTCCCATTGACAATAAATATAAACAAATCAGTCATACTTTATTCATTAAATACGGAGCTCTGTTGTGGATTGAATGTCGCGTGAGTGAACATCGTGGCGACAATGTCCAAAGGAGGACTACTACCATATTAATATAGAATGTGAGTTGCCTTTGAGTGGACCTAGTAGTCCTTGCTGGCTCCCTGTAACTATGTAACTATTAGTTTGTCGCAGCAGTTTGATAGCTAGCAAAAGTACTTAAACTTATTTAAATAAAAATACACAAAAAATAAATCAAATTAATTACATAGAATTTATATGCCTAAAGTTGATCGTCACTTAGAATATTGATAAGTAGGTTAATGACAATAAATAGAGTATATCACCGTGTTTCCCCTTGCTTAGAAAAAGCCCCTATGAAGATCGGTTGAAGAAGTAGAACTTGCAATCGATACAAATGAAGCGGTTCCGTGGAAAAGGTATCGTGAATTTTAAAATTCTGAATTGTTTCAATGACTTTAAAAGTCAAAGTTTAGCTCATCCCAGGAGGGAAAGAACAAGAAGTGGCGAATGCAAGTTGCAACAACAAGGATTGAGCCAGAAGCACCAAAGATTTTTTTCCATGAGGTTTTGAACAAATGTTTAAAAGGAAGGATTTCTTAATTAAAGCCTCAAATATTTAATTCAAGAACTTCTCAGACAACATTTTAAAATTTTTAAACATACATTAGATTGTGCCACCCTCGAGTTGACCTTATGCTATTTGGGGGCTCTGGTTTTTAATACTAATATATTTTCGTCTTTTTTATTTAATTTATCAGCATTTTGAGTCATCTGATTTCTCAAATTGCTAAATGATAATGTATGAGGTGGATATATGAAGTTAGGATTGATCCGACGTAAGAGTATAATAGAGAAAGAGAGAGAAAAAATGCATTTGAAAAAGAGGAAAGAGAGAATTCTTCCATTGTTAATCTTTATGACATTTGTGACCAATAAATGCGATCGTTGTTAACACAATAATGATCATAATTATCTTTTGCTTTAGAAACAAGAAATTTATAATATTGACTCCTTTATAACTATAAGCAGATTACATATAAAATTAGATAACTATCTATCTTTAGTCGCCTGCACGCGACTCTATAAGTAGCTATGTCGATGCGTCGGTCAATCCGTCGGTCGACCTGTTGGATGGTAACCATTTTACTTTTCAATGGGATTTTTTGACAGTTTTGTAGGTCATAAGGTCAGATTATATGTTTCTGAATTGATAATACGTTTGTTAATTAAATACTTTTTGTCAAAATTAGTGAAATAATTGAGAGCACGCGACTTAGGCTGTTGAGCTTGTTTTTAATTGTAGGTCTTCTCGAAGAGGCATCTCAATGAACAAAAACCTTTATTCCCCGACTAAAATCACCACAAACTAAGCAAAATTATTTATTTCATTTACATTGGAATCAATCAAGAGAAAAACCTCCATTAACATATTTTATGAGGGTTTTGTATGGATTCGGGAGGCCCAGCCACAGCACATATCTTGCAGAGTTAAATCGGTCTCCTGGAACAATGAGGTTAAGTGAAAAACTTTCACTGTTGTTTGTCATTGTACCTTATAGTTCCTTTTGCTAATCTAGCAGCAAGTTTCCTAGGCCCAGATGATACAAGAGGTGTGCCAAACCTTTTCTGTTTTGCATTGGCAAAATGACGAAATGTCTAGCAAGCTAATCTCATTTCCTACTTTCCTATCGAGTATCCAATTTTCAAGCAAATATTGGCCATCACCATTTTAGGACGAAATCGGATCATGTTGACGACACTCGTTGATCAAAGCCAAAAAATCCACTCATATTTTATCTATAAATGTTCATATAGTTTTTCATGTCAAGCTCATTGGGGTTATTCTCTTTATTTGACTCAAACCAAGCACATTATTGTATTTCTAATTCACAAAAGATGTACAACTAGTAAAAGCATTATCTATATATTGATTATTTTCTTCTTCATTACAATATTTGCCACGAGTGTGGCTTCCCCAGGACAATCTTCTGGAATGTTTCTGTTGCACTTATCTACTGATCAGTCAGTGCTTCTACCAAAAGTACTGAGGTAAAAAGGTTATCAAATACCACATGTTAGCCTACCTTTTAATTTATCTACTTGATCCTTTTACTCTTTATATTTTGGCCTTTTCTACGTCCTACATCTGATTTTGGGGGCACGAACTGCAATATGTTTCAGCATGAAGAAGGAATCAATTAATTATAGGTCGATGCAGCCAAAAATTTTGAATCCACGTCTAATTGGTTCATCTTTGTTAAATTGGTTAGCTTCATGTTTACCACTGTAAGAAATCATAATTTCGTGTATGCTGTTGAATTCTTGCTTGTGTTACAACCTATGTACGCATATATTGTAACTAAACTACAATAAGACTAGCCCAAAGTTAATTAACAACCTAAATTTTCTGATAAGCATAACTAATGGGGAACTAATTTGAATTTAATCATTAATAAACGAAAATAACATTTATCGCTTTAACATATCATTAATTTAATAATAGTATGATAATAATAACATGATAACAATAATGATAATATTACTATCATAGATACTACTACTAATAATAAGACAATAGAATAATTTACATTCAAAATAAAATTGTGAAATAGATACGAGCTTAACGGTAAAATCGCAACAGCAAAGGTTGCAATGCTTGCGCAAGGTAGCGGTGATCAAAATTACTGAACTCCTTCCGCTGCCCCTAAAAATATTGAATTCTTTTCTTTAATCCCCCCAAAAATTTGAATAAAAATAGCTTATCTTCATGAAAAATTTGGAGTAGTAGGTGGCTCTAAATTACGAAAACCGAACTCCTATTCCCTCGCTTCCAGATCAAGAACTTCATCCCAACCTCCATTTGATACCCTACCGGTAAAGAAGGCGAAATTCGCTTCCTTCATTCACAGTTTATTCAGGAGCAATAAGATCTCCCGTTCGATTACTATCGAAATACAACGCATAGCTATAGAAAGGCCCCATGCTCTCTTGGATAAAACCTCCACAATGTGCCTCCCATTTGAGTTAGCATCAAGTCAGTATCCGATTACCGTAGATTTTGAGAAGATAGAAACATCCAAGATAAGAGAAATCATCCTAATAGTTTTTTTCCAAATCCTTGACTCGAGAAGAGAGTTTTGTTTTGGATGGCGAACCAGCTCAGTTTTGGTGGAATTTAGTCAACGAACGGCACGAATGGTGCGAGTACCTAAACTTGGTGAAATCGAGCAATAACCCAAAGAAATTTCACGAGCGAGATTGGCTTTTTACACTTGTACCTAAGCTTGTTGATATTGTTCAGGTGCTGGATAATTGTACCAAAATCAAAAAAAGAAAATGGTTAATTGTATTCGCTTCATTCACATATTACATAATATGGGCAACACACAAGGAATAGATAAATAAACATATATCAGTCGAATTAATGCATTACCTTTTAACATTTGTCCTTTTAATTACTGGGTGGAATAACCGTAGTCACCAAACAATATTTTAAAGTTCCAACCAGTCGAAGTTCTTGTATGATAAAAGTGTTTATTTATATTTGTTGTGATGGGAGATCCAGCAAATAATAATTCAGTTAAATTTCGATAATAAATGAATTATTTATTCGTTTGGGACATTTGCTACTCAAGTCATCATTCTAGCATAAGTGACTATTATTTCTAAACAATGGGTGGCCATGGTTGTATTTTTATCTTTCTTGGCGATGTGGTGAGAGATCTTGGATGATACCTTCTGGCCCTTTCATTTGAAAAGGGCGTGTGTAGATATGTCTGAAGTGAATAGCAGAAATTTCTACCATTGCGGTTAAAATGTATATAATTTTAATATAATTTGTGAAAGCAATTTAAGCTCTACTGCAATTCATGTAATTGTGCCCACAAATAAGACCTTTACAATTAATTATATCCAATTACGAAATAGCGTCCGATAAATGGATTTGCACCATAAACTGAAGGAAGGTCGATCTCTTTTTAAATTAATATGTGAAATGCATGATGCATCTGGCGGAGTTGAAATAGTGAAGAATGCAATAAATAAATACATTTATCACATTTTCATACAAGGTTTTCTTCCTAATTTTGGCGACTTCTTTGATAATATTATTTATTTTTGCTTAAAATGTAATGAAACTATTTATAACTAGTCTTTAACGCAAAATTACCACAAATCTTTCATTTTCTTAAGAAGCAGTGTCCATATCAAATGTTCTTCTACTATAAGCATAATAGACAATAGTCTATTTTAATAGTATGATATCATTCATTTTACATACATATATTAGAGTGAAAACCTGATCAAACTTGGCTTTGGGACAAACTATAATGTTTCCCTTCTTTAAAGATCCGTTTAATTAGGTTAGATATAAAAGTTGGATTTGATAAAGTATTTTACATTTGAATAAATGTAGAAGTAAATAATTAGTTAATTTATGGATTTTTTTAGAGGGTAAAGTAGTAGCGACAAATTAAGTCTTTCTTATAAAGAGGCTACAGCCCCAGTTAAATAAGGTATTTATGTGTTGTATTATGGCGAGCTTTTGAGACAACCATGGTTGTGTGCATTTCACGCATTAATCCCATAAAAATACATTCTATCTTTGCACAATCATTTAAGGTAGTGAAGTATTTTAGATGTAATATTTGAAGAAATATTGGGTGAAGGGGGTGAAGGGGGTGAACGAGCCTAGGCGAACTCTATATTTCGTAATGGGAGAAGCCATTACAGGTGACAACAATAAAGTGTAGTGGCAAGTTCGCCACATACAAGAAAATGATTGAGTGTCCCTGACATCTTTTATAAGAATAAAATAAAATTGAAATCGAATGATTGAAAAGACGGTTCTAAATTTCCAAATTAGTTAATGAAACACAACACTCCACGCAGCTTTTGTATAAATTGTGAAAGATGTCGAGAAGTTTTGAATGTGTGGTGTTTATTTGTCTTAGAGGTGGTTTTAACAGCGTCCATCTGGCGACTGAAACCAAGAACATGTGTTCAAATTAAAATTTTAGCCTAGTACTAAGCGACTTTTAACTTCACGAATAACAAATAAACAAAACCAAAAAACATAAAAAACAACAAAGGAAAAAAGAAGAAGAAACCTCTCTCACGCGTCCTGACGGCGCAGGATAATGCAACCAACATAAAATAGAGTAAATAAAATGGAGTTGGCCAGCCTCCTCCAAAGAGTAAAAGAGTCCAAAGGTCTGTGTGCATGAACCGGTCCCGAGTGCACGGGACAAGCGATAGCGACACGCTCGCCCGATACCAGGACAGGTAACGTGAGCGATTATCACACAGACTGGGACAGTAAACAAGAATATGCCGAAGAGTGTGGGGTAAACGCAATCGTCGCATTAAAATACAGGGGAGCGCTCCATCAAATATCGGTGTGTCCCGTGAGTGGCCACAATTCGAAGAGGACGGAAGCTGTCGTCTGTCTTAGCAATGTGGGATACGGCCATAAGCAAAGTCGCAGCTCTAAAGCTCGCAACTTTAAGTTCCCTTCGGCCGTCTCCCATCTTCTTTGCCAGGCAGCCCGGAGGGTTACCCTGATTCCTGCCATGTAGTCGGTGTGAGGAGAAACGAACCGCTGGTCGGGTCTCCCAATCTTCGCAGACTCTTTGATACTTTAATTAATGGGGCGTTCATTCCGCACAATTCACACATGTTTACCCCGTAAGGGGCACGGATATTTTCTTTCTTGTCCACCCAGCTGACGGGACTCAGCGACCAGTCCGACCACACGTTAGCCTCTTCTCCTTCTTTCTCACACCCAGACTTCTTAACCTACTTCTTCACTTTCCATACAACCTCTCCCACAGCTTTCTCTACTCGACCTGTAATATCACAGGGCTGACACCTACCAGCTTTCTTTCACTCAACCATCCAGGTTTGGGGCAACCTCACCCCTGAGCTCCAGTTTGGGGTTGGGAGTTTTTAACAACCTGCCTCACCACCACCCTCAACTTCGTCACATACCCCCCTTTCTCTCTCATTTCACTTAAAGGGGAAATGGATGGCAGAGCCCGTCGGTCCGTGCCCCGTAAGGTCTTGCACTCGAGCATTCTGACCGGCGTACCTGAGCCCGTCTCTTTCACAACGCATGCCGGTTCGCCGGCCCAAGGTGAGACGACAAAAGATTCCTCGAAGGATATCCGTGATGTCTTTGGCAGATGACCACGTGGAGGGCCCCTAAGATGGACATGGTCCCTGAGGTGACCCATCCCCAGACAGTAGGATCTTTCATAGGGTCGAACACGGTCTCGGTGCCAAATACAGAACTCGAGTCGGCCCCTGTAAAAGCTTCTCATCAGATGGCACGGGCGCCAGAGGCCTTGCAAGAAGAGGAAGGATCTCCTACCCCGGCTAGTGCCCATATGACAGCCAAGACCTTCTCATTTCAGAGAAAGATCTTGCTGAGGCCGGTCCATCTGGCCTAGGGGCTCCTTCCGGCGAGGAGAAAAGCGGGTTCATTCCCAACCCTCCTGTCCTAAAAAGAAAAATATTTTAAGACAAAAAAGACTAGGTGTTCCTTTTTCCCCACCGGAGCCACGGCATGGACAAAGCCGCTGCCTTTTTAGCAAGCAACAAGTCCAAGATCGGCACGTCCTTCCCTGGTGCTTTCCTGGGTAGGGACTCATGAGTAAGACCAAAATTTTAAGTGCACAGAGCGGAGACTCGATTGGCGTTTTCGATCCTGCTGGCTTCAAACAATTAATTCCTCTTTATTCGCTTTGTTGATGGTAGCAAGTTGATCAAGGGCAACATGATATATCAGAGGAGAGTTCTAGCTAGCCTGATTGGTAGAGAGCCTAAGGTAACCCGTTACTCGAAAGAAAGCCTTGTGTAAATGCGTCAAATCCCTCCGAGGTGGCCATGATTAGTGCACTTCGGACACTTAATGGACTACCGGTGAGTTTAACGCCGCACTCTACTATAAAATTCGTGAAAAGAGTAATTTATGCGAGGGACCTCGAGAACTACTACATAGATGACATCACCTTAGAGCTAGCCGAACATCGAGTGGTAAAAGTCGAACGTGTGATGAGAAAACAGGGAGGGGCCTTGATACTCACCACCACACTTTTCGTCACGTTCAACTGTTACCAGCTCCCTGAGTCGGTGTGTGCCGGTTGGTATCGCAAACGCGTGAAGGCATTCGTGCTAGTGCAGCGTAGGTGCTACTAGGGCCCCCACTTTGGCCATATTAATCGCACTTGTAAACGTAAACACTGTTTACTGCACAGTCTGTGTAAGTTGCTCTAAGGCCACACACGATAAGTCTAAAGCGTGTCTGGTCAAGTGTGTTAATTGCGGAGAGCCGTACCCCGCTTCTTCGAAGAAATGTGAGGCGTATCTCCTTGAGAAGGAAATCCTGGCCGTTCATTTCCAGGACCTTCTCTTATTTTGTTAGGCTATGGACTTCGTCCTTACTCGCCCGGTGCTCCCTGGGATGTCTTATGCCTGAATTTTTAAAATGACACCCTCTGCTCCTGGCCCATCCAAGAGACGAGCGCTGTCATTTCCGCGCCAATTCAGAACTCTTCTGCGTGTTCTACAGGCCCCGTGCGCTCATAAAGTAGAGCTGATGACATAAAGGGTTTAAACTCTGCCCCGGCTAAACCAGAGCTCTCATCCTTCCCCTTGCGTGACCGTTTCCCGTGAGGCAAAACGGCCACGCGCCTCCACTGAGTCATTAGCCCCACAGGAGGTAGCACCTCTGGAGTTGGTCGTGAGACCATCTTCAGGGATTTCTAAAGCTGCCTCCCGAAAAGACAACAGCACTAGAGGAGCTTCAGCACCTACACCCACACCGAGTGTTTTGCTGGGTGAATCGAAGGCGTTGAATCCTAAGAGGGACCCCGCCTCCAAAGCTGCCCCGTCTGCCTCAAGGGCGCATTTTCCGGACAACATCGCCCGGAGTTCTGCCTCCGGGACGAGTACGGTCATTCCTGTGAGGGTCTTTTCTTTGAAGAGGGTCCCCGCATCTCATTCGAGCAGGGCATGGAGGGCATATTCCTTCCATAGAATTGCCACGGACTCCAGCCAACTTGGAGGTGATGCAGAGGCTCGTCTACTCCAATTTTCTTTTAGTTATATATTGAAGGAGACATGCTGGTCGCGTGCACCTTGCACACCTTCCATGGGTATATAGTGTTTTAGACCCCGCAACTACGGGATAGGGGCGGGGCAGGAGGATGCGCGATTTACACCGGGCATGATGTCACTGCTCTTCTCTTTGTTTTAGATATCTCCTTTCAGGCAGTAGCTGTGCAAGTTATCACAGGACCACCTTCCTGTTCTTCAAAAGAATGCCATCGCAATCTCGAAACCAGCGTCCGTGGCTGAGTCCTTTTCAACCACTTTTCCAGCATTCAATGTGCGTTGTGATGTCGCAGAAGGGCGCCGACTTGACTTTACCTCCAGAGGCGTAGAATCCTTCAACGACAGGTTTACTTTAAGTGAGTCAGTTTCCGCTATCGCTTCATGTGTGGACACCGTTCCTAGTCCGAACGATGTCCCATACTCCATGCTTCGACACCAGTGTGAGCGAAGCATCGCCTTTTTATTAGATTTGTTCAAAATGATGTGGGTATCGTGCCAGACTCCTGCCGAATAGCTTCTTTCCTCGCTTTTCGCAAACCGAGGAGAGATCACTCTAGCCATACCGGTTTCCACCCCCATCTCTCTAAACCAATGCGTGTGCAAGTTGATGGAGAAATGGGGAAATGTTCGATTAGCCTTTTTCCTGGAGGGCGGAGGCCATCTATCTTCTGCACAGTGTGGCTTCCGTAAGTTCCAGTCCACATAGGATGCTTTTCTTCGAATGAAAAACGCCATCTGCGAGGCTTTCCTTCATAGACAGCACTACGCCACGGTGTTTTTCGATCTAGAAAAGGTCTATGATACCGCATGGTGATACGTCATCATGGAAAATCTCCACACGATGGGGCAGAAGAGACACCTCCCAATCTTTATATCTGATTTTTTGCGAGATCGTCAACTCCGTGTACGGTGGGGGGCCCCTCTCCGGCTCAATGGAGTAGGAAGAAGATGTCTCGAAGGAAAGTGTCCTCAGTGTCACACTCTTTGCCATGAGCATCAATGGCATCATCTTGGTGCTATTGGAAGATCTCCTTGCTACGCTCTACGAGGATGACCTTTTGATATTTTTTGGTGCAGCCCCAATGCCATTTCAGGAGCGTCGACTTTAACAGGCATTGAACCGCGTATCTCGCCTCTACCAAAGCACGCAAGCTTCGGTCTCTCTTGGCCAATACTAAGGTAGTGTACTTCTGCCGCTATCCACGGCTCCACCTTGAATCAGACTTGTTTCTAAATGGGGTTCGCCTGGAAGTGGTGGAATTGCACCGTTTCCTTGGTCTTGTAATTGACCAACGCCTCACCTATAAGGAACACATTCACTGCTTAGTGTCTCTTGTACCGGCGCGATGGATATTCTTCGTTCCGTGACTTTCAGCGCCTGGGGCGCTGAGAGGGCTACTGCCTTACTTTGTTATTGGTACTTTGTTCTTTCGAAGCTCGACTACCGAAGCGAGTTTTATGCAGCACAGCCGAGCGTGTATTATAGAAGGTGAACTCCATCCACCACACCAGCCTTCGCCTGGCGGAGACTTGTCTGATAATGGAGAGATGATACTCGCTCTGTGCCGTGCACAGTGCATTATTCGCCCGTACGGGTTAGCCTAGCGCCTCCCTCAGTCGGCAACAGCTCTCATTTCATCCGACGCTGAGTTGGACGGTGTTCATGCCACCGAGAGACGCCAGTCATACACTAAGCCCTTTGGGTTTAGGGCTAGGAAACTCCTTTGAGAGCTTGGTATAGCTCTCGGGCCGGTGGCGTCACTGGTTCTGGCTCTCAAACTTCTACAGTCCCGGGGGAATATTGCGTCTGCCTTTATGGAGCTTACTCCTTTTCTCGCTTGAGCCGTGTCAGTGTATACGGATGGCTCCAAGTCATAACAAGGGTTTGGCTTCTACGCCATATGCCTCTATTTGATGTAAGCGGGGCTCTGGCAGGCGCTGTCTCTGTCTTCCCGGCTGAGCTGGTGCAATACACCGCTCGGTACGAGATATAATGCTACGTGCCCGGTTCGGAGACCGGACTCTGATTTATAGCGACTCACAAAGATTTCTGAGTTCACTTGTGGCATTGGAATCTCCCCAACCCCTAGTTTGCGCTATCCTTCACGCCACGGTTTGGTTGAACAGGCGGGATGTCGAGATTATCTTCTGCTGGGCTGCTGGACATGTAGGAATTGCAGGGAATGAGTGCCCTGAATAGGGTGCTAAAGATTGCGCAAGGAGTTGGCGACTAGTCAAGCGTTTCGCTCTTACCCACACGACGTACATGGTAGGAATACGTGCAGCCTTCCGCGCCGCTTGGCAAAGAAGATGTGAGACGGTCGAGGGAAACTTAACGTTACGTGTCATTGCGCCATGACTGCTCTAGAGGAAATACCCCCAATGCCTCGACGGCTTTAGATTGCTTTCTCTCGCCTCCGAAATGGAAATACTCGCGGACGGAACGCACCGACATTTGATGAAGCGCCCTCCCGTGCTTTATCATGATGACTGCGTCGTCACTCAGACTATTCGGCACATTCTTGTTGAATGTCCCAGTCTGGGTGATCTTCGCGTACGTTACCTTACTGGTACCCGGATGAGTGGGGTGACTACCGATTGTTTCTTTTACTTGGGACTGGTTCGTGCACACACACTTGTGGACTATACGACATTTTGGCGAAGCTGGCCTCTTCCATTTTACTCGACTCTTTGTGTAGGTCACATGTTTCTGCGCCGGGAGGAGTCGGGCCCGCTCCCGACGCCAGAGTGCGCTCCCTTCTAGTTTCTATTTGCTTTCTTTCTTTTTTTCTTTTTTCTCTTTGTTATTTGTTCATTAATTTAGTCTAGTAGTAGTCTGTGATCTGATTGTGGCGACTTTTACCTTAGTAGTCATTCGCCAGTTTGGCTCAGAAAATTTAAAAAAAGACTATTTCACACATGTTTGGGAACCCAGCAGAAGGTAATTTTGACATTTGATAAGCTTGCGGCAACCAAATCGTCACGGAGAACGCAAACCAGGTGGTGTGTAGATTTCAATGCCCCAAGAGCACTCAGGACGCTTTGTGAGTCGTTAAAGATCCCAATCAGCTGTCCGAATCAAGCAGGACGCGTTATCTCCCGTAACGAGCGGTTTATGGTGACCATATTGGCCTTAAAGAGAGACACAGCACCTGGTAGAGCCCGTTTATCTTTAAACACAGGGATTTGGATTCATTCTTGTACAATGACACAAATCCTGGGTGACACGAACTGTGAACCCACAGGTCGAATGCAATACGTCGACTGCTGTTGAAGCTTTGGTAGTTGACACTAGGATAGGAAGAGTCAAATGTGGCACTACCCTGATGACGACGTGAGCAGACCCGAGTTTTAATGTATTAATGAGGTCTCCGCGGCATTGGCACCCTCAAAGTTGGCCGCAGATATGTGAGAGCCATTGGCATCTGGGTAAGACGTCAGACGAGAGCCATTGGCACCTGGGTAAGACGTCGGACGCGAGCATACAAGCGCATAATGCAGTGTCTACGTTGCCGAAAAAGTGGCATTACTCAGCTATCGACAAATAGGCATTCAAAGTCGAACGTGTAGAAGGCACTGGTCGCCAAACGGAGACCAGTGTTGTGGATTAAGCTCATGTTCTACAATAAACCTTCGGTTGCGAAATGCGTAATACTCGCATCTGTAATCACGCTTCTAACGAACCAAGGATCCGTAGAGTGCCAATGGCACTCTTAGTGCTGAACGAAAAATGTCCATGATGACGGTAAAGGAGAACCTAAGGCTACGAATATGAGCCTCCTAAGTGAGACGTCGTTCTAAAACAAAACCATGGAAATGGAGTGAATCCACCACTTCAATACGAGACACGTTTAGAAACAATTTTGAGTTGGGTGGAGCCGTGGATGGCAGCATAAATGCACCAGGTTACTCTTGGCCAAAGGAAAAGAAACCATTTCGCTTGTGCATAACAAGAGATGCGGTTCAATAACTGTTTTATTCGACACTAGAGAGTTGGTATCTGGCCCGCACTAAAAGAGATCAAAAGGTGGCCAACGTAGAGTGTAGCGAGAACATCTTCCTGCAACACCGAGGTGATACCATTGATGTTCAGTGCAAAGAATGTGACACACCGAGGCACTTCCATGAGGATCACCCTCCCCCTGCTCTATTGTGCCGGGGAAGGCTCCCCGCACCTTCCTTTTGCCAGAATCGATGATCTCGCATTAACTCAGAGATAGAAAGTGTGATACATCCCTAGACCCGTCGTGTGGAGGGTTTCCTTGATAAAAAAATACCATAGAGTAGCGCAGGTTCCCCAGGAAGGCCTAGCAGATGACATTATCTAGCCGGAGTAGAGCATCCAACCTGAAGTGAAACTAGCGGGAGCCACAATTTTCAAAGAAAGGTGCCAGCCGCTGTCCTGAAAATGGCTAATTTAACCTATTCCAATTTCCCCATCAACTTGCACACGCACTAGTTTTAAGAAATTGGGCGGAAACCGGCTGGGGTAGGTAGAGTAATGTCTCCACTTTTGTCGAAAACTTACCACTGTAGCTATTCGCCAAGATTCTGGGACAATACACTCTTCCAAGTCCTGTTGAAAAGATCTAAGAGAAATTGGATGCGTCGTCCCCCTAGCTTTCGGAGCATGTCATGCGGGTAAGGCCGGGCAAGGAGCGGTGTATGAGCATAAAGCAAGAGTGGAACACATTTTATTCAATGTAAACCTGTCGTTGAAGGGTTATCCACCTCTAACCGTAAAGTCTGTTCGGCGGCTTTCAGCGAAATTACGACGCGTATTAGAAAGTTTTCGGAGCAGCATTGCCGCTAGATAATCCGGGAAAAGCGGTTGCGAATACTTCCGCCACGAAGGCGGGGGTCTAAGATTGCTGTTCTATTTAACAGCAGAAGTGTCCGAATCCTATTCATTCTTTACCACACCTCTGAAAGAGGGCATCTATCGTTAGGTTAAGAGACGTATGCTCACCAGGAAGAGGGACGAGCGTGCTTTGAAACATACCGAAATCTAGCCTTAGCTCGACGAAATTCAGGGTCGGTGAAATCCTTCGGGGGGCTCTTATACCGCATGTAGGTATATCTATTATTTTGGAGGGCCATCTCATATTCGGCTAAACACCACGGAAGCGTACGACTTGCAAAATGGCCAGGCATTCTAGGAATTTGTAGTTCGGACCACGTTAATTAGTCATCCGGAGGACTTAATTGGCCTCGTCCAAAAAGGGCCAGTTGGGGTACGATGAATGTGATGCAAGAAGTCGGTTTACCCATTGCTTCAGACGAGGGAGCTCTTTGCGCTTTCGGAGTTGGGAATCCTTGTCAGTCCTTGCCGATTGACTAGGGCAGAGTTCACTGATGTCGAAGCGTGCCGATTGACTAAGGCAGAGTTCACGGATCGATTTAGCCTTCAACTTGAATCGAGATCGCCACCGGGGAGTAAGTGAGCGTCCTTTAGCTCGTTCATCGGAGGGGGGGGAAGTCTAACAGTGCTGCTCTCTAAACTCATTCAAAGCGCGCGTTTTAGGCGAAAAGTCGGCGACTCCTTTGGGGAAAAGGGGGAAGGCGATAACGTTCGTTGGAATGTCCAACGGATTTCAATCTTCGAGCGGAAAGCCAAAATGCTACCAGAGAGGTTACCGTGGGGGACGAAGACATCGGTCCCTAGGAAAATACAACTGGGGCTTGTGATAACGGCGTCAGCCGCCTCCTTGCCCAAGTTCAGCCATGCTTTCCCAGCTACATGCGGTGATCTCAGGATCCACGTGGGTACAGAAGGGCACGTGGCAGCTATTTGACCTCATTCTGCTATATCCCTCCCATCCAAACAGATGAAACTTTCGGAGTTGGGGGGGAAAGGTGATATCCTCTTAGACGAATGAGTGGTCACGGAGAAAGCGGAAAAGAAAAAAAACAACGGAATTCCTGAACTGTCGTTGAGCAGGTTTACAAGCTAATTCTACCTTACTGCGTGTACATAGGAACGGAAAAGGAAATTAATTATTGCCGACCATAAGAGCATTAAGGGGGTATAATTAAAAAAAATAATAATATTTATACACTAAGCAATACAAAGCAAAAAAAATGAACAGAAAAAGAATGAAATGGATATTCAAAGATACATTTTACATAAATGACAGAAGGATTATGGTGGTAAAGATACACATCTTTTGGTGCTGGACCAGGTTTATAAATACTGATTTCATATATAGACGTATACATCGAGAAAAATAAGGACATAACATAAATAATTGAATATAATCTAATCTCTAGCTGGCGGTTATAATAATTACAAAGTGGACAAATTGATATGGAGCAATTATAATTAAAATTTAGCTGGTGTAGAGCTCGCTAATAAATTTTGCTTTTTCGAACAAGTGAAGGTTTTGGTCCATTAAATGAATCGGTTCAGCATCGAAAACGGTCACGGAATTTAATTTACGAAAATCTGCATAGATGCGGTAAGAGTTATCTGATTTCTGTACCAGAACTATTGGGGAACAATAATTTGTCGTGGAGGGTTCAAGGATATTGTGTTTGAGCAGATTGTTAACCTCAGCGTTAAAATCATTTCCTTGATGAATTGGAAGGGGTAAGATCTTGAACGAAAATATTTTGTGTATGATTTGTCTTTTATGAGGGGAAAGGAGGCCGGTTTAACACGCCCTTTCGCCTTAGTTTTCTGGCTGATGTCACAGGATCGGCAGTATTCCGAAGTGTCAACTGCAGCATCAGGCTAGTAGAAATACCGGAAAATCCTCTGGCTAACTTTATTTTGGCTGAAGTAGCCAGAAATGATGCTATTTTGGGCTATTTTTAGGACCAGGGAGACATGCGAATGGGGAACACAGAGGGCGTGGGCCTCGAGGTTGGCGCTATCCGAGCAAGCGCAATATAACAAGCCTTCTTTCACAATATAAGAGGTTGTCTTCTTACCGCAGACCGGATCCTGCCCGAGGCTCCGAGCTTTTTCCTACAAGGGAAGGAGATTTGGACGCTCCTTCTGTCTTTGAGCGAATTCAACGCTCATAACGCCGTTGAAATCCGAACCTAGGGGAGTTTCAAGGGCAGCGGGCGTCTGGGATTCCTTCTCTGCCTGGGCTCTCATGATAACGGGCTGAGCAACAGGGTTAGACAAGACTTGAGGCACTGTCCTACCAAAACGGAAAAGAATTGGATAGGGGATGACACGACTTCAGCCCATCCAGAAAAGTACTAAAACTCGAGGTAACATTTACAATGGGAAAGCAATTTGCGCGTCCCAAGTAGTCACGGACTACAGCAAACTTTTTGTGTTCGGGAGACACCTGGGGAAGAAGCTCATTCGATATCATGATACACGTGCACCCGGTATCGCGGACGAGGGTGGAGACTCGGCACCCATTAACACTTCCGTTTTCAAATCTAAGATTTCCTAGGGAATTCTTGTCGAAGAGGAAATTTACATGGTGCCCTGGGGAAATGGGACATGAGATTGGATCTGTGGTCTCTGGTCGCGATTGAGGGGAAGCGGGAGCAGCATTCACCTGGTTGGCTTGGTGAATGGGATTACCACGGAGTTGTAAATTTTGGGGGCAATTTGGGCGCCTGTGGTCTTCGACACTGCACGCAAAATATATGATTAGCCTACGAGGGAAAGTTGACGCCGGGGAATTAGTTATAAGGGGTTTGACCTCACGGGGTTCCGATGGAGGGAAACTTCTGGGATTTAAGGGGCCCGTAACCTTGGCGAATTCTGGGGAGTTCTTAGGGGGGAACAGCGAGTTATTAAATTTATTCTTAGCGGATGAAGGGGGAGGCTTTTTATCTTCCTTCGGATATAAGTTGTGGCTCGCCGTATAGATATCTGCTTCTTCTATGCACTCTTTGAAGGAGTTGTACCGACGATACTTCACAAAGGAGCGGATCTCTGGTGTTAGAGACGCCAGCAACTGATCCCGTAGAACAAAATCTACCTGGGACTCATAATCGTAGGGGACTTTCGATGCGTCTAACCAAAAATTAAAAGTACGGGAAAGAGTATATCCAAAGTGACGGAAGGTCATATTTGGTTGGATGCGGGCGTGGCAAAATTTGGTGCGGTAGAAGTCAGGCGTCATATTGTATACCGCGAGAAGTTCGGATTTGAGGGTGGAGTAATCCACCATAACTTCAGAGGGGAGCGATACGATTAGGTATCGGAGCAGCGAGCTTAATAGACGAATAAGCTTAGCTACACCGTCCCTCTCTATGTCCCAATGATTAACTTCAAAAATTTTCACGAAGTGAGTGAGAAAAGATCCGAAGTCCTCTCCTTCTTTGAACGTGGGGAGTTTAACGGCGGCGGATTGAGGGGTTCCTACACGGGAATTTACTGAAAGAGTTTCAAGCCGATGACGATTCGATTCCAGGTCATATTGGCGAATTCTCTCACGTTCTTCGCTCTCTATAATTTCTTTTTGTACAGCTAATTCTCTAATCTTTTTTTGTTCACGTTCAGCTCTTTCTAGTTCCTATCGAACTCTATTATAAGCTCTCTCATTTCTCTCCTCTTCCTGTATATGAGAGAGAAGGTCTTTGGTACTGAAACGTACGTTGTTCGAAAGAAATGGTTTTAATGGGCCGTCAACACGGGATGGAGGAGGCTTGGCTGACAAATTAATGACATAAAGAGGAATATGCTTGTTTAAACGTCAAAGCTTTGAAATCAAAATAATAACACTAATATAATATACGATTAAACAAATAAAAAGCGAAAAAAATATAATGGAGTCTTCGTGAGATGCGAAAGGCTCAGACTATACTAATTCGTGAGGGATTAAAGTGACTGTGGGAGAAATTCTGTCGCCTAACAAAAATTTCCTATTTAAAGTTGTCGGTCCAAACACACATGCAAACAATAAGCGAAAAATAAATATGGCAGGGTCGTTTCCTGTTTTGTTTTTCTTTGCAACTCAAACGGTACTCAGCTTGAAAATTACCATAAAGTTAAAGGGTTGCCTTTAAAAATCTTTCCAAAGACCTTTTAAAGACCCTGACCCACCTGATCACCAGATTTATAATAGAGTAAGGTATATATAAGTATATATCGTGGAATGGCCAGACTCTATATTTAGATATACACAGGTAATTTGGGGCTTGGGGCCGAAGTAGATTGAAGACCGATAGTGAAAGAAAGGGGAAATTGTTATGAGTCCATTGGGGATGGTTTATTATTAACTTTCCGGGGTCCTTTTAAACAAATATTTCAGAGTGCAAGTTGGCCAAAAATTGATAGGTAGCTGGTACGCGCTGGGTTTGCAAAAGAAAGACAATGACGAAAATATTTCTTTACTAACAACAAAATGATTTTTATATTTACACAAGAATTGAGTTTAAAGGGAATGGTCGCCCAGACAAGGTTAAAGGTCCACACGCGGTCAAGTAGGTTAATTAAGGGATAAAAGAGGTCAGATTCAGGTAAGTGATTTAAAGGGTGATTTTAAACTGGGGCGTTCACACAAATAATGGAACCATTGAGTAAGCCAGATTCAAGATCAATCTGCAAGTGGATACGGTTACGATTACTTTACAGGGTTGTTGCCGCAAAAAAGGCCAGTTGGGGTACGATGAATGCGATGCTAGAAGACGGTTTACCTATTGCTTCAGACGAGGGAGCACTTGTGCCTTCGGAGTTGGTAATCCTTGTCAGTCCTTGCCGATTGACTAGGGCAGAGTTCACTGATGTCGAAGCTTGCCGATTGACTAAGGCAGAGTTTACGGATCAATTTAGCCTTAACTTGAATCGAAATTGCCACTGGAGGGTGGGGGAGCGTCCTTTAGCTTGTTCGTCGGAGTAGGTGGAAGTCTAACAGTGCTGCTCTCTAAACTCATTCGAAGCGTTATATAGGCGCCTGGTGAAGTGGCTCCAAACGCGCGCGCGATTTTGGCAAAAAGTCGGCGACTCCTTTGGGGAAAGGGGGAATCGCGATAACGTTCGTTGAAATGTCCAACGGATTTCAATCTTCGAGTGGAAAGCCAGAATGATACCAGAGAGGTTACCGTGGGGGACGATGACATCGGTCCCTAGGCAAATACAGCTGGGGCGTGTGATAACGGCGTCGGCCGCCTCCTTGCCCAGATTCAGCCATGCTTTCCCAGCCCCATGCGGTGATCTCAAGATCCACGGTGGTACAGAAGGGCACGTGGCCGCCATTTGACCTCATTCTGCTACAAACAGATTATGCACCCTGAGAACTCAGAGACATATCGAGATAGTTATATGAAGCCGATTCCAGGCAGTGTTGCGTAAACTCATCTCTCGGACACCTATCTTTAGTTCGTTGACCATGTGGGCAAGAACCTAACCACAGGAATCGATAATGTGTTTACCGTTCAAATCACTGAGCAGTAGAAATAGTCACTGCTTAGAGGAGGTATTTATAGCAAAAAATATGAACGGAAACATCATGCTGGTTATAGAGTGCGCATCCTATTCTTCACCGCCCCATTCTTTGTTGTTGAGTCGCAAATTTTAGTATAAGACGTCTTAGCAAGTGCTAGGTGCGCTAGGAGCTAGCCTCCCGGAAGGAAAAGGGATTAGCAGCCTTAACGGCCAGGATTTCGTTTTTCAGAAGATGGAACTATATTGCTTCGAAGAAGCGGGATTCGGATCTCCGCAATTGATACACTTGGCTATATATCCTGAGGACTTACACAAACTTCAGATAAAGCTGACTTTGCACGTCTACACGAGCGATTCGTATGGTCGAAGCGGTGGCAATAGTAACACTTACGCGGCAGTAGAACGAATGTGTTCACGCGGTAACGATAGCAACTTGCACGTACCGACTTAGGTAGCCTGTCATGGCCGAACGTGACGAAAAGTCTAGGGTTTCGAGGCACCTCCCTGGTTTTTCATACCACGTTCCATTTTATCGTCCCGTAGTTAGACAGCTCTGAGGAGATTTCCACTTCAGTAGGAGCCCACGAGTTCCCTCGCATAAATCACTACTTTTACGAACTTCATGGTTGAGTGGGCGCCACTCTCAATGGTTCGACGAATTCGTCAAAAGATCCCTCCTCCCTAAGCGGGTCATCTTCAGCTCTGTCCCAATTAGGCTAGCTAATGCTCTCCTTTGATGGATCATATTCTCTTTGCTTAACATCTTGCCATCAGTGGAGCGGATAATAATAAAGTGCTTGAAGCCAGTAGGCTTAAAAACGGCCGTTAGTTTCTAAATGAATGGCCTGAACTTAATGGAGGCTCCTTTCAGCCCACTTTTGACTTTGTTCTTTGTTAATGACTACCTGCCGGAGGGAGCCTCAGGGCCGGACGTGCCTGGCTTGGTCTGGTCGCTTGCCGAAGTGGTTTTGGTGGGTTGTATTTATCAATAAAGAATTTTTAAGAAAGTTGCACTTAGCTGCTTTTTATAGAAAAAGGGACCGAAAACCTGATAAAGGCAGCAGGAGTCTGATTTCCTATAACCACTGTGGATGCATTTTGGCACAGACAACGAGCCTGTTCTGAATATCAAACTCGGCTTGTAGACACGCGAGCTGCGCTCTATGTAGATAGGCCAAGGCCATCCTCGCATAGAGATAACTAATGTGGACCGTATAGCACATCTCCTGGTTGGTCGTTAGCTCAAACCTCATCCTTTCTTGCTTAAGTCCTGTCCCGTGGATCGAACGCCCACCGCGAATCTCCACCCCTTCTTGGCAGCCTCAAAAAAACTTTCGACGGAGAAGATGGGTTGATGTCTGCTAATTTTCCGCTACAATTAACAGGGGAGGCAAATCAAGGCCAGTCCAAAAGAATCGGGCCTTTCTGCGACTAGTTACGAGCCTAGGTCCAAACCCTGAGGGAGCAGCGCTACCGGATGTTGCTACGACGATCTTAACAAAAGAGTCAGTGATAGGTTTGATGCAATTAGACAAGGTTTTTTGTTTTTAACATATAAATGTGTTTAAATTACAATATATTCAATGTGGCTGCCATAAGCGGTGAGCACGAAATCCAGGCGAGACCTGAAGGCTGCGCACACGTGAGGATGACGTCCATCTTCATGTTTGCCCGCCCTCGATTTACGGAGGAATTCAGTTCGTCGACTTTGTTGTATCACAGACCATGCAGGTGTTAACCTTGACATGTGCCTACACGCTGTAGTCGAACTGATTGACGTCGGACTCTTGCGGTGGCCAAAAGTCCTTCCACCAGAATTTTATTCTGGACCCAAATCACTCTTGCAAATTCGTGGGCGTGTGGGCCGGGAAACTGTCCTACTGAAATACATAGTTCACCTTCTTAGTGATCTTTTCTACAAAGGGCAGATCTTTCGAGGCTACCATATCCCTCTAATTGCCGAGAGGTACCTGCAATATGCCACAGGGAGCCTCTAACCGGCCACAAACCACACCAGGGGCATCTTCTGGTAATTCGAAGCCACGACGCCGAACATCATCACAACGTAAAGGTGCTTGATTCTGGACACTTAGTAGGATTTGGAGACGTCCTGGCCGAAGCTTATCTTGCGTTCGTTCTGCTTTTTGATGACCGGATCGACCATTAAGGATTTTTCATTCGAAAAATTTCAGAATTCGATTTCCATGAAACTTCTAGCGGTTGAGAAGGCGACGACAGCGCTCCAGACGTTGTCCCTGCATACGGTCGGTAAGAAGAAGCCTTTTCAAGCACATCAAGCTCCTACGGCCCTTCTCCTTTGGACACGGTGGCCACCGATATGTTTTTCTTCGCGAGCGCGGTCACTTTGAGTTTCAAAGCACTTTAGAAGGACATTCTCACAGCCAAACTGTTGACAACTTGAAGTCTACCTAAACGAGGTCAAAATTTGTTATCTCCTCCGTTTTTGAGCCTTTCCGTTACTCTGTGGACACTTATCCGGCTGATGTTGAGCCGTTTGTCAATGTCCGATTTGTTGTAGCCCGCGCACAGGAGACCAGAGATCTCAATTATTTTTACTTCCATCTCAACACACTTGCACACAATGAAAAATATAAAAAAATCCTGAGTCTAATAGAACTTTTGTAAAACCTTGTATAGTACAGTTCTGGTCATAGGTTTTCCGACAAATCAGTTTTCCATTAGTTTTTAACATTTAGGTGATGTGAATAATTATTGTAATATTTAAATTATTTAAGGCTTATTAAAAAGTCAGCATTTCAAATATAATAAGAAAAAACTGCGCATTCCTTCACTGAATCACAAATTCGAAGGTGAATTTTATTCCCTTGACATCTGCTTTTCAATCAAAATGTTAAAATGACACATATTGGTTAAATGAATGATGTGCAATTATTATCTATTTCTTAATATTTTTATGTAAAAAATAAATGTTGAATGTTTTTCAATTCCAGAAATTATTTAAAAAAAAAGAGTGCAACTATTGTTGCTCTAAATCAAAGTGGCTTGAAATGTTAGGACATAGTTCATGAGAGTATTGCATGAAGGAGAACCAACTTTAGGACCCAGGAGCTTCAAATTTACGCCATGATCACCTCTTGCACAAGGATCGGGTTGCGTCCAATGCCAAGATTGCTCCCGATTTGAAAAGAGCAGGTGTGAAGGCCTTAGCGCACACAGTGAGGCGGAGACTTTTCGACAATGGTCTCAAGTCGAGATGGTCTTCGAAGAAGCCTCGTCTCCTCCAAAAGATACTTACGGGTAGGCTCTACTTTTGTATGAGATATAAAAAAAATGTACTGTAGAACCCATATTATCTGAGGAATCCCCCTTCTTCTTGTTTGGAGCTTCTGGAAGATCCTTCGTTATGAAGAGAAAAATGAGAGCCCTTTCATTAGTCCTGGGTCATCATACCCAGGGTGAAGCATGCGGAGACTTTCCATTACTTGGACTGATTCAAATCTAATTGAATTGGAGCACAAGTAATATTTCCCGAGAACTCTGCTATGAACTAAAGATGGTACCAATACGTGCCTCATCAGCACCTTTTTCCAACAGCTAGGGACCAATTTGGAGATGATAACTGTATTTTTTAGCATGATGGGTGATGATCAAACTGGTGGTTGCTAAATACAAGAGAACCAATTGAGAGCAGTTGGGGGGCTTATTGAACAAAAATAGAGCAATATCAGTCAAGATATCAACACAAATTTGGTCTGCAGCATGCAAAAACTCTACTTAAAACATATGGGTTATGATTAAGTTAAGCTGAAACTACACCAGTTATATGTTGATGAGACGAGGAATGAAATAGAATTGTTTATGATAAAATAGAAATAAAGCAAACCAAATGCTGCAAAACGGATTAAGGAGTACCAAAAGAATAACATAAGGAATGTGAAACGGTGTTTCCAAATTTACGAGTATCAAATGTTGTCAATAGCTATCGATTCGAATTTTTAATTTTTTCCTTAAATTTTTTTCTAATAAATTCCATCTTTCGAAGGGAATATCTATTAATACAACTTGTTTGTGCTGGTCATAACTAAATAAATCTATTAAAAAATTTATTAATATATAAATATGTTAATTAAAGTTGATTGAACTTATTATAATTCTAAATAAGTCTATTAATCTATCAATCTATTCATAAAATTTGTTTATGTTTAGGAGCACTTTGAATGATTCTATCACCATTTTTTACATTTGTTGATAATATTTGATGTAAAATGTTTATTTGAGAGAGTGGAACTGGCTATGTGTCCCATACGTGTTTATCTGTAGTCATAGGCTTAGTTAAAACTCTATAAAAAGTATAATTTTATTTATATTACTCATATTAGCAAGTTTAAGATAACAGTAGAGTTACAGGAGTGTAATTTAAAGATGATTCATTTGGTTAGTCTTATAATATAGTTGTCCTTATCAGGACCTTCACTTTCTCTGTCGATTTTCGGGCTCTCCTTAGGTGGATCTTAAGGTCTTTTATGGTCTTTATTTGGCTTTTTTTTTTCTATTCCAAAATACACCCCATCTGTAGTAAATGGACCGTCTCTTTGCAGGATTTGAGCAGCTGTTTTCAAAAGATAGGTAATTTTAATGGAACAAGTTCAGTTTTGTAAAAATTAGTGTCGCTTTAATTACGTTCTTTTAAAAATCATCCGATCGCATTATCTGCCGAAGTTTCCACTCCGGATTTACAGAATAAAAATATGGCGGAAAATATTTCCGAAAGGAGAAAATTATTTTTATTTAGTTGTTTTATTCACTTCTAAATCACTACTATCTCAGATTTACAATTATCAGCTTTTCTTCAATTTATTTTTTATTCCAAGTAGCAAATTGGGATCGTTTCTCATATTTTGAAGCAAATTCGTCTACTAAGCCAGATGGCTGAACGGCCGGCTGAAGTGGCTGAACTGCCTTTTTTAGGCGCGCGAATCGAGGTATAGGATCATTCATATGTTAAAAGTATTTGGGGGATTTTGGGGGCGAATAAGACGAAACTAAAAAATAAAAGCTAACGAAAGTAAAAAAATTAAAAGCTCAACATTATTTAATAGATAAAACTTTGCAATGTCTTTGCATATTTGAGCAACTAAGTATTTTCCTTTATTTCGTTGCCTCCATAAAAAAATCGCACATATGGGAGCCCATTAAAAAACGAGCTGTTCCATATTCTTTTTTCCTCCCCATTTTCGCCTTGGCCCAAAGCGACTCTATTTGGTTAGTGTGGGCACTAGTTTCTGGATCTTTAATGTTCGTCTAGTGGTTATCAGTCAAATGTTTTTATATTGCATCTCTATCATGGATTAATGATAGATAATATTTATCTGCCGATCTATCATGAACTGCATACATGAAACACTAACACGTTTCCCTGTAAATCCCTCTGAAAACCCTCTGCACTGGTAAAACCCTCCAGCCATTGTTCTTTCTATAGCGCGTTCTTACGCTCTCATTTTTAAGGCTAATAACTATGCTTATTCTTCTAAAAAAAAAACAAAGGATATCGTAACATTAGAGATGACACAGCCTAATAACTCGAGTAACCGGTCCTTAAGCCATCTGGCTGAGTAGAAAAAATTGCGCCATAATAAGAAAAAGATCCGCAAATTGATTGAAGGGGATTAATAACCTTATTTATTTTTCTTACGGATTTGTTTGTTTTTTGATCAACTCATACAATTAACCCAAATGTCGCGTTACTCCAGGGGAAATTAATCATTATCTTACTTTTTCAAAAATATTGTCTTTAATATGAATTTTATTTAGCAAATAAGATTTATTCCATTTTAAGTAATAACATCATTAAATTGAAAAAAAATATTAGGTTGTTTAATGATAGCACTAATTTGGGGACACCCTGTATAATAATTGATGTTTTTATAGTTCAAGTCACCGAGATTGAGTCGGCGATTCGATAAGACAACCAGAACTAAATACCAGAATTTAATCTTTTTAATCTATTTGCACTATTATCACTTCCTAATTGCACCATTTTTTTCATATTGTGGCTTGGCACATTTCTATGAGATCAAATTGCAGTGAGGTTTATTGGACTACAAGGTAATATTTCGCTTGTAACTGATTAATATCCTAAGGTATATATAACGTAATAAGCCATTATAAAACTTTAATGCAAAAGCCAATTCATGTTTGACTTTTGCTTCATAAAAGAGATTTAGATTATCGAATACTAATCAATTTCCGTGAAAACCTTTGTCAAATTAATTCTTATCTGTATCCAATTGGAATTTTAAATTAATTTTATACTTTCAATTTATCATTTAAATTTCATTTAAAGTTATTCCCATAGCGATTTCATAATTAAATCCTACTCACTATTGAAATATATTTAATAGAAGACACCATGAGATTTGGGAGGTTAGCATCTCATGTTTTTTACGTTTTTATAGCATCGTATAACCGACTGCGTCATGTAGAAACGATACATAAACACAGAATGATTATGGAACAAAAGGAGATGAAAAAATATTGGAAAATTATTGAAAATCTAACAAAAATCGCACAATCGATCAAGTTTATAACCTTTGCTTAATTTAAACATAAAACTTTTATGGAAATCTGTCTTTGAGGTCTATTTAAAAGAGATTCTGCCCATTATCTGGGGTACATCCATGAAAAGAAAAAAACAGCAAGAAAAATATTACAAAATTACTACCTAATACAGGCATAAAAAAATCAGTTAATATTTCGTCGAATATAGCAAAGGATGTATTTTCAAAAGCATAATTTTCCCTAATTAAAGATCGCGAGGAAAAATGTGTCATTTTTAAAAATTTTAGCACCTTAACTTTTTCCGGCCCCAACCACCACAGCTACCAGAAGGACTCCCCATTAGGAAATAGACCTTTTAATAGACTCGTATTTTGTTTTGTTTTTGTTTTGTTTTTTTAAAGATTGCTTAACGTCCTCTTTCACCCTAGCTGGGTCTAAACAGCCGCGAAAAATATCGTGGGAGATTGAGAGGAGATGCAAATGACGATCCGAGGGAGAACACCAGTTTCGAAAGGGGCACCGGTGTCGTTAGGACGTGTCTTTCATCTAGGTTTTAGTTGTAGCGGGGGCACTGCCCCTGTTCCACCCCCTTGTGATGAATAGACCTTTGCGGAAGACTTTCCCAACAGGTCAGAATTCACCCTCGAATACGAAACCCATTTATTTTTATCGCCACGGTAGATTTTTCCTTCTCTTTTTGACCAAAAGAAAAGGTCGGTAGGATTAAGACCATGACATATGATTCTATGGTTTGATAAAACGAGTATGAGCTCTGACCTGTTCCTGTCTGTTTCTTGGGTATTGTGAGAAGGACCAAGGAAAACAATGTGGTATTAAGATCGTACTTTTCATCAATTTTCAGAGCGTGAGGGATAAAAATAAGTGATTCTTTCCAATAGATGACGCAGCAAAGGAGACCATTCAAGTTTTAATAGACTCGGGAAAGATTAAAAATAGTTTGGTCTTATATTCTAGATTTTGTGAGGGAACGCGATACTGTTGTGTATTCTGCTTCCCACCAGTAATCATTATGATCAGGCAACCAGATATCTTTTGCTTTTTCCATTCCATTGCTTCTCACTAAGTCGGATAAAGCTGTAATGAACTCACTCCTTGTACCCTTTTAAGTGCAGATCTTTCTTGTTTACTCTTTCTACTTATACCTGGTTTACAATCCTGACTTAGAACAAGTTCATTAACAATTTCAATGTGCTTCTCATTTCTGGTTGTCCTAGAGCTACCAGTTCCGCAACTAGGTTTGATGCTGACAATTTCGCGAGCTTAATAAAAATAATCAGGCAACAATATTTATTTTCTAATTGCGATCAGGAAACACTTTTAAAACTTGTGCCAAAAACATTTTACCCTCATCTCGTAAAGCTTTGATAATCTACTTATCGCTTTATTTAAACCCATCTTCTTAATCTGAGAAACATAAAATTACCAAATATACATTATATCTAAGTATAAATCATTACTAATACAATTTTAACACATGGTTAACTAAATTTAAGCATAGTTAAATATATGAAAAGAGAGATTAAATTTTGAAATGATAATTATTTCAATTTAGATTTTTATGTTTTTGACCACCATATAAATGTTAGAAAAGAAATAATAATTTATTAGTCTATTAATTAACTACAGAAGCAACCCTCTGTTAACAAAGTTTGTTTTAAACAAAAGTCTCACATACATTTAATAAAATGCTCAAAGGTTTAAATCATTTGCCCTTATTAAATTAACAATTACTAACGCAGTTTCATGTTGGCACATCAACATAGGAAAATATGGTAGGTGTAATAAATTTATCTTCCGTTACTTATAATTATAGTGTCGGTTAACTATGTATTCACTATACGCTTAAAAGCATTTTATTCCAAGTTTAACAAGATCTTAACGAATAGGAATTAAATCTTTAGGAAATATTCATATATACAGGGTGTCCCAAAGAAATGTATACACATTTTAAATAATTATAAAGTAGGTGTTTATTAAAATACATTTCATTTTTAAATTTACTAGATGAGAAGATGGGAAACGCCCCTCAAATGCTGCGAAGGCTTCCTTGTCTCTTTCTGTCGTCATTAAATTGGGCACAACCGGGAACTCACCGGCATTCGATGGATCGCCGCTCCATTGCACTTTACTGCGACGACTGACTTTTTCATCCACCAGACGGGTCAGCGCGTTTTTCCTGAATGGCTGAGTCTAGTTGATCTGCTTGCACGTTACGTGTCGCGGTCTAGGGACGAGCAGGGCTGCTACTTCTAGTCCCTTGTAATCAAGACTGGTTTGTGCACACAGACTTCTGGGCTATTTGTTGTTTGTCCCATGCTCTTTCACCGGGAGGGGGGAATGGGGAATTAGGAGTGTGGCAAAAAAAAAATGTGGTATTAGGTAGTGGTACGAATCATTTTTGGAGCCAGTGTATATCATGGAAATGGTCTTATCTAATAGCAGCAATTTTATTTATACAAGATATAATCTGTTAATATGGAAAATGTTAATAAGATATAATTATAATCGTATTCGCTATCTCATATAAAACAAAATTTAACATAGATATTGCCACACAAACATTCCTTATAGCATCACATATGAGTAAACATAAAGGTAGTTTTATATTAATAGTCTGTGAAGGGATGGCCTCGAAGAACACCCGTGAGAGGAAGCCCCCTCACAAATACCCCTCTCTTCTTTCAAAATCACGTGTGCCTAGCGTGAGAATTTTAGAAAGTTCGAGAAAGAATCAGTCCCTCGCTGAATCACCCGTCACAGCTTTCGGAAGCCCCAACCCCCACTCCTCCACTGAGCAAACACCGTGCACAGCCCTCCTGTCTCTACCCCCATGCTTCCCAGGCATGTCTATTCTCCCGTGGGGCCAGCCACATTAACCCTATCCCCATATCACGAGGCAAGTTTAACCGTCTTGACCACCTCGTTATCATGAAATGTGTTTGCATATACTGGCACCAAGAATATTATAGCGACCGCTAGGCCTTGAGGCATCTATAGGACCAGCCACCCGTGTATTTAACTCGAGGCTCACCATTTTTCGAGGAGATTGAAAGCCCGCCATTGACTCCGTTCAGACTGCCTCTCTGTTTCCCATGAACTTTTGTAACCCGTAGTCGAGTCGTCGTACTTCCTCGAAGATCTCGCCAGCAGATCCACCTTCGTTAAGCCTCGACCCCTGTTCAGAGCAAAGCTATCGAGCCCTTTTCTTCCTGGAGAGTTGTGCATCCCTTTCATCTTCACCACCCCTTCAAGATTCCTGTTCTTTCGAGACTGAGACTCCCTGCTGACCTGCAGAATCGTCTCGAGTTGAGATTACGTCTCTCTGGAGCAGAGAAAATCTCATTATTCATCACGAAGTAATCAAACCCCATTTTCGAGTCCTCCTCATCAGGACTTCCCGAAGTATCTTCTTGAAGACCTACGCCGTTGTCTTCCACCCCATCTCCAATTCGCCCACGTTTGAAGGTAAAGCGATCTTGTATGGTCATTCCCAGATTACCTCGTTAATCTTCACATAATTTATTTAACTACCTTTATTAAGTAATTTGGTCACCCCTTTTGTATATATATATATAAATTTCCCCCTTTTATTATATATATTAAAATTAAATTTTGGGGTAATGTTCTTTATATATCCTTTGAACTGCAACTTGTCAAGCCATTAGACAAAACCCGGTCAACCGTAAATCGCACTGGTTATTAATCGCCTCAGAACATATCTCAAGCGGCCTTTGTTCAGCTGTCTGCCCGTGCTTGTGTACGACTCTGTGCGCCGAGCTAGTCTACACAGGCATACCTCGACATAGTCATTAATGGTGAATTAATAATCTAAGTGATTATATTGTTGTAGGGAATTGTTTTGTTTGTATATAGAACTTAATGGTTCAAGTACGCAAAACTCCCTTCAGGGACACTGTTGTACTTTTGAATACGTTAAGTCATAGATTCTAAGCCTTTATAAGTCCTTCAATGAAGGAAACTGTTTATAAGATTTAATGAAACGATTTTTCTCAGCATGGAAAATCTTTGGAAAAATGACATAGTTAATCTCATATTATATGGAAACAGCCTGTTGGATTACTAGCTTTCCTTTAATAACAATTTGTATAACAATATATTGTATTTTCAATATTATATGCACAACATATGAGCATATCCAATAAATGCTATCCCATTTCTCTCTTTATTTATATTGTTTTACATATGTAAATTTTATAGTTTTTACATGCGTATTTCTATGCATTTGCCTTAGCAATACTTATTGGCATTAGTAATGCATCGAGCAGGCTTGGGGGCTGATGGCTACTCAGATTAAAAAGATATAATAAATTCTATCACTTTTTTAAAACGGGGATTAGTTCTCTCATTCCCACTCATTTTGTTTGAACCGAGTCCGTGTTTAGGTCTCCTGAAGTCTCCCTTGAAATAAAATGGTTGGGCTCATTTTGAATGGCAAGTTCTGCATTGATTTAGACTCTCTGAAATTCTCTCTTCATTGTATTAACTCTCAAATTAAGGCAAAACTAACGAGGGCATCTCTAGCAGAATGTCTGTAAGGAGATCTTTAAAGAAAGTGGTGGAAGTCTATACCCGCAGATCCTCCTACACGCAGTGAAGCCAGGAGAAAACGCACCTACAGGTATTGTAAAAGGGAGAACACGTAATTCTTTTAAGATGTCAGCCGTAGCATCTTGTACATGCTAAACCTGCCACCCCTTTGGGGGCTCTAATAAATGAACGGAAAAATTAAATCAGTACAAAACGAGGTGGTTGGGAAGAAAACAGGATGGTTGAATACCACCCCCACCCCAAATGGAGCCCAAAGTTGCTTAGCAAGGAAAGTCCTTATAGGAATAAGAAAACCATAATTGGAGTGCAGACCACACTAGCAGAGAAAGTGAAAAGGATTCAGGGCAAGTTCTTACAGGACCCTTCTCCCGTTCTCCAGGAGAATCAGACCTCAATCTCGGACCCTGCCTCCGTGGCGGAATGCTTCGTGGCCACTTTCTCCACATTCTCTAGCTGGAATGCTGCTTCACAACATTCAATGCACTTTGTGATGTCACGGAAGGCGCCGAATGGATTTTAACTCCAGAGGCTGAAAACCATTCAACGACAGCTTTAATTTGAGTGAGCTGTGTTCCGCTCTGGTTTCGTGCGCGGACACCGCACATGGTCCGTACGATGTCCCGTACGCCATGCTTTGACACAGTGCTAAGCGAGGCATGGCCTTTCTTTTAGATGTGTTCAAAAGGATCTAGGAAAAGAGTATCCTCCCAGACTCTTGTTGAATCGCTACTGCGCTCGCTTTTCGCAAACTAAGGACAAATTACTCTACTCCGGTCAGTTTCCTCCCAATCTCTCTAAACTCTTGCGTGTACATCTTTATGAAGAAATTGGTATATGTTAGGTTTGCCTTTTTTCTAGACAGTGGAGGCCACATATCTTCTGCACAGTGCGGCTTCCGTAAGTTCCACTCTACATTCGATACTCTGCTTCGACTGGAAAATGCCGTCTGCGAGGCCTTCCTTCGTAGACAGCACTACACCAAGATATTTTTCGATCTGGAGAAGGCCTATGGTTCAGCATGGTGATACGGTATCATAAAGGCTCTCCACAAGATTGGAAATGCCTTCCAATCTTTATATCTGAATTTTTGCGAGATCGACGATTTCGCGTAATGGTGGGGGGGAACCCTCTTCGGCGAAATGAAGGAGGAAAAGGGTGTCGCGCAGGTAAGTGTCCTCAGTGTCACACTCTTTGCCCTGAGCATCAACGGCATTACCTCGGTGCTGCCGAAAGATGTTCTTGCTACACTCTACTTGGACAACCTTTCGATTTCTTTTGTCGCAGCCCAGATGCTAACTCTGGAGCGACGACTCTAACAATCATTGACCTGCGTCTCTTGCTATGCCGAAGCACACAGGCTTCGGTTTTCCTTGGCCAAGAATATGGTGGTGCACTTTTGATGCCATCCACGGCCCTAGCCTAACCCAGACTTGTTTCTAATTGAGGTTCGCCAAGAAGTATAGGACTCACATCGTTTGACCTTGTATTTAACCGAAGCCTCACCTGGAAGGCTCATATTCGCAGCCTTAAGTTCTCTTGTACCCGCGCCATGGATATTTTTCGCTCGTGACGTTCAGCGCCTGGGGAGCTGATAGGGCTACTGCCTTAATTTTTAATTGATCCTAGGTGCGTTCGAAGATCAACTATAGTTGCGAGTTTTATGCAGCACAGCCAAGCGTGTATTGCGGAAGGTGAACTTGATATACCACACCGGCCTTCGCCTGGTGACCAGTGCCTTTTGCACGTCCCCCATTGAGAGCGTACATGTCGATGAAAGAGAAATGTCACTCGCTCTGAGCCGTGCACAGTGCATTATTCTTCTGTACGCGCGAGCACAGCGCCTCCCTCAGTCGCCAATAGCTTTCACTGAATCCGCAGCTGATCTTGACGGTGCCTATGCCGCCTAGAGACGCCCTTTGGGTTTCAGGATACGAAACTCGTTTGAGAGCTCTGAATATCCCTTGGGCCGCAGGTGCCCCTGGTTCTGCCCAGGACGCGAGCCCTGCTCATAAAGCTTCTACATTGCAAAGAGTATTATGCTTGGCCTTTTGGGAGCACACTTCGTTTCACGCTGGAACCGTGCCAGTATATACGGATGGCTTTCAAGTCCAAAGAGGGGGGTCGGCTTCTACACCGTGTCTCCGCTCTTTAAAGTCATCGGAGCTCTGTCAGACAGTGTGTCTGTCTTCACGGCCAACCTGGTTGCAATACACAGCTCGGTACAGGAGATAACGTGAAGTGCCCGGTTCAGAGACCGGATTGTAATTTATAGCGACTCACAAAGCGCCCTGAGTGCTCTCGAGGCATTGGAATTTCCGCATCCCCTAGTTAACGATATCCATGGCGCTTTTGGCCAGCCAGGCGGATGTCGAGATTATCTTTTGTTGGGTTCCTGGACATGTAGGCTTTGCGGGAAATGAGGGCGCCATTGAGGGCGCCATTGAGGGCACCAAAGAGTCTTCGAGGAGTGGGTGACCAGACCAGTGTTTCTATCTTGCTTACACCGATTACATGTCAGGAATACTAGCTGCCCTCCGGGTGGCTTGGCGAAGAAAATGGGAAACGGTCAAGGGGAACTTAAGGTTACGTGCCATTGCATCTGGAGTGTTTTGATTGACCTACCCCCAAATGCCGCAACGTCTTAAGGTTGTTTTCTGTCGTCTCCGAATTGGACACACTTGTAGCCGGAACGCACCGCCATTTGATGGAGTGCTCGCTTGCGCCTTATTGCGAAGACTGCGTTGTTACGCAGACCCTTCGGCACATTCTTGTCGAATGTCCCCGTCTGGGCGATCTTTGCCCATGGTACCTGTTCCGATACCTGGACGACCGGGTTCGCTACCTCTTGTCTCTTGTACTCGGGACGTGTTCGTTCACACAGACTTGTGGACTATACATACTTCTTTTTGGAGGAGGCTGGCCTCCTCCACTTTATTAGAATTTTTTCTTAGGTAGCATGTTCCTGCGCCGGGGGAGGCGGGGCTACCCCAACCCCGAAGCGCGCTCCCTACCTGTGCTATTTTGCTTTTTTTAGCTTTTTTCTTTTTTATCCTTAGTTGTGATTTAAATATTATTTTTTGTTTAATGTAGCCGAGTAGTAAGCTGTGTTGAGTACGGCGAATTATGTCAAAGTAGGCAGACGCCAGAAGGACTCCTAAAAATAAAAATACTTATAGCTGTCTTTACACCATAGTTACTGAATCAATTGTTAACATTTACCTGGTCGCCCTCTTAAGCTCATTATGTGTTTCCTTCCATGTAGTACAGTGGGTAAGGCACAATTGATGTACAAGTTAATTAGGTACGTTTTTTGGGAGTGTTCTGGAAATTCATTTTCTGCATTTATGCAAAACCTGGACTTGTTACTTCAGCATCTACATTTAGCTTTGTGGTTAACGTGTCTACAAATGGTAGCTGGTTGTTTTTATCCTTTCAATGGTATAGTTTAGTGGAGAATATTCTTTAAAGTTTTTTTTTTAGTTTATGTGTTTCTTCTGATTGTACATTAATGTATGTATATATATATATATATATATATATATATATATATATATATATATATATATATATATATATATACCTGGTGTTTCAAAGAATTTAATATCATTTGAGATGTAAACACCACAGAAACTACATATTCAAGTCAAATCAAACAACCTTAATGTTAAGCAACATAAGATTAATTCCTCCAGATTTAAATAAGAAAATCAAAGGTATGTGGATTCCATGAACGATTTCACAAATGTTCAATATGCGCACCGCCTGAGACACGACACACGTCAAGTCAGTAGTCCAGCTTGTCCCAAACACGCTGCATCATCTCTTTGGTAACAGTCTCCAGTGCGGTAGTGATTCTGTGCTTGAGTTCCTCTAGGTTTGCAGGAAGATAGGGGTTATAGACCAGTCCCTTCACATAGCCCAAGAGAAAAAAATCGCAAGGTGTCAGGTCAGGAGAACATGGCGGCCATTTCAACAGCACATTTTATTCATCACCAGCATGCCCGTTCCATCTCCCTCACAGATTGTCATTAAGATAAGCCCACACAGTGCGCTCCCTCCAGTGAGCTCCGTCCTGTTAAAAAAATGAAGTCTTCTTGTTTATTTGCAATGAGCTCATCCATTAGCCAGTTCTGAAGCATTTGCAGATAAACATGGCCGGTCACATTCCCCTATAAGAAAAATGGACTATGAAGATAGTTCTTGGAGATGGCGCAGAACACATTCACTTTCGGTGAGTCCCTCAAGTGCTCAACTGTGGCATGGGGATTTTCTTTGCCCCAAATGCAAACATTATGCTTATTGACTTTGCCATTCGTATGAAATGTGGCCTCATCACTGAAAACAAGACGTTCCTTGAACTCGCCTTCTTCAAGTTTCTCTTGTATATCAACACAGAATTGTTTGCGCTTTCGCTTGTCATCTGCCAGTATAGCCTGAACTAGCTGCAGCTTGTAGGGTTTCATTAGCAAGCGTTTCCTCAGGACGCGCCAAACTGTCGTTGGAGGAATCTGGGTTTCCAGACTTGTTCTTTTCATGGACTTTTTGGGGATTCGCGAAATTTTTTGGCGAACCCGCTCGACCGTTTCTTCCGATGTTATTGGTCGTCCAGATCCTTTTGCCCTGCACAGATAACCTTCCTCTTTGAATTTTTTGTGCCCTGTCCAAATCTGCATTGCCGTTGGTGACTGTTTAGAGAACTCTCTCATTAATGCACGCTGCAAAATTTTGTTCGACTGTGTTCGAGCATACTCCAACACACAAAACGCCTTTTCACTTCCAGTGAATGGCATTTCTGTACCTGAAAAGATAAAAACATCAAACATTCAACATAAAAGATGACCTGTTTCTACACATGCTGTTAAAATTTTAAGTCCTTTAAGCGGGAAATGGCAAAGTTATTAAATTCTAAAATGATATCATTTCTTTAAAACACCCTGTATATATGAAAAGTTGGGCAAAATATTTTCATCATAACAAGTTTTGTTGAAAGTGACGGCTAATTTTGCATTCGTGATTTTCTTTTCACATCTTTCGATTTGCTTTTATGTCTGGGTTGAGCTCGTGGATAAGTTCTCCGAAATTCATTAAAAGTCGGTTTTTAAACTTAGAAACGGAATAAGAAAAGATTCTTTTAGTAGAACACTATTTATCTTACGCGTTTCGATGCACTTGTACCATATTCAGAGATTAAAATAAAAATACAAGTAAAAGGCGAAAACTCGTTTATATATTAATGAATTATAACAAATGTATAAACGAACGGGGAGATCTGCTAGTGTAAACATACTGACGAACTTATGAGCATGTTATTATATGTTCTGGAGAGTCAGGCTGAAAATAGCAGGTCAAATTCTTGGTCACATTCAAGGCGATGAAGGGTCTTGATAGGGGGCGGGTAGGATTAGGTATCCCTCGTGGTTTGGCTCCTAATTTTGCCGTTTGATAGTTTTCCGTTTGAATTGAATTGAATATTAAGCTTGGGTTAATTTCCTTGTTAGTGAATGGCTACTAGAAAAAGTAGTTGCTGGCGATCTGGTGCATGGGCGATAATTTTGGTGTTTTCTTCTAACATTTTTCTGTTGAAAATAGTTCCATGGTTTGGAATTGTATGGTTGGGGGAAGGGGCGCCGTTCTTTAGGTCGTAGGTCAATCTTCTCGATAGTTTAGTTCCCGTCATAAGATGTGAAAAGAAAATCACGAATGCGAAATTAGCCGTCTCTTTAACAAAACTTCATACGATATATATATATATATATATATGGGTAGAATCTGCATTCCATAGAAATGAAGCGGTTCAGAGGAAAACTTATCTTCAATTTTAAAATCACGAATCGTTACAATGACGTAATAACGCAAGACTTAGCCTGGTCAACCAGTGGGAACAAGAAGTAATGCATGCAAGCTGCCGCAACAGGTTATTGAGCAAGATGCACCAAAGAATTTTTCCTATGAGTTTTTCAACAAAATAATTTAAATAGGGGGAATTCTTAAATGCAGCCTCAAAAATTAAGTTCAAGAACTTCTCAGACAACCTTTTAAATTTGTTAAATATACATTAACTTGTGCCAACCTTGAGTTGACCTTATGCTATTTGTAAGCTCTTATTTATAAAACTAATTCATTTTTTTATTTCATTTTTATTTAATTCATCATCATTTAGAGTCGTCTAACTTCTCAGAGTGCTAAATGATATTGTAAGGGGTAGATATATTAAATTAGGATTGATCTGATGAAAGAGTAAAATAGAAAAAGAGAGATAAAAACTTTCGACTGTTCTTCCGTTGTTATTTTTTTTCGATCAGTTATTGACCAGTTATAAAGGGAGTTCAACCAAAAATGCTTGTGCACTTTGAAGTAAAGTATCGTACTGCTTTCGAAAAATCTATCTTAATCGGGGAATTGGCTAAAAAATCAGTAAAAGGAATTTAAAGCAAGGAAACAGCGAAAACTGAAAGATATGTCTGCGTAAGGGAATGAATCGAAAATGCGATACAGAAAATCGATAACTTTTAACTACAGAGTACAACCCATGCAAGAGTAACAGTTGTGGGCAAAACTGCATCCGCAGGATCAATATGTCTAGAAAGATTGTTGATCCTTGTAGCGACCCACTACCACGTCAACGCAAAACAAATAATTTGAAATTTCCGCAGGATGAAGGTAAGTTCTAGAATTTAATAAAAGGCTATTTACACAGATAAGTACTTCGAATAGCAGTTTTAAATAATGAGGGTTAAATTTATTAACTTTCAGTGCAATTTCAGGACTCAGCCTATTTTTCAATAAATATATACATTTAAATCAGATTGGAGATGCTCGTCTTGGCCGGTTGTTAAATAAGAGCTTTCAGGAGATATATGGTTCAGGGGGAAGCAAACCTGCGCTCTGCAGGGAAACCAAAACAGCGAAAGTAGCGGTCGAAGACGAAATAATTTCTCGGTCGATTCGGAGGAACATCAGACTCTTTCCGACACACGAGGAAATAAAGGAGAAAATTATTACATGTATAAACAAGATTAAACGATTGAAAGAACCCGGGTCTTCTGTGTACCCAATTCACTAAAAATAGTTAAAAACGAATTATTAAAACCTCTTTTTAAGATCATTAATCGATTTATTGAGGTAGGGGACAGTCTTAGTAGAGTTCAAAGGAGCTAATTTTACGCCAATCTTCAAAAGAGAGACAAATCCGAGTCTAGTAACTACCGTCCTCTTAGTTTAACTTACTAATTGGTAAACCCTTAAAATCGATAATTAGAGATAGGATGATGGGAAATCTTGAGTTTCCTGACCTAATCTTAGACAGACAAAACGTATTTTGGCGAGGAAGGTCGTGTTTAACCACTCTCCCAGATTTTTTTTTTAAAGTGATTTTTATTTACGATGGAAACAAATCATTATGTAAAATTTACCTAAATTTCAGAATGTCTTTGATGCTGAAAGAAGGGGCACAGTGTCAAGTCGGGGCTCCTGACTAGCCCTTCATGTGGACCAAGACGACCCTCCCAATGCCTAGGGAATTGAGCATTTTGAATAAATATCAGATTGGTCGTGCTAATTTTTCTTGGACGAGAACTACAAGATTTACATAGAGTTCGGGGAAATCATGCTGACCTGGCATGAAGTAAAGATTGACCCCATTTCCTCCACATCTTTTGTAGCGATGTCCCACGTCAGAGTCTTTGTCAACAGCCACATATGTCATGACTGGGCAGGTGTGGTATTACCTCAGATCAGGTTGTTAGCACACTTCTCCCCTGTTGTCCGTGAGTGGCTGGATGCCCACTTTCCTAGTCGTTGGATGGGTCGTCTTGATCCACATAAATGGTCAGCCAGGAGCTCCGACTTGACACCGTGCCACTTCTTTCTTTGGGGATTGGGTGGATAAATTAATAAGTCCACCGCACCAAACTGAGGATATTGGAAAAACTGGTGTACCAAATTCGGGAATTCATGTCCTTCCTTCAGCAAAGTTCCTGATAGAGTCAGTTCCTGTGCGACTCCAGAAGTTGGTAAAGAGAGCTGGAGCCCACATTGAATTTTAGAGAAACCTTCCATGACTACTTACCTTCTATTATTATTTCTTAGCAATAAGAAATACGGAAGTACATTCTGTACACCCTGTTGTTTGCTGTTGCTCTCGACATTATTCTTTTTGGGTTGGCATTGGGTGAATACAAGGGTCTTTGCTGGTATTATTTATATGGTTTATATCATAAGCAGTGTACTCTGATTCGCATCTATCTTCTTCCCTTTGAGCTTCTTATGCATCTTATTGGTATATACGAGTATCTTCATTATTTTGTGAATAAGAATAAAATCCTTCTTTCATTTTCATCAGCTAATTTTCTGAGACTTTCATAGATCTCCGATCCTATTATAACGTCATCACTGAATGGCTCTCAGATAACCTTTGGAACTCATGACAAAACAAAGGTATTACTGGTGGTTATCCCACCGGATGTGGCTTTCTGCAAACCTATTGATCTTTTTCTTAAGCTTGGTACCTCCTAATGCCTCTTTTTTGGACACTGTAAAAAGATATGTGCATTGCCTTTGATAAGCTGTTATATCTTAACATTAATGTTGATTAGGTCTACAAATCACCCCTCTGCTTTCCTTGTAATATGTGATACATCTGCTCCTAAAAGGACCAGACAGTTTTCAAATTGCCATTCATGCATTCGTTCTCTCTCACCTTAACGACTGCACTTCCCTTCTTACTGGACACTACATCCACTCTTCGCCCCCTAAATCTGGTTTCAAACTTGGTAGGACAATTTTTCTACTGGGTTTGTTTCTCTCGTGCAACGTCTCCGCTTCGTGATCTACACTGGCTGCCCCTTCTAAGTAGAATCACCTTTGAGGTCGCATATAAGACCTTAAATGCATCAGCTCACTCCCCCATCTCTTCCTTATTTATTATATTTCACCCTTTAAGAACCCTACGCTTTGGATCTTGCACCTCCCTCTATTAATTCTTCCTCTTTTGTTGCATGAGTAAGTGTCTTCTAAATTTTTGTCCCAAGAATATGGACTAATGCTAGTGTTGCGATACGTTCATCTCCCTCGCTTAGTGTATTCAAGCAAGCCTCAAAGATCTAATTTCTCTGGTAGGCTTTTACTTGGTTGATAGACACGAGGCGCCCTTGGAAGATCCATGCCTTTGAAAAGAACTACACAAAAAGTCCTCATTGTTATTATTATATTTTGAATTAGGTAGCACAGGTAGGACAACGTATCAAGGTTCCTAATCTATACACTATTTTGCAAGCAGTTTTATACACATTTTTATACACAAACTTTTAAATTTGGAAATAATGCTTGTTATTTAAATGTCTGCAAAATAAATGTATTAATCTATTTGAAGAAACCTCAAAACTGCAAAATTTATGTTTAAATTTCGATAATCTACAAAATTATATTTTCCTTTCATAACTTCAAGTATAATTCTAGTTCAGGTTTCGTTCCTTTTAGTTTATCGTAGTTCAGTCTTCAACCCTTGAGAATCACCCTTTGTCCGTAACTGCTTCGGAAGATACTCAAAGATATAGACTGGGCGTGGTCGTAATTTTGTCCAACAGATCCCTAGGAAATATCATTAAAGGAATCCAGCTACATTTACCTTCGCGGGGCTCGTTCATGATTGACAACAGGTTAGTCCGAGTTCATCTGCCCAACCAACATGATATTATTTTGGGCATTGCCCTTGTAGCAAAAAGGTACATTAAGAAACTACTAATTTCCCCAAATATATATATATATCAAGGTCCTATTGACATTCTACATAACATTTAAAGATTAGAAGATGGCACAAAGTTATAAAGTTATTCTCTTGAATAAACTATTCATTTCAATCTTCTAAAACTCGACGAGTTCTTTATTGTGCTAAAACAGAGGTTCTCAATCAGTGTACCACGAGATTTGGCGAAAAATTGAATATAAACAAAATATTATACTGCTAAATGCATATATAAATCGTGATAAATCGAGATTTAGGGATTTGAGAATGTTTCGAACACAAATTTCCAACCAATAAGTGATATGGAAGACATATCACAGTCACGTGATGACAGAATACACTGGGAATACCAAACGTAGACACAGCCTCACCACGTTCAATACCCACTGTCATAATAATATCATATATTTCCTTTATTAGTATTGAGTCACTCTCTGACTTCCTCACGTGCAACTTATGACGAGCTGGCTGTGTCTCGCCTTTCACGTGCACAACACCCATACACATACCAACCTCAGTGTTTCCCCAGAATAATGTATGATCTTATGTGCGTAAACACAATGTTCGTTGAGCCCTTAGATAAGGAAGAGAGAATCAAGGATGTTTTGTTGTTTTTGCAGTTTTCTGTCGCAGAGTAGGAGAAGGTTCATAACTATGGATAAGTCCGTACTGATAAGCGGAAACGTAAAGAAGGAGGATATGAAAATCAAATAGTCAATCCAGTGGTCACTGCTTGTTGTGATTTGACCTAAAATAATGAAAGTGTTCCTTGTCCACCTGGGTCAAAATTAAATATGTTAAAAAAAGCCCCTCTTATAATGAAACAGGCATATGATGATTCCTACTTAGCACATGGTTTTGTATAAAAAATTATGAAGATAATCCTCGCCCTGTGAGTGTGGTATGTGGAGATACACTCAGCAATGAGCCATGGTACCTTGCAATCTGAAGCGCCCCCTCACTACTAAACACCCTGGTGTGTCACAGAAAGGCGTGCAACATGTTTCTCGTTTGTTAGAATGGCAGACAATGAGGGCTAGTAAAATGGTCAAAAGAATAACCATAGCTGACACTGCTCTTGAAGCCTCATTCAAAGTAGCAGAACTGATAGCAATGAACATGAAGTCTCATCAATTGGTGAAGACATTATTATCCCTGCATGTAATTTGCTTTGAAGGTAGCTGGTAAATGTCAATTGCTTGGGTTTTGTCGATTCATTGATGGATGAGTTGTAGAACAGTTTATGTTTTGCAAAGAACCACAGACCACATCCACTGGGGAGGACATTTTTGAACCCGTAACTTAATATCTCAGTGACTATGGTTTTTCATGGAAAGACTGTTGTAGCATATGTACAGATGGTGCGCCATCGATGATAGAGAAGTACAAGGAGTTCATTACCATACCACTAAAAGAAAATCAATCTATTATTACAACCCACTGTTTCCTCACAGAGGCATTGGTTGCAAAAACATGTAATGAAGAGTTAAATGAAGTTTTGAACCAGAATGTCATAAAATCCCGGCACTTAAAATGCAGTTTTTTTCAAAAGATATGCCAGGATACGGGTGCAGCTAATATCTCACTGGTGTTGCCTACTGATGTAAGTTGGCTATCCCAAGGTCGTGTGCTAAACCGGGTTATCGAACTCAAAGATGAACTGGAAATATTTTTTGAACAGGAGAAAGAGATGCATTCCTCAGTCTGCCTTAAAATCGTACTTGGTGTTTGAAACTGTCATTATTGGTGGATATTTTCATGAAGCTTAATGAATTATATCTCTTAATGCAGTGGAGACTGGAGACAGAAGTTATATCAAGTAACAAAATGAAAGGTTTCCAGAGAAAGTTGGATGCATGGAAGTCAGCTGTTCAATAGGAGAAACTATCAAACTTTCCTTCTCTTCTTAAGCAAGCAGAAAATACTATTGGATGTCTCAACTATCTCATCCTACATCACTTGCTCGGCTGAGCGAAGCAGTTGATTTTTATTTCTCTTCCCTTTCTACAGAGAATCTCGACTGGATTGTATCCTCCTTCGAACTGGCTGGCAGAGCTGAGGAACTGGACTTCCCGGCAATATAACGTGACAAATTTATTGGTCTGTGTACTGATTTCCTCCTAAAAGTCAAACTCGAGAAGAGTGAGGAATCATTGGCTATGTTTTGGCGTGGACTAGTGACGAGTATCCAAATTTGGCTGAAAAGGCTACATATCTACTTCTACCTTTCTCCACCTCGTATTTGCCGAGCACGCATTCTCTGCCATGGCAACAATTAAATCTAAATCAAGAAATAAACTTTTATCTCTTGAGTACAAAATGCGAGTAGCATCATGATCAATTAGACCTAATATTAAGTGTTTGTGTTCCAAGCAGCCATCTCAGGTTTTGCATTGATAAATGCATGGCTTATATTTTGGTATATATTGCTATCGTACTACTGATAATGACATATTTGTATGGTATGCTGTTCTTTATTTATTATTAATAAAGCACTATCAGATTATATATATTTGTTTTTCATATACTTATGGGAGCATTAAAATTTATAAAAAATAACTTGGAAAGGTTGACAGCTTGAATAAAACACCATATGAAAAAGGTTGAGAACCAGAGCAGTTTAATAGGAAATGGGAGTTGAAAACAATAAAGTCAAACGATATTTTTTAATAAGGGGGCCGGGAAATCTGAAAAGCTTGGCAAGGGTGCCGCGAGCATCAAAAGGTTTATGCTCGTACAGAGATATCTTGAGGCTATCTCTGTATGGAATTGCTTCTGATTTTAGAGAGGTACCCTTACATTTCGTCACAAGGCCACTATCTAAATATCTCCGAAATAACTCTGACTAAGATAAATTTGCTGGTGATGGGGATCTTTTATATATAATGGTACAAAGCGTCAAAGGATATAAGTAGCACAAAGTTGTTCGGATATCGGTGCACTGAAATAAAGCTCTCAAGGCCTGAAAGCTGAGTGCCTATTAATTTCATCGACAAGCTGAAAAATCCTCACCATTTAGAGGGGGCGAGCGAGAGCGACAAATTGTGAGAACTGCAGAACGTCAAGGCAAGAAAATATGAAATTTCATGCGCTTTCAACACGTCGATTTCTATATATGCGATTCCTGAACTTTAATGAAGCCAAATAAGTAATGCTCTTCTTCTTAATTAGTTTCTGGTATTTAGGCGCACTTTTAAACCATTTTATGAAATAGAAGAACTTTCATTGTCCCAGTGCCCCACTTGTGTGCTGATAGTTCAATTCAATCTGTCACATAACTCCACATGTGTTCACTACACCTTTAGATTAGAACCAATATCACGCCTTGTGACAATGGATTCGAATCAACTTCTTTCCATTGTGGTAGTTGTGTCTGGTTTTCGGTACTCTTCTATTGAGCGATCTTGGCAAACTCGTTCTTATATGCATTTTATCAGTGTTACTACCTTATAATTTCAATCTCACTCATTTCTATTTTTATCATTTTGTCATGAATTCCTATTCATTTTTTCTGTTCCATTTCCATCTTTCGTTGTTTCCTCAATAACTACGACCCTTGGGCAATGAAAGATAATTTCCTTTCTGTTTTCATGTTTATTATTAAATAAATAAAAGAAAAACCGATATATAAGGAAAATAAGACTAAAAGGTTTCAGGAATTGAGGTTGGGGAGGGGTATTTTACCCCCTAGCAGGAGAGTCAAAGACGTTCATATAAAAGAACAAAAAAAAATCAAAATTCATGAACGGAGAATCCCTCTGACTGTGCAAGTTTTCATGAATACATGTGTGCGCGCAATTATTGTCTTGGAGAAGTGGACGTGCTTTCGAACGCCTTCGTGCTCCATAACTCCTAAAATCGAATCTGGGCAACGTGAAAAGGCGCTCTGTCAACACACTTCTGCGATGTCAAGAAATGTCTTTCATTTAGCGCCTGTTTGCGCTCCGGCCGAGAATTGGCTTAATTTCCTTCTCATTTAATCGTCTACACTTTCCTCTCTTACACATACAAGTAGGAAAGAACGCTTATACACCTCTGCACATACGCAGACAGTCACATACAAATGTACGACCGTTTTCAATAAGTTCACACAAGCAGCAAATGAGCACACACGCTTAGCTGAGCTCACACATGGACACAAATGCGCTAAGCGCACGTTTATGTACGTCGATATTTTCCTTGAAATCAACAAATGGTTAAGCGTAATTGAGACAAGCGACACAACCGAGCAAACTAAGAAGACGACTTTAATATATTAAAATATTTTAAAAAATATGATGAGTAGGTCAATGAAGTTTCAATGGTACATAAGGACACATTTAATCTAGTTTATAAAGATTTCATATGATACAATCGTATATTCAATAAATTATACTAAATTAACTAAAAAATAATATATTGAGACGGGCAAAATAAAGAATGATCATTCACAGAATTGTTATCAATCAAATAGACTAGAAACAAAGTGGACCAAACCGGTGGAATCAGCCTCGTTTCAAAATATTCCATATATGAGATTTTAAAGCTTATATTTTCTATTATTTTGGCACAACGACGACCACAGCACCTTACCAGTTTTTTCAACATTTTGGTGTTATTTTGTTTCATTTCTACTCAATTTCTGTCCATAAATATGTAACAGTTGAATGCTACTGGTCTCGATCTTTGTCTCCAATGATCTTCCAAAGGTTCTCAATTGGGTTCAGCTCCGGGCACTGAGAGGCCACTTCATTACTTCGATATCTTCTTGTTCGAGATAGTATTTTAGTCGCTTTGCAGTATAGCATAGGCCGTTGGCCTGCATCAATACTACTGACTGGTTCAGAGATGTTTATACAAGTTTAGGTAAACATTCGCATTTACCGTTCCAATTATTCGCACTAGCGGACCAACTTCTTCAGACCAAAACATCCCACATACCATGGTGCTACCTATTCATATTTAACAGACATTTTAACTCATTTAAGGTTAAGTCTGTCATCTGCAGCACGTCTAACAAAGCATATACGTGTCTCGCCTTCTGTTTTTTCTTACTGATGCAGAGTGTAAAACGATTCACTTCTTTGCCAATATTGGTGTTAATTTTTCGAGAAATTCCTGCTGCAATCTCGAAGGGATACTTGATAGAGAAGTGCCAAAGAGCTCAAGTCTTCTCGGACTGTGGTTATGCGTGGTCGACCGACCTTTGGAGGAGAGTTATTGTTTATTTTTTTCATTGTATAACTTCAGAATGCACGAAATTACAGTCTTGGACCTTCCTACCTCTCTTGAAATCGCAGAAAGATTCCCCCCCCCCCCCCCGAATTCTTCAAACGAACAATTCTTTGATTGAGCTCAGGAGTTGCTTGCACGTGTGGTGAGGTATCTGCAGAGTAAGTACGACAACAGTGGCGGCTGTACAGTTCTTACGTACTGAACAAAATGTTGCCAGATGATTTTAAGAAACTTCTAGAATGTTCCTGAAAAATCGTTCTCTTATTTTGCCTGGGTCAATATTATGTTACTTTAGTTTATTTATAATTATTTCTTGAATATACGATTTTATAATATGAATTCTTTATAAAATATATTAAATGCATGTTTTTATGTACCGTGGTAATTTCATTTAGCCACTCATCATATCTTTGAATATATTTAGATACAGGAAAATCGTTCTCTTATTGTGGTCGATAGTGTAAGTCTGTAGAGTAACCTATGTTTATCACGAAGACATCAATATGAAAAACTCACAAAGTAGCGCGTGAGTAGAGCAATAAATGCAAAAAATCCCACGGGAAAATGAAAGGCGGATTCCAAGTACTTTCGAACTTTTTCAGTTCATTCAGAAGGAATGTTTCTCCTGGTTTGCGGGTCACCAGCTCGGAATTCTTGGATATTAAGGTTTCTAAAATCTTTGAAATAAGTAACAATCTTTGTTACCCTCAAAAATTTCTTGCAGGGTGCCTAGTTTGGGCAAAAAATAGTTTTATAGAACTGAAATCGCTGCGGTATACAATTTTAAGAACTCCCTTGTTTTACCGTTTCCTGATTCCTTTCCCTTGCTTTCCCGCCTGTTGAAAAGTTTAAATGTTTCAGTTATATTCAAGTATGAGTCTACCATGTACAAAATGTTGATTCATAATAATAACAATAGTATAGGGTGGGTTTATTCTTTTGATTGTGCCGTTTAAAATAAACAATACTTTGAGCAAACATAAATACAATATTAGAAGAGGTGAAAGTAATAGTGCTGTCTTTGTTCATTTATCCGAAAATTGTCACCCTATCAATTGGAATTCAGCTAAATTTACTTAAAAATTTGATAACTTTGTTAAAATAAATATTGTCGAATGCTCATTCATTAATTCCTCGCCTAGCTTTAATATAGCCCCCGGTCTCTTTAAACTGGCCCTTGTAATTAAAAGTTTTATTTGTGACGAAATTGTCCATTTTAAATCTTAGCCCTCGACTTACTAAATTAGTTATGTTTCTTTTGTTTATTTCAATGTATTTATAATTGCATGTGTATGTACTCATAGCTTTGTGACCTAAATGTCTACATTCTTTTCTCAGAGTTGGAACTTCCGGAGGTCACCCTATCTATATGTATTTACCCTTTGTATCCGGTATTTAATCCCTTTTTTGATAATATTTCTCTATTTTGTGTCCTCTCGCTATACATTGGAGGGGCACTACTCTGTTGTCTCTTATGCATACCACCTCTGTTAACTTATTCGTTATTCCTTGAGAATGAACTGAACAAGTTCGAAAGTACTTGGAATCCGCCTTTGATTTTCCTGTGGGATTTTCTGCATCATGAAGACATATATTTTGAATGCATGTTGAAAGCAGAAAAGAGGGCATGGGACGTAGGGAAAAGATTGATTATCAGGAGAGAGAATGTGTAGCATTATCATAAACTGTAGATTACCTACAGTGAAAAAAGATATGATTCGAAGCGCGTTTACCTCTTTTTGATCAAGGTTTCATTCAGACGGAAGTGTTATGGTTGTCCTTTTTCCGGCGGTATAATCTTTCCTATTCACTCCGATTGTTTTCTGTACTCCACTCCAACCTCAAGGAAATGCACTGCATGGTCGCTCAAGAGAGAAGGCTAACATTTGTGAGAAACAAAGCAGCAATGACAACCAAAGAGATGAAAGTAGTAAAAAAATGGCATAAAATGATATATACCTCTATAAATGCAATTTAAATCAACATTAATAAAACTTCTTGACCCTGTAGTCAGACACTCAGAGAAATCAACCATGAAATAAAAAATACTTCCTACTCTTGCTCTGTTTCCAGTTCATCTTCGAGTGTAGTCCTTGTTCTATGTATAAAGGTAACCCATTGTTTTTTCCACCACCCCATGAAATCCCTAAAGTTGCACATGTAATTGTGTTGAAAACGTACTATTTCACCTGGTTCCTCTGAAGTATCTAACGACGATGCCGTTTCTGCTTGATTTCAATCTGGTGAATTGGAAAGCCATCTGTCAACACTCGGCCACAGCGATTGACATTGTCGACTGAATTCCGCCAGTCGGCTCCTTTTCGCCAATGCATGTGTACATAAAATCGTTTTTGGATCACTCGCTAAGTCCTATTAATGGTTTTCGGTCTTTTTTGATCACTTTGAAATATATAAATCAAACACTTTAGTATCTTCATTTCGTTCCCGTTTCTAATCTTTAAAATGATAGGGTGCCAGAAGAAGCCTCGTTACGTATGTCCCAACTGCATTATTACTAACGATTCCCCATCGGGGCATAGCCATAGAAATTGAGTAGCATTCCATTATCTCATTCTCATCATTCTTAGTAGAGTCATTAGTCGGTAGTGAATGACAGTGTCGTCTTTTAATGGACTGTTTAGGAAATACGCCAACGGGAAATTGCATTTGACTTGCTCATCTTCGACCTAAAATTAGAAATTCAGCCCAAAAGCATTTGCGAAGCGAAGACGGAAATTGAGTTTATGTGTTTTTTTATGCAAAAGAAAAGAGTTGAAATTTAGGGGCATTAAATATCAATCTCTTACTCACTCCCTCATTTACGCTCTCTCTCCTTCATTTTACATAAAGTAGACGCTAAAATATTCGTGTTATTTTATTTTATGGTATAAGAACCATACGATGCATACCAAGGATGTAGGAAAGGAATGGAAGTTGAAAAAGAGAACAGAAGGAAAAAAATGGGGATTAAAAAAATGAACAAGTGTGTTTGGAGAAAAGAAAAAAAACACGTTTTCTGGTTAATGGTATCCCATTGCAAGAGGAGGGGGGGGGAGTCTTAGAGTGAAATTTGAAAATGTTAACAAAGGTTTATGGTTAAAAATTAACGATCTTTTGATTTAATGAAATCAAAACTCATCTTCTCTGAAAATGGATGAGGTGGTTTCTCCATCTTTATTATATCACCTACCCCTGGTTGATTTTAATTAGTAGTAGCAACCATACAAGTGGTAGAATCCAACAGGAAAATTTTATTTTTCAATTCAAGATAAACAAGCGACAAATAACGAAGGCATCTTTAAGAGAGTTTGATTAAAAAACAAGGTTTGGTGATTTATGACCTTACGACATTCAAAATTTTCTATAATTCCCCGGCCAACCTTGTGATGACCTTGCTAATTATATCATTCGAAAGAGAATGTAAAACATCATAAGGGTTTCAAATTTCGTTAGAATCGGCCAAATAGTTATAATGTTATTGCAAAATATTTCCCGAGTTAACTTTGGAAGGACCTTGGCAATTATATCATTCGAAAGAGAATGTAAAACAGCATAGTGGTTTCAAATTTCGTTAGAATCGGCCGAATAGCCACAATGTTGTTAAAAAAATCAAAACGGGGACCGACCGACCGACATAGGGAGATATAGAGGCGCACGCGACTAAAATTTGAAAATTGTGTGGTGGTGTTGGGTGAAAACCAAAATTCTGAAATGTGAGAACCTGGGACTGCTTATACCACTAGGGATTGTGAAGTCACGCAACTCTCTTAAAATCATCCTCCCTACCATTACGGGGTTCAGCAAGAAGGGGCTCATTTAGGGAGCAAAAGGAGAAACCCCTCCAATTAATGGAAATGACGGAAAGAACGAATCGAATGGATGCGCCCCCAACTGTAATAACAAGTCTTAGGGCCACGAAATTTGGCAGCCAAGTATCCCCATTTTTTAAAAGCTCTGGGTCCCAAAAGCCCCTTTGAACTACGTAAAATTTTCAGGAACCAATTTGTATTCTCTTTCGAATGATATAATAATTGCCAAGGTCCTCCCAAGGTTAGCCGGCGAATTATTTGGCAATAACATCATAACTATTTTGCCGATTCTAACGATATTTTAAACCCTTGTGTTGTTTTACATTCTCTTCTGAATGATATAATTTCTAAAGTCCTCCCAAGGTTAGCCATGGAATTATTTTCTTTTAGCAATAACATCATAACTATTGCGACCATTCTAACGATATTGGAAACCCATATGTTGTTTTGCATTCTCTTTCGAATTTTACTCCCAATTTTACTCCGGGAATTATTGAAAGTTTAGAAGATCGAAAGTCATAAATCAGAATAAATGGATTTCTTTTTCTTTTTTTTCATTCGATCGAATTATTATCATTCTCCTGCTCAATCACGACTTATGCCTCCATTTGTGTATAGGAGAGAATCCCCCCCACAAAACGAATGAATAATCCTGGGGGGGTCAATTAAAAGAACCCCTAAAATGCGAGAATCTCCTTCAAAAAGGTTTTAAACTGAGTTGTAAAGAAAGAGATGAAGAGATGGAAAATGAAAGTGCTCGAAAAGGTTATAGCCCGAGTAAATAGAAGTGGATACTACTTACGAAGGTAGGGTGCGAGTGGGCGCGTAACGATCCTAGGCAATAATTCTCCCACCCATCCAATAAATTGAGTCCCCATCCAATGACAAATCCTTCCAAATGTTGCTTAACCTTTTCCAATGTAAGACGAGATTTCTACTCAACAGCAACGCATTCCACCACAGGGTCGGGAGCGGGAGGAGACATTAGCCAGCCTTCTATGTTGAATATTTACATAGGAAATAAACAAAAGTCCATATAAGCCCCCACCCCCCTGCTTGTTAAAATAACAGACATATAAAGATTGTTTAAGGTCAAACATTTCTCAAAGCATCATTAATGTAGGTCATTAAAATAATACGCCCCTTAATGCTTTCGGGGATTATCCCGAAATAACTCGGTTTTTAGAATTACAAATTATTTCCATCTTAATCGGGCATTCAATTAGTTTGGGATTTAGCTTCAAGTCCGAGGTTATTCAGTTGTTGCAGTTTGATAATTTAGACGATACTTTTACTCGGCAACTCCCATTCAGTTACACCCATCACCTACAAACTTTCCAATGCAGTTCACTACGATTTAAGCATAGCGAAATGCATCCACGCATTCCATTTCCAAACCATTTATGGCACATTTTCAGGAGCGTTCCTGTAACGCTTCGTAACCACGAACCTTACTTGGTCAATGCAGATAAATTTAATCCATTAAATGAGAACGAACGATCTAAAACAATGCATCGGATGAAAGGAAAATAAAGAGGGGAAAAGATGCTCAGATTCGTGAAAGGATTTGATTGTTTTTATCCTTTTAAAATGCAAAGCTTCCCTTTTACGACGGATTCTCCCAAAGGAAGGTTAAAGTTTGTACCTTCGAATAGATGCGTTCATCTACGAACTTATTGGAGGAGTTAATAATTCACCATCTCGATCCTTATTCCTTTCGACTATTCTTGTCGCCTTTCTATTTCTCTCATTACCCTTCATCTCCTTTTTCATTTACACTTACTTTGTCGTAGAATGGACTCTCGACGATATACCATATATGACTATTCGTTGAAGGAACTATTCAATTATATTTAGAGTGCGTGGTGTCTGGTTGACCGATATTATTTATCTTCAATATGCTTAAGAAGTGGAACTGAGCTCAAGGATAATAATATGGCTATCATTAATAAAATAGAGTTTTATTAATAAAACTATCAACAACACACAAAACGGAAAATATTGACATAAACAGAGAATGGAAAAGGTCGTGGGAAAATCTGGCCAATCTGAGGCTTAAGATTTGGGAGAGATTTAAAAAGGCAAAACAAATAGAAATTAAAGGGATGGGAGGGTTCGCTAAACCATTTAAAGCACAGGATAGGGTTGACAAAAAGGTTAAATACTCAAAGGTAATGTTCAGCTTACGTAATTACACGTCGTTGTGCAGAGGAAGGCGACGCGAAGGAATCTTCGGTCCACTGGCGAGTTCCAGCCGAAGGGGGAAGGAATTAAATGATCCTGACGTGGCGTCTTGGAAATGAGAACCGTTTCTTGGTGAACGTGCTTGAAGAAAAATGGCCGTTCTACGTTGTTCTCTTCTGAACAACAGGGGGGGAGAACCGTCTCTTGTCTACGGGCTCAAAGAACAATGGCTGTTCTAACGTTGTTCTCTTTCTGAACAACAGGGGGGGGGGGAGGGCGAGAACCGTTTCTTGTCAACGGGCTCAAAGAACAATGACTGTTCTAATGTTGTTCTCTTTCTGAACAACAGGGGGGAGGGGGGAGAACCGTTTCTTGTCAACGGACTAAAAGAACAATGGCTGTTCTAATGTTGTTCTCTTTCTAAACAACAGGGGGGGAGAGTGAGAACCGTTTCTTGTCAACGGGCTCAAAGAACAATGGCTGTTCTAATGTTATTCTCTTTCTAAACAACAGGGAAGGGAGGGAGAGAACCATCTCTTGTCAACGGGTTCAAAGAACAATGGCTGTTCTAACGTTGTTCTCTTTCTGAACAACAGGAAAGCCTTGTGGACTTGGCGTCTTGGAGGCTCGAACCTTGGCACTCAAGCGATATGTCCTCTTCTGGACAATGATGGTGGATCTCGAGGTAGAGGGCCCTTGGTGCACAAGGTGAGACCGGATCATAGTGATGTATCGCGAAGAAAATCTGGATCTCGAATCTTCTCTTAGTGGTAAAGTTTCCGTATAAATAGTCGAGCCATTCCCTTGGCGTAGGGGACAATGGAGTGGGGCTTCGAGGGAATGAGCAGCCGCGCCTGAGAACAATACCTTATCTGCCCATAAGCCTAACTCAATCTGGCGAGGTCGGCGCATGGGGTGAAACGGATGGGGGGGGGTGAACCTCCTTGGTTAAATATTGACTCAGGTGGCGCGATAACGCGCCCAGCTTCAAGGTGAAGATGCACGTGAGTAGCATCGTGTTTCTAAACAACATGTGATAACGGTTGAAATTAAGCGGCCTCAAACCGTTCTATTACATACTTCATTCTACTAATTAATTTTTACAAAACTAATATCCAAGAATAGCACAAGAAACCTGCAAAATCCATGGCCTTTTCCCAATTTTGACCCATCAATTTCCCTCTGAAACCGGAAAATGACGCTCAGAGAAACGGATCTTGGACCCCCATGGGTTGACACTCAACTATGTAGAAGTTTTTTATTGTTCAGGTAATCTTTTCCTAAGGGTTTTACCGGGTGGTGATACCAGTTTTTTGTCCCTTGGGCTTTTAACTACATCCATTGTATGTCACGTGGCATGTGATTTTCCCTTATTATGTAGAAGAGTAATAAAGACGCCGATCAAATGATTGAATCAAAGCTGTGAGAGGAATGAATTTTGGCTTCGATTACACGACGACCTTTTGGCTTCTCGCCGTATCTTTCACCTTACCAATAAAATCAGAAGAAACAGGAAAGCTACTTAAATACGCCCTAACCATTGTGAACATAGTTCCATACATATATGATGGTAGCATATGTGATTAAATATTTTAAGACATCTGTAAACATACACTTCTATCCTTAAGAAAAGATTCCTGCTAATATTTTACTGTAATCAAAATCTCAAACAGTTTCTTGCTCAAGGCAAATGAAGTTCATTGGCTAGAATAGAAAAGACAAAAGAGTGGAAGGATCAAAGTGACATGAAAGGCTTCCTTCTCTTGGCCATCCTCCCTTCCATGGAGAAGATGTAAAAGAAAACCCGACACAAAGATGGTCAGAAATACCTTAATCTACAATGTCCAAATTAATCGACACTGCCTCAATAGCTCCTGCTGAAGCATCGAAAGAAAAGTAAACAAGGAATTGATCGGTTCTGATAAGTATTCAATATTTATTTTCAATTTGTAAATACAAAGATACGACACAAAAATCCAATGTGGGGACTTGTTTTATGTATGTACTAAAATGCCATGAATGCAGGTGTGATCATCAGTACCGTCACCTCAGTTCAGTAGAAATGTTAGGAAGTGATTGAATCGGCAACCCACCCACATTCTACCCTCTAGACCTGATCATCCCGGATCTCTGCCCTTCGGAGTGTTTACTGGTGATGCAAACGAAGTCCAAAGGGGCTCCATGGGTTGGGGATTCGACCTCGGAGCCATATGGTCTTCACCATATCCTCTCGCAAACCGTTTCCAACCTTACTTACCATACACTATTCTAACCTTTTGCTCTTGTGACATTTTTATTTTTATACCTACCTCCACCCGTTCACACTTACAGACATAAACCATCTATGTATCTCCCATTACACGCAGACATGCACCTTTTCCTCTATGTTCTCTGGGTCTATTCGTTCAGAACGCCCTTAAAACATTTCTCCGTTTTTTATCTCATCTACTCATCAATCTATCCACTCTTCTCACACAAATCAAACTCGTTATCTACTTGAACTACTCCCACATTTGAGCTTCCTTCTTTAGACTTCACTCCCATTTCACAATAATTAAAGTTAGCAGCCAAATCATCTTTTGATGCCAACTTCAATGGTTATAATTGAAAGTATAGATAGAAGAATTTGAAGATGTGGGAATGGTTTACACAATCATACTCAATACACTTCATTACATTCAGATACACCCATTCCCATGCAGTTCACTACGATTTAAAGAGAGCGAAATGCATTCATACATTCTATTTCCAAACCATTTACGGTTTTCCGCAATCATTTTCCTTCCTTTCCTCTTTCACACATTGTCCGCTCTGAGGTGTCAGGGAGAGAATGGGCTAGGATGCTGCAACTGACATCTGGGGGATTGAATTCTATCTCCCCCGATCTTCAATACTTTCTTTACAGATTTGCCTAAAGAGGTGACCTGTGTTGACCCGGCACGTTTTGAACCACCACCCCTTGAGGCCTGAGGCCCACTGGAATGCCATGGCGTAGAAATTTTGGATACCAGGTACCTTATTCGACCACTCCGGATCGGAGAAGTTGAGGGGGGAGGCTTAAAATTTGCATCCCGAATTTAAAAATGGGTCTCTATGGCCGATGATGAAAAATGAAAAATATAATTCCAAATCCAACTTTTGATGGTGAAAATGATTCCCTTTCACCTATATTTTAGGGGGATGAGGTTTCCTCTTTGCCATTTTCCCTCTGTGATCCGCCCAGAGGCGGCTCTCACTCTAGCGCGGAAGTTGCCCCCACTAAGCTGCCTCAGCCCCCTCCCCCCCCATAAGAAGAGAAATGGCAGGAGGAGGCTCTGCTGTTCTAGAAGAGAGCTGGGAGCCGGAGGAGTCCCCTTATAAAGAGAGTTGTAGCCGATTATTTATGGGGAGTGCCCCCATATATAAGGTCTAAGCTGTGGAGTTTTATGGGGGATAATAAGTCGGTTTCCTGGGCTATCCCCTTCTGGGATGATACCTAGGTACCCATAATTGATGCTCCATCTACAGTGTTGTGCCATTGCAAAATTCTATCTCGCGCAACTAATACCGGGACCACACATCCAGGGAGGTCCCAGACAGGATCCACCACACCTCGAATGCGACCTACTCCTGAGAGAGTAGTGGCCCTAATTCTGGCATGAAGGCTGCTTCGCCTCAGATGTCAGAGTCTTGCCCGTGTATGGAAACTTGTTGCTTGGAGTGACCTTACCCAAAGCCGGATCTCAACCCAGGCGATGTGCATACGAAGATGACTGTAACACATAGAAATGAAAGAAAAATGAGGATAAGGGATCTCCTCCTTCGAAAGAGGGCCTAGAGGGTGCTTCAAAATTTCTGTAAAGGACCAAACTGAGGCTGGTCGTTTAAGCCACGGCTTCCCTTTGGGAGAAATAGAGATTTAAAACAAAAACACACTTTCTCCACCATAAGAGAACACCAAGAAAGAGAGGGGAGGGACGTCACTGAGCTCTGAAGTTTTAAGCGTTTCTAAGTTATCCACACAAATCGCGCAAGAATTCTGTTCGGTGACATGCTCCGTCAGTATCAGATTCTATCTTCGGTTCTTTGTAGTGAATTGAAGGTATCTCGTTTCGCGTCCAGGAGCCTTCTATTTAATGAGTCTAAATAGAAGGCTCCAAGTAGAGTGATCTACGTACATTGAATAGCGCACCTATTCGTATGCTCTTACATTCTACTCTAAACTTTGTAAAATGCGAATCTATGTCAGGGATCTACTAGATCATTACCTTGAGATCATCATTGAAGAGTGATCGACCAGAGATCAGTAATAGTTACACGTGTGACAAGGAAGAAGGGATAGGTCTTACACCTATCTCTGAAACCTTTCGTCACCTTTAACCTGGAAAGACTCCATGAGTCGGGCGCATTGGTTGGTGCCGTCACAACAAATGTGTTACTATTGACACCACTTCGGTCATACGTAAATCTTGTCAGCGTGAGAAAAAGGGTCAATCCCAAGTTTTCTTAACTTGCTCCAAGGCCTTGTGTGATCAATCGCTATCGTACAAGGCTAACTCGTGGAATTGTGGCGGATCGCACCGTGCTTCTTCTAATCATTGCATTTTGCATATTCTCAAAGAAGAGGTCATACTCCTCCACGACCTGATATTTAATTATATTACATATACTAAGAAGATAGTCCTGCTACGATCTACTAGACCAGGCACCTCTGCTCTGGGTCTTTTCAGGCCTATGAGTAGGGTAGCTTCAGAGCCCACTGAGAACTCTTCCACGGGGTTTAATTGCCCCGGGCGATATCTAGGTCTTGTTAGTAGTAAGGTACGCTCGAGCTCTGTTCCCCCCCTTCCTCATACCAAAGCCTTAACGAATAACCGTTCCGTGGAACATAATGCAGCCATGCCCCTCCACAGAATCATCATCACTCGGAAGATGCAAAGCCAATTACGCTTCATGCACTCTGTACGTCACATGCAGATGGTTGCCATATACTTTCCGGTACAAGAGATCACGCAACTTGCCGGAACAACAGACCGTTTTTTTAATCTATAGCAAATCACTGATGGACCCAAATCTCAGAATCTTCAGCCAGGGCTTGGCAGAGGTTGTCTTCTGCAGGGTTTCTGGCTATCAAGTGATTCCTGTAACTAAGCACGTTGATTGAACAACCAGACTGGCAGTTTGACCTTTCCCAGGGTAACTACATAACAGAGAGAAATTGAGCCCTTTGAGATGGGTGAAGGTTGGAGATGATGCTCAATTTTAAAGTTCCTTACCATTACGCACCGTCTTTTGCCATGAGCTTATCCATTAATGACTCAAGGACACCAAATTCTATTATGTCGCCTCCGAACAGGATACACTAAAGGGCTACGGTGCCATCGAATGGAGCACTTCCCTGATCCTTATTACAACGGTCGCTTGACCCTTCAGAATCTTCAACACATTTTTCGATTGAATGCCTTCGTCTGAGCAAGCTTATTGTGCGTTACCTATTACGATATCCTTACGAGCGGATCACTACCTCTTGTCCCTGGTACTGGGTGCTGGCTTCAGCACACAAGATTAAGTTGTAATATAGACATTGATGTAAGCAGAATTCCTTTATGAATTTAAAAAAAATTGGCTGAACGATTGGGCCACAGAGGCAGATGGTCTTCCCGTGGAATACATTGGCCTACTTCTTAATTGTTTTATACATGTTTAATTTTTATTGTGGTTGTTTGTATATATATATAATATATATATATATATATATATATATATATATATATATATATATATATGATAGTTTATTGTTAAATTAATAATTTTGGTTTTAATTTAGTTATTTTTTCGCTCCTTTACCCTCGTCTGCGGTCTCCAAAAGGATTATTTTTTTAATAAATGAAAGTCAGATGGTCCAATGGCGGATAAGTCCGGTGGATAAGGTAAGAGATCTCCCAACTTTGTGTGGGTAGGCAAAGACCGATGAAGTCTTGCGTTGTCTGATTGTAAATCAACCCCTTGTCTGTTATCAAGTTCTGGCTTCGTCTGGTAATTTTTGTATTCACTTTCTTCAGATGGCCTGATTGTATGGGAGTAGCTTATAATAAAGGATGCGTTTGAAATCACACCAGGCACAAAGCATAATATTTGGCATAAATATTCCGCATTGGTAGCTGTTTTGGTTAAGTCTCAGGCTTAAATTAGGATCGTTTCTGCGCTATGTTATCATAGGTAATCCTTATTTAATCTCCAGTAACCAATGGCTTCAAAAAAAAAAGCTGTTCCATTACGGATTAATAGGATATCGCATATAGAATATCGTCCCATGTAGTTTTTATCTAAAAGGTTGTGAGTTACCCATACATTATCGTTGAGAAATATGCTCAAATTTAATTAGGTATTCATAAACAGAACCCTTTAGAACTACCAAATTTTTGCAGGTCACCTAGTCTTGATTTTTGAGTTCGCTTTGATGTTTACCTTCAAAATATCGTCGTTTAACTCTGAAGGTCCTCCATTGACTTGAATCGTATAAATTGAAATCTCGAGTTTTAATTTTTAAAACCATCTCCAAATCGTCGATTTACCTATAGCACTTTCAAAATAAAAAGGAAAAATGATTTTAAACATTTCTGCAGCGTTTTCACTCTTCTTTTAAAAAGAAAAGCATTATGTGTCGAAATTCACTTTTGGTTATCGATGCTTGACTTTGATAAGGGGTTGATGTTGCAAGTGATTCCAATATATTAGTTTTACCATCCTTACAGCTGCAATATGAGTTTAAAGACACATTACTGTAGAAATCATTCACAATTTTCAGGACGAAATAATATGTGAGAGTATTCCATGAGCACCGTCTCTCAGCAAATTAACACTTTTCCTTTCAATCTTGTGTAATGCTTTTCAAACAACAGCAAACATGAAAACGTGAACAGATTCAAAGGGTAGGCAACATTACAAACTCGACGCACGCTAGAATTAACAAAAACAAACACCACTTAAGTCGCAACCTAATCTTACACTTTTCTTAATCTTTTACTGTTTTCTACCCCGTTAGGGGGGCGGCGATTTGCCATCCTGGCCGCCGTGCTAAGCGGATCCAGCGCTCTGTCCGGCCCGAGCCTAGCCTCTCTTGCTTCCTTCAGATAGCCTGTATTTCTTCCCTACTTTGTCGCTTTTCATACAACCTCTCCCACAACTTTCTCTGGTTAGCCTCTAATTTCACAGAGTAGATGCTGACCTTCTTCTCAGCCAACCGTCCCGGATCGGGGCTGAGGGGGAGGGGACAATGTTCCCTAACCGCTAAGCTCCGATTCAGGATGGTTTTTTTAACAACCTGCTCCATCCCCACCCATACCTTCTTCACATCTCTTTTCTTTTCCTCTTCACACTCTATCAATTTTACGCCGTGTCCAAGGTGGAGCCACCATGCCGATGGACTGCCAGGCCTGTACGCACCCCTTGCAGTGCGGGCTACTGCGAGGGGTGATGAGCTGTTGCATCCCGTATTAAAAAGAGGATCACCATGCCCAATGATGAGTCCAAAAAAAATCCCCCTTTAATTCCCCCTATACCATCAACGGAGCCACCCTCGGGCAGCTCCACCAAAAAAATGAAGGTCTCCCCCTGTGCTTGCTCAGGGGACCCTCCATATTTCTCTAACCGAAGAGGAGGCTCACTCTTCTCCTACCACTACGGGTTTAGGGGACTCCCCCTCATCCCCTTCTTTGGAAAGACTTTCGTGCACCTCCCTGTTTCCAACGGCAGTCCCTCCTTTTCTTTCCAAGGGGACTGCCAAGAAAGCCATCAGGCAGCCCATAGCCGACCGCTCCCCATTGAAGCCGCTCGGTAGGACAAACCCCCTTAGGGGGGAGAGGAAAGCCAGGCTCCGTCGGTCGCTTCCCTCAAATGACCTGCTGGCAAGAATATTGAACCTTGCCGGGGTCAAGGCTCGTGCCTCCCCACACCACCTGACTAGTGACAATAATGCCAACGGGACCTGCGATGTCTTGGGGGGGATGGCCGACTGGAGCCCCCCCCCCCCTATGAGGTAGACATGGTCCTTGAGGCAACCCAACCTCAGGCGGTAAGGTCTTCTATGGGGGGGAAACCTGAGCTCGGCGCCAAGCACCGAACCCGAATCCGCCCCTATGCAAGGTCCTCCTACAACGGCTAGGGTTTTCGAGGCACTACAAAGAGGGAGGGGGATCTCCTACGACCGGTGCCTCTAAGAATGCCAGGAGCTTCTCCATTTTGGAGAAGGACCTAGCTGAGGCCGGTCCATCTGGCCTGGGGGCTCCTGCTGGCGGAGGGGAGAAGCGGGTTCATTCCCCGCCCTCCTCTCCTAAAAATAAGAAAAAAATAAAAAGACTCGGGGCACCTCTCCATCCGCAGGGGCTGCGGAGACGGATGGGTCTGCTGCTACTTTGGTAAGTGACCAAGCCAAGATCGGCACATCCGGCCCCTCTACCCACCCGAGTGCGAAGCCCCTGACTAAGAATAAAAGTGCTCAAGGCGGAGCCTCGATAAGATCAGGGCCCCTCATTTACCTGGCGTTTTCGAGCCCACTGGCTTCAAACGCTTCCTCATTACTCGCTCCACTGATGGTACCATGTTGGGTAAGGGCAACAGGTTCCAATAGACGAGAGCATTAACTAGTGCAATTAGTAGAGAGCCGAAGGTAAATCGTTTCCCCGGACGGAAGCTTTCTGGCGAATGCGGGAAATCCAGCCGAGACGGCCAAGATAAGTGATCTTCTGACACTTGATGGCACCCCGGTGAGTGTGATGAAGCACTTTACCATGAGCTTTGTAAAAGGAGTAGTTTATGCAAGGGAACTCTTTGACTACTCCATAGAGGACATCACCTTAGAGCTGGCCGACCATAGGGTGGTCAAGGTCGAACGTGTGATGAGAAAACAGGGAGGGGCCTCAAGTCCTACCTCTACAATCTTCGTCACGTTCGACTGTCACAAGCTCCCTGAGTTGGTGCATGCCGGTTGGTTTCGCTACCGCGTAAAGGTATTCGTTCCACTGCCGCGGCGGTGCTATTACTGTCACCGCTTCCGCCATAGGAATCGTTCTTGTAGACGTGCAAAGTCAGGGTCACTCGAAGTCTGTGTAAATTTCTCCAAGGCCGCACATGATTCTCCTAAATCGTGTGTGGCCAATTGTGTCAATTGCGGAGAGCCGCACTCCGCTTCTTCGAAGCAATTTGGTGCATATCTCCTTGAGAAAGAAATCCTGGCCGTTCAGGCCCAGGATCGACTCTCATTCTGCGAGGCTAAGAACTTGGTCCTCGCGCGTCCGGCTCTGCCTGGGAGGTCTTATGCCTTACTAGTTAGAAAGGCACTCTCTGCTCCTGGCCCATCCAGGCCAACGAGCACGGTTGTTTCCGTGCCCATTCGGAGCCCTTCTACGGGATTTACCCAACCCGGGCTCTCCCCTGGTAAAGCTGGTGGCAAAAAGGGCTTACACCCAGCCCTGGTTAAAATCAGGGCTACCCTCTTCTTTCTCAAGCGTGACCGTTTCCCGCAAAGCGAAACCGCCACGCACCTCCATGGAGTCGTTAGACTCACAGGAGGCTCCACACCTGAAGTTGGTGGCCAGGCCATCTTCCGGGGTTCCTAAAGCTGTCCCCCGAAAGGATGTCAGCAACAAAGGAGCTTCGGCTCCTTCACCCACGTCGAGTGGTGGGCTAAGTGGCCCGGAGACTGTGGTTCCTCGAAAAGAGGGTCCCCACCTCCGAAACCGCAACGCCAGCCTTAAGTTTCGAAGCGGAGGGAGGGAAAGACTTGCATTGCGACCCCAACCTCCCCCAATAAGTTTCGAAGGCGACAGCACCTTCAGCGCTTTCTCCAGCCAACAGCACCCGGGGTTCTGCCTCCGGGAAGCGTACGGCCATTCCCGTGAGGCTCTTCTGTTCGAAGAGGGGCCCGCGTCTCCTCCGAGCTAGGCCTGGGGGGCATATTTCTTCAATGTAATTACCGAGGACTCCAGGCCAACTGGGAGGAGCTGCGGAGGCTCGTCTCGTCCCGTTCCCCGTTAGTCATTTTTCTGCAGGAGACTATGCTGGGCGCGTGCCTCCTGCCCACCCTCCCTGGTATTAAAGGTCTTGGCGACCTCACCACCACGAGATGGACGGGGTGGCGGATGCGTGGTTTACACCCGGCATGATGTCTCCGTTCTTCCTTCCGCTTTAGATACCTAATTTCAGACAGTGGCTATGCAGCTTCACTTGGATAGCAGGTATACTATCATTTCAGCGTACATTCCACCGTCAGCTGACTTCGACACGGGAGACTTCCGCCGCGTCTTGGCACGGTTGCCGAGGCCCTTTTACTTTCTTGGAGATCTAAACGGCAGGCATCCTCTCTGGGAGGATTACTCAATAAATCCCAGGGTCCACGTTCTTGCCAATCTGATAGAAGAGCTTGAGATAGGTGTCCTAAATGAGGATGAGTTTACGCATGACTACCCGAGAACTGCTTCATTTTCTTGCCTTGATCTATCTTTGTGCTCTTAAGATGGACAGCATGATTTTGATTGGGGAGGGGGAGGGGAGGTAGTCGATGAACCTCCATGGTAGTGATCACTTTCCCATTCAAATATCATTTTCAGGGCAACTGCCGCCTGAATCCCCACCCCGGTGGTGCTTGGGGCGGGCGCAGTGGCCTGCATTTCAGGAAATGACTGAATTCTCTATCTCAATCAAGGAGTTTAGGTCGGTAGATGAGGCCGTTTAGTTCTTCTCTGGCAACCTCATCGCCGCGGGCAAGACTACTATTGCCAGAACGTCTGGCAGTTTTGCACGCCGACCACTCCCATGGTGGTCGTATAAGTGTGAGACGGCCCTCAAACAGAAGCGATATGCCTACATGCGCTAGAAGCGATGACCGAACGATTTCACTGTCGCTGAAGTTCGTCGGGCTAGGGCTATGTTTCGGTATATTTCGAAGCACGCCCGCCGCTCTTCTTGCAGGGCATACCTGTCTTCACTTAACGGGAAGACCCCTCTAGCAGATGTGTGAAAGCGAGTCAAAAAGATTCGAGGCAAGTTCTTGCAGGACCACCTTCCCGTTCTCCAGGAGAATGGACCGCAATCTCAGACCCAGCGTTGGTGGCGGAATCCTTCGCGACCACTTTCTCCGCATTCTCTACCTGGGATGCTGCTCTGCCAGCATTCAATGCTCGTCGTGATGTCGCGGAAGGCCGCCGGCTAGACTTTACCTTCAGAGGCGGAGAACCCTTCAACGACAGGTTTACGGTGAGTGAGTTGCGCTCCGCTCTTGCTTCGTGCGCGGACACTCCCCATGGTCCGGACGATGTCCCGTACGCCATGCTTCGACACCTGGGTGAGCGAGGCATGGCCTAACTGTTAAATTTGTTCAACAGAATCTGAGTGGAGGGTCTCATCCCAGTTTCCTGGCGAATCGCTACTGTGCTCGCCTTTCGCAAACCGGCGAGAGATCACTCTACTCCGACCGGTTTCATCCCAATCTCTCTAACCTCTTGCTTGTGCAAGTTGATGAAGAAATTGGTAAATGTTAGATTAGCCTTTCTCTTAGACAACGGAGGCCATCTGTCTTCTGCACAGTGCGGCTTCCGCAAGTTCCACTTAACGTCGGATGCTCTGCTCCGACTGGAAAATGCCGTCTGCGAGGCTTTCCTTCGTATACAGCAGTACGCCACGGTGTTTTTCGATATGAAGAAGGCTTATGATACCGCATTTCGATACGGTATCATGGAGACCTTCCACATGATGGGGGTGAGCGTACGCCTCCCATTGTTTATATCTGAATTTTAGCGAGATCGTCGATTCCGCGTACGGGTGGGGGGGAGCCCTCTCCGGCAGAAAGGGGCAGGAAGAAGGTGTCCCGCAGGGAAGTGTCCTCAGTGTCACACTCTTTGCCCTGAGCATCAACGGCATCACCTCCGTGCTGCCGGAAGATGTTCTTGCTACACTCTTGTCCTCGCGCCATGGATATTCTCCGTTCCGTGACGTTCAGCGCTTGGGGCGCTGATAGGGCTACTGCCTTACTTTTTATTGATCCTTTGTTCGTTCGAAGCTCGACTACGGATGCAAGTTTTATGCATCCACAGCCAAGCGTTTATTTCGGAAGGTGGACTTGATCCACCACACCGGCTTTCGCCTTGCGACCGTTGCCTTCCGCACTTTCCCCATTGAGAGCCTTCTGGTCGATGCTGGAGTGATTCCACTTGCTCTACGCCGCGTGCAGTGCCTCACTCGCCTGTGCGCGCGAGCCAGGCGCCTCCCTCAGTCGCCAACAGCTCTCACTGCACCCGCAGCTGATCTCCACGGTGCCTATGCCACCGAGAGACGCCAGTCATACCCTAAGCCCTTTGGGTTTAGGGCCAGAAAACACCTTTGAGAGCTAGGTATAGCTCTCGGGCCGGTGGCAACCATGGTTCTGCCTTGGAAGCTACCCTGGAGGATACCATATTTGGCTATTTGTCGCCACGCCTCTGCTCCTAAAGCTTGTACAGCGCCGGGAGTATTGCGTTCGACCTTTTCGGAGCACACCTCGTGTCACGCTAAAACCGTGCCACTGTATACGTATGGCTTCAAGTCCCAAGAGGAAGTCGGCTTCCACGCCGTATCCACTCTGTTTGAAGTCAGTGGGGCTCTGCCAGGCGCTGCGTCTGTCTTCACGGCCGAGCTGGTGGCAATACACCACTCGATACAGAAGATTACGCGACGTGCCCGGTTCGGATACCGTATTTTGATCTATAGCAACTCACAACGCGCCCTGAGTGCTCTCGGGGCATTGGAATCTCCGCAACCCCTGGTTCGTGATATCCGTGACGCCACGGTTTTGGCGAGCCGGGCGGATGTCGAGATTTTCTTTTGCTGGGTTCCTGGACATGTAGGAATTGCAGGGAATGAGAGCGCCGATGAGGGCGCCAAAGAATCCGCGAGGACTCTTTGACCGGACCAGCGTTTCGCTCTTCCTCACACCAACTACATGCTTCTTACTTTGCGTAAAGATGCAATCCTTGGTCTCTTCAACCGAGGAGGGTTGAGGAAACGAGAAAATTGGCCCGCCCTTCTGTCCCCGGTACCCAAGGAAGATTCAAACCTTATGGTGTTTTGGCTTTCAAAACATCTCCCTTTTATCTTTTTTTGGCACTGTTCACCAATTTTAAAGGCCTAAGACTCATTTTTAAAAGCTAGTTGCTGGCCAGCTTTCTACCACTTATCGCTTCTCGTCAATGGGAGGTCCCTAACTCTTGTTTTCGTGCGGGTGGGTTAACATGCCAGCCTTTTTATCTTCGCTGTATACTTCACCCCTCTTCTTTCTCTTTCTGTCATTTTACGTATAAGTTTCTATGAAGCGCCACCCAGTAAATGTTTGGTACCAGACATGATACCTGCCTAGTATTGGTGCCAACAAATCCAACCTCCTACGGATGTGGCTCCCAGTATGGGCTTTTAGCGTATACCAGACGATAGGTCAATTGGTCTCCATAGCAAATAATTAGATATTAATGAAGGAAAAAGACGGACCCACAAAGGAGAGGCTTCTCCTCTACCAATCCTTCATCTCAAAGAGGCCCTCAAATGGCTGCTTCCCTAACGCAGAGGCTTCCCATCTCATTTTCTACCGCACGAGCGAACAAAAGAAGAGTTGGCAAAGAACGCGAATAAAGTTAAAGGGGTAGGCTTGTGTAGCAAGCCTAAGCTTTTTCGATAAGAAGTTAGCCACGGTATTTTTGATGTAGAGAAAGTCTATGATTCCGCCTCGCGATACGTTATCATAGACAAACCCTCATTCCTTACCTGTCTGATTTTTTACTTGAAAAACATGGCGGTGACCTCTCTCTACGTGTATGTAATAGAAAAGAAAGTTATCCTTAATTAAGTTTCTTCAGCGTTAGTTCCTTTGCTGCGCGTATCAATAGTATCACCTCGTTAAGCTCTAGGTAGACTAATTTTCTATATCTGGCGTGGTTCAGAGGTTTTCCCTAGCGTATCAGCCCTAGGAAAGTCTGGAATGCGTCTTTCGTTGAGCAGAACAAGCAATACTTGGATTTATTTGGCCAACACTAAAGTAGGGAACGTCTGCCGCCTTCTCTGGCATCACCCCGACCCAAAACTCTTCCTTAATGGGTCTCGCCTAGATATAGTGGTTTTGCACATTCCCTATTTTTTTTTAATTCGATAGACACCTCACCTGGGACATGCATATTTTTAGCCTTAGTGTCTGTTGTATCCGCACCTCATGTAGCGTTTAGTTTGTGGTATTTTAAGAGGGCTACCATACTTCTCTTTTACCACTCCTTAGTTCACTCAAAACTTGACTACGGGGACGAGATTCCCTTTTCCCCATCCCACTTTCTATTGCAAATGATGGATTCGATTCACTACATTTGTCTGAAGTTGATGGCTTATGCCTTCAGTTCTTCCACTCGCTTTACGTAATTCACAGTGCAATATGCTCTTGCAGGCGCGAGTTCAGCATTCCTCCTGTAGCCATAGGCTTTCATTTCGTCCTCAGCCAAATAGGACAGTGACTATGAAGGCGAAGAACGCCAATCATTCCCTAAAATTTTTTTTCTGGCTCAGGGCAAAAGACTCCTTTTGAAAGATCGGTGTCCCTGATGGTTCGGGGCAAGAAGCCATCGTGGAGGACAGCAAACTTGATTATTTGTTACCATGGCTCTGATCCTCAAGTTTACAAAGCAACGGAACTATTGCAATGGTATTTCTTGGAGCTTACATTGTGTCACACTAGGACCGTGCTGGTATATATAGTTAACTCCAAGTACGATAGGTGAGTTGGCTTCTATGCTATCTTTACTTGTTTGAAACTGACAAGGAGTTTCCGAGCATTGTCTGACTTTACGAAATTTTTCAGTATAACTTGGGACCGTTTTCTAATCTATAGTGGCTTATAGACAGCGCTAAGTGCTATTGAGGCATTGGAATAGCCGCGTCCGCTCGTTCTTATTATTCGTGACACAATTTCTACTGCAGGTCAGGATGACATCTAGATTATTTTATGCTATACCACTGGATATATTGTAGTTTCTGAAAAACAATCTCACTGATGAGAAGGCCAGTCTGTTTGCACATACTGGCCTCCTCGCTGGCATCTCCGCCACTGGTTCTCTGCTAATCCTCAGTGATTTCAACCTTCCTGGACACAATCCTAATTTCAAAGCCTTTTCTGAAATCCTTGATCTCTTCTCCCTCACTCAACACGTTTCTTTCCCTACCCACTCTCACGGTAACATTTTATAACTTGTAATCTCTCAATGTCTTATGTCCAACCTGACGACTACAAATTTGTCCAATGCTATATCTGATCACTTCCTTATTAACTTCAACTTCTCTATCCCATTCCATATACCTCCCCATCTGTCTCATAATCCTAAGCCTTTCCGTCGACTTGCCTCCATTGATATTTCCTCCCTATCTAATGATGTGGCCTTCAAACTTCTTCCCATTGATGCTTCTGCCTTTCCTGACCAGATTCTCTCTTCTTTGGAGCAACCTCTTCTCACTTGTCTTGATGCCCACTCTCCCCTTGTCACCCCTTTGAACTACCGTTGTCACCGTGCCCCTTGGTACTCTATGGAACTCCTCCATGCTAGGCAGTCCATGCGTGCCCATGAAAGAGTCATTAGAAAAGCTCGCACCCGTGGGCAAGACAAGACCCCTCTCTCGCTGGCGTTCCGACTTGCGACAGCTTCCTACGTGGCCAAATTAAAATATGCTCGTGAAGCCTATTCACGTAATCTGCTTACTGATAATATGAATGATCCCCGTACCGTCTTCCGTCTGCTCTCCCGTCTTACTTCCCCAGCGCAGGTCTCCCCACCCATTAGCCCTGCTACTCTCTCGAATTTCTTCGCAGATAAGGTCACTTACCTCCGTGCCTACCTCCCTCAGCCTTTTGTCCCGGCTCCTGCCATTCTCCCTGACTTCCCGCCTCAGCCGCTTATCGTTTTCCCCGCTGTGACCGCGTTGGAGCTTACAGCCCTGCTCTTGCGTTCTAAGAAATTGGGCTCCCCAAAAGACATTTTTCCGCCTAAACTGTTATGTAAAATTATGCCTGCTATCCTCCCAACGCTTTTTTACCTGTTCAACACTTCCCTTGCAACTGGTCTTGTTTCCTATTCCTTCAAACGTGCTCACATCCGTCTGATTCTTAAATAGCCCCAACTGAACTTCACTGTCTCTACCAATTATTGCCCGATTTCGCAACTTCCTTTCCTCTCTAAGGTTCTGGAGAGAGTGATTGCTTCACGCATCAACAGTCACATGGTGGCCTATAACATTGATAAAACCTATCAATCTGGTTTCAAGTCAGGTCACTCCACAGAAACCACCCTTCTTAATTTGTCCGATTGCTTACGAAGAGCCACGGACAGGGGTTGTGCCTCCATCCTCGTTCTACTCGACCTCTCCTCTGCCCTTGATACTATTGACCATCCTGTCCTACTTGATCGTCTCCACTCTTTCCTCGGCATATCAGGCACCGTGCTTGACTGGTTCTGCTCTTACTTCTCGTCTTAGTTCCCTTCTCCGTAACTTCGGTCTTCTCCCTCTCTTACCACATTTAAGAGTCTCCTGAAAACGCATCTTTTCAGTATTGCCTTCTTCCCCCTTTTGAATTTGCATTAAATTTTCATTCTCATCTCAGCACCACGTGCGCTCTGGGAAGGCCTCAGGCCTTGAAGAGCGCATTACAAAAGACTTATTATTATTATTATTACTAGGCCGGCATTTCGCCTTTCACTACAGTGATGACATGACAGGGATAGAAACATCTCTTCGAGTTGCATGGAAAAGAATATTGGAGACGGTGCCAGGGAATATGATGGTTCCATTGGCCCCTAAATCCTGGAAGGTAGAAAGCAATTTTTCGTGATTTTAATCGTACACTGGTAGAACGCGTTCCACCAAACCTTCTGTGAGGAGTGTTTGGTAGCGTTGAGTGTCTTAGTGTGGGAGACCTTGACGCATGGTACCTAACTTGGTACCTTGACGACGGAAAACACTACTCTCTCTCTCCTTGGTGCTTGCAGCTGGTTCTTGTGCTCCAGGTTGTCGTGTGTTTGGAGGAAGCGAACCGCCTTAAGGTTTTATAACTTTTAATTTGTACTCTTGGTTCTCTGAGAGAGTCGCATCTCCTATGGAGAACTTGCCAATGCCTCTTATTTGTTGTTTATCTTTTATGTTTCTATTTGTTGTTGTTTTTACTCGCAAACATGCAACTCTATAAGTTACTATGTCAGTCCATAGGTTGGTTGGTCGGTTGGATGGTAACCGTTATACTATCCAATGAGTCTTTCAGTAATAACATCGTAACTATTCGACTGATTCTAAAAAGATTTGAAACATTTATGTTGTTTTACATTCTTTTTCGAATGATTTAATTAACAAGGTACTCTCAAGGTTAGTCTATTAACCTTTTGATCGACCCTCAACTTCTCTTTTACTGGGCTCGTCACTGTTCCAACAACCGCTTTTAATCAACTCAAAAACAATTATCCTCACATGTGATTCATTTTCACCCACATTAAAATTATACATTTGCTGAAATTAAGCTTTCGCTACTCTCAATCTCACCGTTATTAACAAATTATAAACTATTTGCATAGTTTATACATCCCTATTGAACATACCTTTTTTAGCTTCATTTCCACCATAAGCTATCATTTATCCAAAGCGCTTAGGAGACTTCACGCAGAAGATGCGATACGATTTGAGTCTCTTCATCTCACGAAAAGACAGATTAACTTTAGAACGCGTTTAACGTAAAGAGACGAAATTGATGCTTGAAGGTAGATAAAAATCACATGAGCAACCAAATCAATGCTTGAAGGTAGATAAAATCGAATGAGCAACCAAATTAATGCTGGAAGGTAGATAGAAATCACATGAGCAACTAAATTAATGCTTGAAGTTAGATGAAAATCACATGAGCAACCAAATTAATGCTTGAAGGTGGATAAAAATTACATGAACAACCAAATTAATGCTTCAAGGTAGATAAAAATCACATTAGCAATCAAATTAATGCTTGAAGTTAGATAAAAATCACATGAGCAACCAAATTAATGCTTCAAGGTAGATAAAAATCACATGAGCAACCAAACTAATTCCAGGAAGATAAATAAATCAAATGAGCGTCTAAATTACCTCCTGAACGTAGAAATAAATCATATTGCCGACCCAATTAATTTAAGAGCGTATAAATTTATCACACGAGGGACTAAATAAATTACCGAAGGTAGAAATAAATCACATAGGAGACCAAATTTATTCCTGAACGTATAAATAAATCACATGAGAGAATAAATTAATTCCGGAATTATTATTATTATTTGAGATAATGAACACAAAATTCTTGTGGGATTAACCTAGCGGCCATGAACTTGAAAACAAGCTCCCACCGAACAGTGTCCATAGGTCAAGTAAGAAAGAATGAATAAAGAAGAAATAAATTGAAATATGTAAATAAATAAATAAGTTTAAAATTATTAAAAGTAGAAATAAATTATATTGTCGACCCAACTAATTTCTCAATGTTAAAATCAATCACTTGATCGAGGAAATGAATTTTCGAAGGTATAAATATATCAAAAGAATGACGAAATTAATCCCGGCGTAGAATTAATCACACGATCGACCAATTACTATTTGAGCCTAGAAATAAATCACATGGACGAACAAATTAATTTCTGAACGTACAAATAAATTACATAGCAGCCCAAATTAATCCCAGAAAGTATAAATAAATCACATGAGCAAATAAATTTATTTGTGAACGTAGAAATATATCACATCGTCTTCCAAATTAATTTTTGCCCGTAAAAATCAATCACATGAGCGACGAAATTAATTCCTGTACGTATTGTAAATGCGTTCTATTTACATAGGACACTTTAATACATATTTAATAAATTATTATCAATGAAATAATAATAAGTGAACAAAAATAAATAAAGATAATGAATTTCATGACAGACCAGCTTACAGCATTGTATTACGACCTTTTGTTTATTCCTTATATCTCTACTTAAAATGGTCGTCCTTAAGTGAATATAAAATATAAATGATTATATGTGTGTAATGTGTGTATAGGATCACTCCCCCAAAACGGCCCCCAGCTTTCGATTGGCCTTATTTCTTAATTTTCTGCAAGATTGTATGAAACTTTAGTGATAACTAGTTTTTTATATTTAAAAACATCGTATCAAAACATGAGAGTCTTCCTTGAGTTCCGTGATAGCCCTGGGTCTCCCTGCCTACACTTTGTCTTTAAGGTAGCCCCAGAGAAAGAAATATGGGGAGCTAAGGTCTTGGCTGTGAGGTGCCCACTCAAAATCAGTCTTGAGGTGTGAGAGCTTGCTGTATCTTGCTGCAACCAGAACTTTCCCATAATCAACGAAGGAAGCTCCCCCCTTGAAGGTTTTGAGGACCTCAACATACAGCTCATCGGTGACTGTCACTGTCACGCCAGATTCCTCAAAGAAGAATGGTCCGATGATGCCTCTGGCTGAGATTGCAGTCCATACCGTGCACTTAGGGAAGTATAGGGGCTTGATGGCTACCTACTTTGGTCTGGAGGTTCCCCAGAAGACATTTTTCTTCGAGTTTACCTTTCCTTCAAGATGGAAGTGAGCTTCATCTGAGGTCCAAAGGAGGTTAAGGAGAGTTGGGGTCTCCTGAATCTTCTCCAGTATCTTGACTGCCATAGCCTTTCTCTGTCCCTTGTCTGAGGCTGTAAGGGTCTGTTTCATATGTATTCTGTATGGTTAGGCATTTATATCCATTACTAGTACTCTTTTGCAAGTCTCACGGGATATACCGAGGGACTGACTTCGCTTCTGAACAGAGCGTTTTGACTCTGCTGAACTGACTCTCTCACGCTCTCGACCAGCTCAGCTGTACGCTTCTTGGGGCGTTCTGAATGGCTTGGACGGTTGTTACTGGCTGCATTGAGGTTCTTCACTGTTCCATAGTTCTCGAAGTGGTCCACCCATCCTGAGTTCTGCTCTTGGAGGGGCTTTTTCACATTCGAACTGATGCACGAAAGTGTCCTGAACTTTCTTGAACGAGCCTGTCTTGTAGTAGTTTGACGCAGTATATTATTTGCTGGAGCTCCCATTTAAAGCTAGTTGTGTTCACAGGCGTTGCTTCTGTCATTTCCTGCAAAGTAAAGGTAATTAGTTAATGAATAAAGAATATATCACAAAAAGTGTGTGTAGGCCCGTTTTTTTGTCACCCTCTATTAGTATATATACATATTTCACTCTTACCAAAAACCAAATGAATTTAGGCCCCTAAATTCATTGTTTAAATTTAAATTCAGAAATATTTAGGTGCAGGTCAATTGAGTTGCCTACTTTTCTTTTCATTTCTCGCGAAGTTAATTCCTGCCCCCTCCCCCCTGCTGAATAAGAAGCCCGCTTAAATTTCAAGCCCCCTCCCCTGAATGTACGTTCACTTATAATGGTGAAAACAACCCCTCTTAGCTCACTAAATTCATCTCATCCAACTTATGTTCTTCTCCGTTCTAAAAATCGCACTAACAAATCTTGTCAGACCTCAAAATTTGAGTCAAGTGCCCTCATGGGCGATTGGCTCAAATCTTAAGAAAAACGCCTATGTACCAGCCTAGTCTGTCTTACTTGGATTTTATCTTTTACGTCACAAATTTGAAAAAATTATAACAGATGGCGGGCGGTATCACTCTGTGCTATCCACCAATTGCACCATCTCTTATAATTTTCCAAATTTGTGAAAAGGTGTTTAGCATAAATATCCAAATAAATTATGTTTAATTACCCGTTTTCTCTTAAAAACAGCAAGAGATCTTAAGTTTAAAAGTTGCTGTTTCGAATGAACTTTTTAGTGATTCATTAGAAACAGTGACTAGTACTTGATCTTCCCTGGTGGATACTAGGGTGTTCCAAAGTGTTCTAATTAGAATCGGGTGGTATGATTCTCTGCTATCTACAAACCGCACCATATGTTAAAATTTTCCAAACCTACGACTATGTTTTAAACGGTAGCTAAGCTCAAAATTCTCCAAAGGCTGACTACTTATTAGTTTGATATTGGACCTTTATAAAGCTGTAAAATTTGTCAAAGAAGTTCAGCTCAACTGATAATACACTTTAGAAAAAAAAGTCTCCTGTTTTTTCCTTACCCATTGGTTGGAACCCCCTTAGTCAAAGCAGAGTTATTACCGTTTGACTGCCAGCCGTGACCAAAACTAATTCTTACCCAAACCAGTGCTGAACCACGAGCACTTAAAAACAATTAACCAAGAAATTACTTCGCATTCCTGTTGGCGGCCAGAATCGCCACTCGTTTGACAGTAGAAATAAATCGCATGAGCCAAGAAATTAATTCCCTAATGTAGAAATAAATGACATGAGCGATGAAATTAATTCCAGTACCTAGAAATAAATCACATGAGCGTCGAACTTAATTCATGAACGTAAAAAGAAATCTATGAAGTCTTATGGAGTGCAATTAACTTGCTTTTAGTGGAAAACCGTCGTCAACTGATCCACCCCCTAATGATAACCAAGCGAACCCAAGTAATAACGGCTTCAATTTTATTAACAAAAGATCAAATTATGCAATAATTTTTACCATCGCAATTTGTGTAAAGCACCCATGACCATATATTTAAGAATAGAACTATAAACATTACTTTAACATGTAAAATAAGTAAAGAAGTAACATTAAGTTCACCTCTTGTATAATTTATGTCCCCATTTTCTGTCCTCTCCATCTCTCTCCCCGATTCATTGTTCTCTTTTGAACTGACTTCGATTTGGTGAATCTTTGCGGATTTTTGCCGGTCTGTAATTTTGTAATTTCCACTCACATTCTTATTTAGCCTCTTTCCATACCTTTTTCACTTTTACCTCCTCTTACACTCTTAGGAAATCTATTTACACCTTTTATCTTATATTCTCCTATACATTCCTCATTTTACTTGTACTTTTTCATCTCAAGTAAATTTTATTGTACTCCATGGTTCCTTTAGAGTTCATTCTTTCACTCCTTCGCCTACCATTTAGTACCAACTTGTTAGCCACCAATTTACAATCAACTAACATGCACTTCCTGCCTTTTTCTCTATTATTCCTTTATAACATGCCCACATTTGATTAAAAATTCCTTTCTTCAGTTATGCCCCTTTCTTCATGATTTAGCATAGCTTTTACTTCTCCACTTCTTCTGCATACAACATTTTACTCTTTCTTATGCTCTTCGATCCTTCCATCACCCAATTCGACCATGTAAGCATTTCGAATTCACACAAAACGACCATGTAATCTGACAGGCCCCCTCCCAAAGTCCCTCAAAGCTCTGACGTTAAGCAATTCTTCATGGTCTCTATCAATACATTCATTTCTCTTCACTCCTTGTAGCTTCCGTGATAATATAATAAATTTAATATTTTCACCTATAAATTAGGATATATACAGGGTTTTTCTTCTGTATTTTTCCCAAGTTTCACCCGGGAGGGCAATTTATTCCTTTTACAGGTGGTTTTTTTGAATCCCGCCAGTAATATGCGTCATAAATTCCTTAAAAATGACGTCACTCCTCCAAAGCGAGTTCGACCAAAGGCATCATTGTGAGAATAAAGCGATAACTAGGAATAAAATATGAAACATAGATATAATGAAAGATATACAGAGAGACGAGAAACTAAACTTACACTTACCAGAGGCGTTCGGAAGTTTCTAGAAAAATTATAATAAAACTAAGGAGAAATAAGAGTTTATTCCTCTCCATCAGCTTTATTTGAGTCAAAATATTTTTCCGACCGATGTTTCCAACTTTCTAACCACTTCTTGTAGAATTCAGTCTTTTGAATTGAACGATGGTCTTGCCGTTGTTTTTACCTCTTTGAATGATAGAAACGAATTGTTTTGAGTTTTTTTCAAATTAAAGAATAATAAAATGTTGGGGGATGGGAGGAAGATGTGACAGCAACTCTCATCGAATGTGTCTGAGTTTTAACCTCACAAGTCTTGAAGAATGGGCTGGAATGTCATAATGAAGAAACATAACAATGGCGTAAAGCTTTTCTCGGCTTTTTTTCTAATTTCATTGGCTCAACTGTTCTCTGAAATTCGGTGAAGTCTATCAATAGCACAACTTCTGTATCCTCTCAAAACAATTGCCATCAATTTTGCTGTCGACCTATTTGGCTCTCCTGTGACCGAGCTCGTTGCACTTCTCTGTAGACAAAGCTTTGATTGTTCTTCCTTTTGGCGATCCTATTGGTACACCCATATTCCCTCATTTGAGAATGTCATCAAAATATAAATTTAACAAAAAGGAATACTTTAGTTAATAGGTACATATTTTGAGATGACGTATCTCTTACAAAGTTTGTGTTAATTACACTGGTCAACAACCAAAATGCTTCCAGACCAGAGTAGCAATTACGCACTGATTTTAGGTCGTTAATAATGAATATCATAGTTAAAATTGTTTGTTAGCTCTAATTTTGAAAATACACTGACGTGTTGCAATAGGTTCCAACAGGCTAGCTGCAGTGTATTTATTACCGCACTCACAGTCTCACTGCCCTTCTATGACTGTTAAGTCATAGAAGGTGGTTGTGTTGTGCAAGTTAACATTTTGAAGTGAAAGGTCGGTGATTTTCTTTGTAAAACACTTTTTAAACCTATAATAAATATTCATTGAGCAAGCTTCATTTTATATTAATTTCATTTTCCTACTGAATGATATAAATACTTCTGCCAAGCTATCATGCTTTGTATCATAATGATAAATCTATGGATAAATTTTATGTTTATCTTCTAATTATTCGTTGTTTTTTCTTTCAGATGCCTCGTACTTGTGTGACTAAGGCAGACAACTTCTGCTTAATTTGTGGTGAGGTGACCTTTGCATCACAGAAGCGCCGTATAACTGCCTTGGTTAGAAAGACATATTGCCTATATTTTAGATGCAAGATTGGGGACCAGGATAAGAACTGGGCTCCTCAAATATGCTGCAACACTTGTGCTACAAACCTTTGCAAAAGGTTGAACATGAAGAAGAAAGGAATGCCTTTTGCTGTACTAATGACGTGGCGGGAGCCAACAGACCATACCAAGAATTGTTATTTCTGCATGGTATATCCAGTATAAAAGGGCTTGTCAAAGAAGAAAAAGGAGTCCATTGAATATTCAAATATTCCATCAGCCATGTTCCACATGGAGAAGGTCTACCTGTTAGTGATGCACCAACTTCGGTATCCTTCGAGTCAGGTGATGAAAGTGGGCAGGAGGAAGCAGATAGAGATGGCAGTGCTGGATCACAGAGTGACCCAAATTTTGAAGAAGCACACTCCTCTAGGCCACATCTTATAACACAAGGAGAACGCCATGCACCTTGCCAGGGATCTGCAACTATCCAAGAATAAGGCAGAGCTGCTAGGCTCTTGTCTTCAACAGTGGAATCTCGTAGCAGCTGATGTGAAAATTTCAAAGTTTCCTGACCATCAGCACCACTTGGCATCCAGTACCAACCAAACACTGGAGGTTGTTCATTGATTCATACAAAACGAGTCTGAAAGGTGTCTTGCTGTACACGGCAATAGTGAACCATCAGTTCCATCTGGGTTAGGAACCAGATATAAAAGAAACTTATGAGAATATAAATGATATGTTGCAATGTATAAAATATGATGAACATCAATGGCAGCTCTGTGTTGCTTTAAAGGTTTTTGCTCTTTTGATGGGCTTGCAAGGTAGATATACCGAGTACTACTGCTTTCTGTCTAAATGGGACAGCCGTGCAAGAGGTTCCCATTATATCATGAAAGACCGACCACCTTATTGGAGCCTGGGATGCAAAATGTTGGACATGCACCTCTCACTGAACCAAATAAAACTATGCTACCACCCCCACAAATAAAACTCGGGCTCATGAAATACTTTGTAAAAGCTATGGACAAATCTGGTCATAGATTCAAATATTTAACAACAAAATTCCCCTCACTGAGCGACGCTAAGATATAAGAAGGGTTTTTCATGTGTCCTCAGATCCAAGAGCTTCTTAAAGATGGTGACTTTGAATCAGCCCTTTATGGGAAGAGAAAGCTGCTTGGGAAGCATTCAAGTGGGTGGTAAAGGGATGTCTCGGAAACAGAAGGGAAGGAAACTATGAAGAATTGGTGGAAAACCTCATCAAGGCTTACAAGAACATGGGATGTAATACATATGTCACTTGAATTCTACTTTTTTGGCTCACATTTAGACTTTTCTCCAGCGAACTGTAGGATAGTTAGTGATAAACATGGTGATAGGTTTCACCAAGATATTTTAACCATGGAAAAGCGTTACCAGGGTAAATGGAGCATAACAATGATTGCAAACTATTGCTGGACATTGGCAAGAGATGGTTCTTCAGCCCACTATAAGTGTCGAGCAAAATGGCAGAGAGTGGTTCTGGAGTAGAGTTTAAAACATAATGACACAAACTGTACGTTAGAATAAGATAGTCAAATATAAATGCCGCGTCTCTTTAAACCTATAGCCAATAAGTATTTTTCAAGGTGATATTTGGATTCAGTGCATGAAAATACATAAGAATTAACTAATCTCATTTATGAAACACGCAACTTTTCAAAAATTGTTGGATCTGTTAATAGTGGTCTGATTTGTGTTAAAATTTACAAGTTAATACTTGAAAAATGAGATCGAAACAGTTGTTTACACCATCTTTGATTTGAAAAGGAGACATTTCTCGTAAACTATTCAAATTCTTGTCATATTTACATGTATTGGTTGTACAATAGCTGTGATTGTTCAGCAGCGTGTAAGATGCCATTCAACCTCACAAAGCGCAATATAATACACACCCATTACGCCGGTTTGAAGTAGGAACTTATTAAGTAGGAAACTACTTGGCACCAACTTTGCAAAAACGACTTAATTCATTGATTAATAATGGTCAGCCATTGAACTGTTGTGGAGCGTCATTTGACCGTTCAAGAGAGATAAGGAAACGATAAGTAAGATAAGGAAGAATCGACGAGAAAGAAATTAGACAACTCTCTTGAGGGTATTAGTGATCTGACGTCATTTAGTAGTCTACCGAGAGAAGGAAGACGCCTCAAAGGCTGTTGGATTTTTTATCGAAGTATTACATACTGTCGAAATAAAGACACAGCCCATCTCGAATACGTCGTCTGCTCCTGTTTTCTTGTATTTCTTTCGAAGCACATCGGACGATTTGGCCTGGCAGCATTCAGCCGTTGTTCTCTCAGAGAAATCGTCACTTTTCACCCATATGTAGTTCAATTTCTTTTGAAAAACGTAAACCAGTCAATTTTCCTGGATCGAGGAGCCGAACATTCGACTGTGATCCAATAAAGAATCCTGCCGTTTGTACAAGCTTGTTCTAATATGAGTCCAATCCGCTTTACCAACCCAAGAATTTAAGGCAAATAAAGTATTGCTGCGGCTCACAGGATTGAACCTTTGACTCTTTATTTCTCCCCATGTCCTTTCTCCTTCTGTCTATTCACCTACTCATTCTAACCAGCGGAGTGACTTACACTTAGTTGAACTATAAAAAAGTACCCATCTCAACCTCGCCAATTAACATAAAATTTATTAATAATTTGACACGGATCATCTTCGCAGGTGGTACTTATTTCCTGATTAATAATTACCTTTATTTCTCAAAGAGAATTTATGGCCTAATTCAAAAGGGTTCCGCATTGGTAACTAATTATCATTAATTGCGGATTTATTGTAAGCGTTGAATTAATACGAATCTTGAGGCTCCCCGTTATTATGTATTTTCTTATCATTTATTTTAAAAAGAACAGAAATTAATGGTAATCAATTATAGGATTTTCAATTAGTGTAGAAATAATAACCGGACGAAGAGACAAATGAAGGAGAAATGTGAATTAATAGGAACACTGTTGACAAAAGATTAATATTTATATACTTCAGTTATTTAATGACATTATTTCCGATTATAATTATCAGTAAAAAACGCAATATCGCAAGAAAATTTCGAAAATCACCCTCCTTTGGATGTATGCGTCTATGCTCAGATAAATTATTAAGATTCGAATTTTCGATTTCAGATGTGTGAAAATTCAATAGGTGATTAAAGAAAATGGCGATGGTAAACCACGTCAATCTAATCCATTGAAGGAAGGAAGATTATTATAGACAGCAAGATGATACACTTTTCTCATTGCGAGGACAAAGAGCATAAGTACCCTTAACAACATAGGAGAGTCCTTGTTTATTTTCTAGAATTAGATAACTTTGATATAAACTCTCTAGTCATGCATTTAAAGACTTTAAAACTGGTTCTCTTATCTCCTATTTACAGACTTTTATAGAGCAAGAAGGTTTGTTTCATTTCTAGAGTCGGAGTGAGAGAGCTCACTTATCTCTCATTTCCGACTTGAGAGCTCTCTTATCTTTCATTTCCATAAATTAAGAGAGCTTTCCTATCTTTAATTACCAGATTTGGAGAAAGAGCTTTATGATTTCTCATTTTTAGACTTGGAAATAGAGCCCTAACTTTCTCTTCCAGCCATGGAGAGAGCTATCTTATATCTCATATCAAATTTGGAGAGAGAACTTTCTTATCAATCATTTCGTAGAGAGACAGCTTTCTTATCTTTCATTTCAAGAGTTGGATAGATAGCTATCTTATCAATCATTGCAATAATTAAAGAGAGCTCTTTTATCTATTACTCCTAGATTTGGGAGACATCTTATCTTTCAATTCAGATTCATTTTCAGATTAGGAGAGGGGCCTATTATCTCTCATTTACAGAAATGGAGAGAGAGATGTCGGTTCCCTCAATTTCTGAATAGGCTGGAGAGATTTCATCTCTCATTTCCCACTAGAAAAGAGTTCTCTCCTCGCTATTTTCAAGGCTTGAGAAAAAGTTGTATTATCCGTCATTTCCAAGTAAAAGAGATCTGTCTTCTCTATATATTCTAGACACGGAGAATACTCTCTTATCTCTCATTTCTAGACTTGTAGAGAACCCAATTAACCCTCATTTTAGAATTGTTGAGAGTTTTATTATGGTTCATTTCCAGACATGGAGAGAGTGCTTTCTTATCTACCATTTCTAGAGTTTGAGAGAATTCTCATAACTTGGGTTTTCAGAACTGGAAAGAGCTCTCTAATCTCTCATTTTTAGAAATGGATCGAAATCTATTATCTCTGAGTTAAAGAGTTGAAGAGAGCTCCTTTTTCTATGATTTTCAGAGTTAGTAGAGAACTCTCTGACACCTCATTTTCAGACTTGGAGAGAGTCTTCTTATCTCTATTTTCAGACTTAAATAAAGCTCTATCACATCATATCCTTAGAGTGGAATAGAGCACCCTATTTTTTCTCCTTTTCGGACTTGTGGAAAGAACTCCCTTGTCCTTCATTTACACACCATGAAAGGAAGCTTTTTTATTTCTTATTTCAAGCCTTAGAAAGAGAGTCTCTTATATTTTTATTTCCAGACTTGAAGATAAAGCTCTTATCTTTCATTTTCAGACTTGGAGAGAGTTATATTATATCTTTTTCTAGACTTGCAGAAAGCTCGCTAATTTCTCATTGAAAGACTTCGAGAGAGATATCTTATCTTCCATTTCCAGATTTTGATAGAGCTCTTTTATCTTTCATTTCCAGACTTGCAGAGAGCTAGCTCTTTGATCCCTCATTTTTAGACTTGGAGAAAGAAATATATGAGTTAATGATATTCATTCTCTCCAATGCCACCACAGTGTCCGCCCAACTACTTACTCACTCTTTCTAGTTCTTGAACAAATTTTTTAGCGTGGCTGAATTAGACGAGATTTTAAGAAAGAAATTATAAAACTTTCTGCAAAACGCCGTGTAGTTAGAGAGTTTTGCCATGAGTAGGATTTTCTTTTTAAATATTTTGCGGGCAAGGGATTGCCCACCAATGTAATTCCTAACACGATTAAAAAAAATCCCTATGGTAAATTCCGCATAAAACAGGTGAATCTAAAAGATGAAACAGTTTCAAAACATTCATTTAATATTAAAGTCCCTATTATGGTCCCCTAGCATAATTTTAAAGAAAATAATTTTAAAACTCTTCGCAAAATTTTAACCCCAAATTAAAGTTGTAGTTTCACCGTAGAACGTTAGTTGGAATCCCTTCTTAAACTAAAGGACCGAATCCTGACAAATTGCATCATCTTATGTTGGTTAACTAAAATCCCGGATCAATAAGCACAGACGTTTCTGTGTTCGAACGTCAATTCATTTGAAAGGTTTCATTTTCCTATCTACGGGATCACGCTTATGAAGCTAATCACCCGATAAAACCGGAAAACTTTAAATTTTTGGCTTAATCTCACCTTTATAATTGGCTCCTTCTCGAAACTCCCTCTTTATTCACCCAATAACTAACCCCGTAGGCCTCTTCCATTCCTGCGGTGACCACGTTTTCAGTCTGGTCCCAAATTGTGTTAAACTAGCTAAGGATTTGTTTAGTTGTGTATGTGATTATAATTTGTGTCATAGAATTACTTCTGGTATTTCGTGCTTCCTATTTAATGTAATTCTAAAAAAATATTAATAGTTAGAGAAGCCTGTCGCCTAATTATAGCTATGAAGATAGTCGAAGTATTTAACGGTGCTACGTCTCTTACTTAAAGATAGAACTGAAGATGTTAAAAGGATTTACCCAAAGGTCTGCCAACATATGTTCGACTTAGATTCCACAGCCTGGTTTCGCAAATAAATCGATAGTAACACTGTGGTTTCTTTCCTGCATTTCAAATCTGAGTTAAGTTTAAGCATCTAATGAATTTTCTTTTTCTTTCAGATTTAACAACTTCAGTCTTTGGCAATTTCAACCATGGAAAGATTAACAATCGAACAACGTGTTAAAGTTATCGATGCCTATTACGAAAGTGGACGTTCAAACAGAAACGCATTTCGGGCACTTTGCGATTTTTATGGTCGACATAATCGACCAACCGAGAGTGCAATTGGAAAAATTGTTCGTAAATTCAAACAAACGGGGTTGGTGGCAGATATAAAAACGCCATTGCGTGCTCGTTTACGCCGTTCAGCAGAATCATTGCTGCAGTGCGCGAGAATGTGGCCGAAGATCCAGACACCTCTATTCGTCATCGCGCGCAGGAATTGAACCTCCTCAAAAACGTTACATCAAATTTTGACAAATGATTTGTCTTTACACGCTTACAAAATTCAATTGACACAAGAATTGAAGATTGCTGACCATTTGAAGCGCCGTACATTCGTCAATTGGGTGCACGAGCAAAGACAAGCCGATGATGATTTTTCGCAAAAAATCATCTCTAGTGATGAAGCCCATTTTCATCTTGGTGGATTCGTTAATAAGCAGAAGTGTCGCATTTGAGATGATGAAAATCCCAGGAACATTGTTAAAAAGCCACTGCATCCACAAAAGGTCACTGTTTGGTGTGCATTTTTTGCTAGCGGAATCATTGGGCCGTATTTCTTCAAAAATGATGCCGGGAATTCTGTTACGGTGAAAGTCAAGCGATACCGTGCCATGATAACCAACTTTTTATGAACTGAATTAAAATTCTATGGATGCCGAAGATTCGTGGTTTCAACAGGATAGCGCCACATTCCACACAGCCAATGCAACAATGGCTTTATTAAATGAGAAGTTCGCAGGTTGCATTATCTCTCGAAACAACGAGCTCAATTGGCCACCACGATCGTGTGACTTGACGCCTTTAGATTTCTTCCTTTAAGTTTATCTCAAAAGTAAGGTCTATGCCAAATGGCCAACAACAATTTAACAGCTGAAGGATGAGATAATAAGGCATATTGGTGAGATCGAGGAGCAACTATGCAGAGACGTCACAAAAAATTTTGACCATCAATTGGAGGTGTGCCGCCGAGGCCTTGGCAGACGTTTAGGTGATATTATTTTTTGCACATAATTGCCATGACTCAACTAACATGATCCAATAGTGAAATCAATATATTTTCACCAATAAAACTGTTTTATTTACTGCTAACTTCAATCCGTCTTAATGGAACACCCTTTATATATATATATATATATATATATATATATATATATATATATATATATATATATATATATATATGTATATATATATATATATATATATATATATATATATGTATATATATATATATATATATATATATATATATATATATATATATATATATATATATATATATACACATATATATATATATATATATATATATATATATATATATACATATATATATATATATATATATATATATATATATATATATATATATATATATATATATATATATATATATATATATATATATACATGTAAAAATCATGGGAGGTAACACGTAATAATTCTACATATTTGTGTATACCACGTAATAAAAAAGAAAGATTTATTGCAAGAAAGATATGACTGGATCTAAGGAAAGGAAACCGGGGCTAATATTTAGATTTCTGTCCTTTGTGCTGGAGATTAGGCACGATTCATAGATATTTCCTAATCTCCAGCACAAAGGAGAGAAATGTAAATATAAGTCCAGTTTTGTTTTCCTTAGATCCAGTCCTATCTTTCTTCCTCGAATCAAACTTATCAGAGGTCATAAAAAATCTGACCTTATTAGGAAAATTTGCTTTGTATAAATACGATGTCTTTCTATTTTATAAACGATTGTGAGTTTGAAAATGTTAAGACAAAGAAAGTACAAACTCCAATCAATCTTTCCTTTTTCTTACGTGGTATACACAAATATATATATATATATATATATATATATATATATATATATATATATATATATATATATATGAGAAATTAAACCACATTCTCAAGACAATTTAATTCAGAACAGTTTCGGTGTATCTCACACCCTTTTTCAACTGACACTGGGCAGAAAATATATAAGAGAAAAGCATAACACAAGATCCCCTCTTGTTCCCCCCAATCCCCTACTTGTGGCTAATCTGGGAGGGGGGGTTAGGCCTAAACATATGGAAGGGCTGGCATTTTACTATTTTGTTTATTTGCGATCTTATTACAGGATTAAAAGAAAATTGACCCTCAGATAGATTTAAATTAGGAACTGATGATATCAAGCTCGATTCTACGATTCTTCTCTTAACATACATAGTTAGCTGATTTAAATACCATTTTACTTCCATTGAAATCGATCGTATGATTCTTGTCTCTAACATGGCAAAATTTTCCACTACTTTCGCTGCCCACTCTAATATCTCTTTTGTTTGTGTTCGTACAATCTCTTGTCTAGATTTCTCCCCGTTTTCCCTATATAAACTTTATGGCAATCGTTGCATGGTACTGCATATACTCCTATGTTATGATGTTCTTTGGGTTTCCTGGCTATCATCAATTGGTTTAAGTAATTATTATATTTAAAGTCTAGATTAATACCCGCTTTTCCAAATATGTCCTTTAAACTATTTAATTTATTATTAAATGGCAATGTTATACATTTGTTGAAGTCGTTAGTGCGAAAAGGCTTATTACCATAGAATGTTTTCCTAGCTGCAAAATGGGCACACGATATGAACCAATCGGGGTAATACAAATTAGAAAAAATGGTCCTGATAATGACAATTTCTTCATCTAAATAGGAAGGATGACATATTTTGTATGCTCTAAGGAAAAGGTCAGAAATTACCGATTTTTTAACAGTATTATCGTGAAACGAAAAATAATGTATATAGGCATTCGAGTGGGTTGGTTTCCTATACACGTCAAGTTTTATTTCATGGTGATCTTTATTAATGAGGACCATTCATGTCCTCATTAATAAAGATCACCATGAAATAAAACTTGACGTGTATAGGAAACCAACCCACTCGAATGCCTATATACATTATTTTTCGTTTCACGATAATACTGTTAAAAAATCGGTAATTTCTGACCTTTTCCTTAGAGCATACAAAATATGTCATCCTTCCTATTTAGATGAAGAAATTGTCATTATCAGGACCATTTTTTCTAATTTGTATTACCCCGATTGGTTCATATCGTCTGCCCATTTTGCAGCTAGGAAAACATTATATATATATATATATATATATATATATATATATATATATATATATATATATATATATATATATATATATATATATATATATATATATATATATATATATATATATATATATATATATATATATATATATATATATATATATATATATATATATATATATATATATATATATATATATATATATATATATATATATATATATATATATATATATATATATATATATATATATATATATATATATATATATATATATTTATATATATATATATATATTTATATTTATATATATATATATATATATATATATATATATATATATATACTTTGCAAATGTATCCGGACACTTTCATTTTTTGCAATATTTTAAGTATAATTCAAAATTATGTTTAATAAATTAATGGAAAATGTAAGAAACTTTATGAATTTCATTTAAGCCACGAGGCATAATTTTGGTTAAATAATGACAGCAAATTGAAATAAAAACAATAATCGGCAAATTCTTTTGCTTTAATCACAGCTCTTCTTCGATCTGGCATTGATGAGAACAGTTTTAGTCTAGTTGCACGCGACTCTATAGGTTATTATGTCGGTCCGTCGGTTTGACGGTGGGTGGTGTACCATTTTACTTTTCAATCAGTATTTGGAAGTTTTCAAAGTTGTAAGGTCATAAATCAAAATAATTGAGAGCACGCGATTTGGGTCTGTTGACTTTGTTTAAGGTTTCTTTTGCACTTTACGCTAAGCAGATTGTATTTGTTTCTAAAGCATTTCTTTTGCAGTAATTTTTGAGTTCTTTAAAAGCACATAATTTCAAAAGAACTTTAGTGTCTGGATTTGGAGAATCCAATGTTAAGTTTTCCATCTGCTCCCTTTTATTCGAGATACCTTTTGCAGAGCTTTGAGGGGCGTTTAGAACCAATGTCTCCTTCATAGTAAAACCTTTAACCTATAAGACGAAGACCACTTGCTACACTCAAATTTGATGGTAGATTTTCTGGTCCGTTTTCGCTAAAATCTTTGCCGATCACCAAATCCTTGAGTACTAAAGCTTCCCAAACAAAGCCACTTCCTTCATTGTTGGAACAATGAACTCTGGTTTTGGTCTTCTGTACTGCCTTCTTTTTGAGCCGAAAAGTTCAAATTTGGACTCGTCTATCCAAAGAACTTTCGCCCACTGTTCAAGTGTTCAATTTTAGTGTGTGTGTGTTCTTTTGTTCAAGTGTTCAATCCTTGCGTGTGTGTTTGTGTTTTTCAAATTGCAAGCGCGTAATTATGTTTGGCTGACGTATAAAAGGTTTCCTGACAGCGACAGTTCCTTACTGGCCATTTTCACATAGCCTTCTCGAAACACTGGAGAGACTTTTTTATGTTCAGGAAGTATTCTGTTGGCCTTTGAATTAAATGAGGGGCAATTTTCTTCTATTCCGAAGTCTTTTTAATAAAAAAATAATTATCTTCTTCCTCTGAGAGCTTTTTTTGTAACTCCTTTCCTCTTCTTTGTTTGAAAATGTCTATTTCGTTTTCTCTGTCAAGCGTTATTTTATAGTACTTATTTTGTACACTTGATATCTGCACCGAAATATCCATAACTCCACGTTTTTATTTTTGTTTTAATTCTGTTTCTTTGAAAGGTAGTTAATTCCTTTTTGTGTGGCATTGAAAGTTTAGTTAAGAAGTTTTAAATCACAAAATCAGAACGAAAACTTACTCCTGTGAATCGGCCAAGGTCAAACGGTCAACTGATCGATATACAATAAGTTACCTCAAGAAATGTTTTGGGAACAAATACAAACCTCTTCGCGTCGAATTTCTGAAAAGATAATTAAAGAAACTGGTGACATTAATACTAAATAGAATAAGTGTATTTATTTAGACAAAAGTTACTGATACAAAATATTGATTTTTTAGCTATTTATCCATTAGTTAATCAAAATAATTCTTTGGTTGCATAAATTAAATAAATAAATATTTTCTTACCTTTGTCCGTTTATTTTATCACTAAACCTTAGATTACACTTAAAATATGTACAGCAACTTTTGCAGACTAATATATATATATATATATGGCATGCGCTATATATAACCTTAACGGCCGTATGCTAAAACAAATGTTAAATGCACATTTGATCAAAAAGACCTTTTTTTTAATATATTTTACATTTTAGCCTTTTGCATATAATAAATTTACAAATAATTGTGAAGCTACACTAAATCTGATAAAAGTGCCTTTCACATTTGTCTTAGCATACGGCCGTTACTAAGTCTTAGAAGATAAGGTTACTTAGCCTCTGCCTCTCAACTGTTGGCGTACTACCTGCTCGTGGTTCCCCGGCCTTTAACTGAAGGTACGTCCAACGACCGAGTGCCGGGTGGTATAACCCAGGCTGTTCTTGTAGAGTGAGGGTCTTAGCGTCCTCTACCTCCCGAGTCTTTTTTCTGAGAAGTGAACTTTTTCAATGGTGCCATAGTCACACATCTGATCTTCCACCATTGCTTCATTTCTCTTTACTCAGGTTGATGTAAATCTAAGTATCTCTTTTCTATCTTTATTTCTCCAGTTTTTCTCCTTTTTCACTTCTTCCCCTCTGCTTCCTTTCATCCTCCCATGGTGAAGCTGCCCAACATGACCGTTGTTACAGCAACGCAGCTCCTGCTGGTGATCAGGTTATAAGGCTGGGTAATGGCAATTATCCTAGTCGTCATGCGCTAGCAGGGAAGGTGGGAAGGTCTTCTGACCTATTGTGAGGTAATGCCAGCCTAAGCATGGCAGCCCCATGCCAGTAGGTTCCTCTCCTGCGCGTCCCCCCTGTAGAGTATGAGCTAGCTCTTCTAGGCTAATGGCCGAAAAGGTTGACGTTAAATTGATAGCTTACTGCACATAATCTAATTCCAACCATCCTTTTCCTCTGACCCTTGCTTTCGATTGGCTGTTTCTAATTTGTTGTGGTGATATTCATTTGAATCCTGTCCCTACTCTCTACCACACTGGTCGAGTTCTTTACTCCAATGTAAGAGGGCTGCACAAGAATCTCAGAGACCTTACTGTTGTTAGTCGGTCCTCTGACATAATTATATGCGCAGAAACTTTGGTTTCTGAGTATCGCCACAAATCTGAGCTAATGATCCCTGGGTTCTGTCACCCCCTGCTTATTCGTCGTAACCCAGGAAATCGTCGGCGGGGAATGTCCGTCTATATTCGTGATGGTTTCTCCGCTCATAGAAAACCTAACTATGAATGTGGCTGCCATGAAGTAATGGCCTTGCGCATTTGTACCCGAATCCACAACTTTTATATTTTAGGCTCTTACCGCAACCCAGATTGTGATGATACCATATATGATTGCCTATTAACAGCCATGGCCACCATCCAGTCTGATGATCGCAAAGCAGTTTCTGTTTTTGTTGGTGATTTCAATGATCACCATCATGAATGGCTTGAGTCTGCATCACCAACAGATATTCATGGTCGTGCAGCATATGATTTTGCTAGTATTTCGGGCTGTTCACAGTTGGTGTCCAGCCCTACTCATCATGCTGGCAACTGTCTCGACTTAGTACTTACAGATGTACCTGACATGGTTAAAGCAGAAATTAATGCACCCATAGGTACATCCGATAACTTTGGCATCAGTTTTAAACTTGATCGTAGGCAACCTGTCCCTTCCTATACTTTTACGAAGGAGATTTATCTAAAAAACAGGGTTAACTGGAATAATGTCCGTGATGATGTTTCCAGGATCCGATTAGGGGACATTCTTTGCAGTAGTGAGCCCATGTCTGCTTCAATGAACAAATACCTAGTATTATTTCTTGCCGAATCCCTATTAAATGGATCTCATACCGGTTCAATATTAAAGCCTGGTTTACAGCGGAATGCAAAACTGCTCGGGATGCCAAACAGGCAGCATACCGCCACTAGTCTTAGCTACGCACACGAGAATCTTGGAACGAGCATGTTCTAGCAAGATCTCAAGCAGAGAGGATTTATCATGATGCGGCAGGGGAATATCTCAGCTCTGCCAAGGATAAATTGTTAAGCACCACTGATCCACATAAATGGTGGTCCACCCTTAAATCACTGGTCTTTGGCTGCAGCTCATCACCTTCCCCACTGCTCTCTGAGAACGTTCAACTTATCACGAGTCCGAAGGAAAAAGCTGATCTTTTGATGAAGCACTTTGACTCTAAACTTAGTAGAGAGCAATTAATTTTCAATCAAGAAATGGCCATTATGTCTACTCTTAAAAAAATGCATTTCGGTGCAAAGAAGTGAAGAAGCTATTCAATACCCTTGATCCATATGGGGGCACAGATCTCCTTAAGATGTTACCTTTGTTTTTCAAGGAAACTTCCGCTGTAATCGCAAGAAAAACTGAGTGCAGTATTTAGATGCCTCATGCGATCTGGATCGTTCCCCGAGTGCTGGAGGATTGCTCACATTACGCCCATTCCTAAGGGAACTCTTTCCCCTGATCCCTCTAATTATCGTCCGATCTCTATTACACCAATACTTTCTAAAGTTTTTGACACCTCGTTGCAGCTCGCCTTTCCCGCTTTCTTGAGAAATCAGATGTTCTCCCTTGTAATCAATTTGCTTATCGAAAAAAGATTGGTACAACGGATGCACTTCTTACGATCTCTCACAAGATCCAGCTAGCATTAAACCAGGGGAATGAGGCCCGCATAGTTCAACTGGATCTCTCAGCTGCCTTCGATAGAGTAAATCATAATAGATTGCTTAAGAAGCTAAGAGATATTGGTGTTAGAGGATGGATTTTATCTATTTTAGAGCAATTCCTGGTGGGTCGCACCCACAGGGTTTGTGTTGATGCCAACTTCAGTGACTGGCATCTCCTGTCTACTCGGGCGTTTCGCAGGGCAGTGTTCTCGGACGTCTGCTCTTCAATATTTATACTGCTGACCTCTTTAGCATCACAAAAAACATTTTGTATAGTTATGCTGATGATGTAACTCTGCTCGCGACTATTGACTCCCCTCACTCTCGCAGCATTGCATCTAATTCCCTCAATGAAGATCTTCGATGCATTTCTATATAGTGCCATACATGGAACATGAAGCTTAACATCGCTAAATCTAAATGTGTGTATCTCACAATCTTGTAGCCCTTTCCTGAACATGAACCTCTCTATGTTGATGGTTTAGCATGAACGATGTGGACGAACTGGACATTTTGGGCGTTAAATTTGATTTCAAATTAACCTTTGAGTGTCACATCAAATTTCTTGTGACTACTGCTTCGCAGAAATCAGGAATCATGAGAAAGGCCTATGCCACCTTTAATAATGCTTTCGTGTCTGCCACTTACTTCTGAAGCTTTATTCTTGCAGCTTTGGAATATTGTGCCCCTGTCTAGTCGTCTGCTGCTACCTCACACTTGCATCTTATTGACAGAGTCTCTCATACTCCTAGCTTTCTTCGTGGCGGTAATGTCCAATGAAACCTTGCACATCGCCAGAAGATCAGCAATGTGTACATGCTCTATAAGATCCAATCCAATCTGCATCACTCGCTGTATATTTCATTGCCAAATCGCTTTGTAGCAAGGAGCAACACTCGCCAGGCTTTGGGCTCCGCATCCTCTTTGTTTTCAGTCTATCAGATGCCGTACTGGCCAGTTTCAGCGTTGCTTTCTGTCAAGTGTTGTCCATCTTTGTAATTCCTTGGACGAAGAGACTTGTGCATCGAATAGTGTAGATGCCTTCAAAAAGAAAGCTAATAAGATCTTGTGTTCACCATGAGCCATTATCCTGTTATTTTGTTATTTGCTATGTTTTTTCTTGTTTGAATATTCCATATACAGTATATCTTGTTTTGTTTGAATGTTGCTATATACTGTTTTTCAAATCTTTTATTTAATGTTATTACTCAATTTAATCTAACTGAATCCATAGATGACTGGAAGCCTTGAGGTTTTTCTTTTCCCAGTTTGTTCTTCTATTCCACTTCCTTTTCTTCTTACCATCGTTCCCTCTTACACGTTGCAGGTGTGCGGGGATTGCTAATTGCAATCTATAGTGCTTGCAATCTTCCCGTTCTACCTGTCTCATCTTGTGTAATAATATATATATATATATATATATATATATATATATATATATATATATATATATATATATATATATATAGAGAGAGAGAGAGAGAGAGAGAGAGAGAGAGAGAGAGAGAGAGAGAGAGAGACATCAAAGCGGGGAAAAACAAAAACTTTCATTACGATTCTGTTGTTCAGCTCTTTCGGCTTCTCCTAAGAATGCCCCCCCCTCGGCCCTTTCCCTTCCTACCCCAATCAATCTGCGAACTCCAATGGAAGGAGCAATTTTGGCTTCATTAGCGAGCGACGAGGCCGCTAAGGAAGATGAGGCCGCGTCGGGGGATAACAAAAGACGAATTTCTCCTTCTTATCTGCCAAGACCAGTACGCCCTCCCCCTCCATTCTCTCCCAAATAGATTCCATTCAGTTTGCTGAGTATTTTTACCCTTTTACACACTTGTTTACTGATGTTTGTAATACACACGCACACCCAGGCATTTAAGGTTGAGGAGATTTCCTTTTTTCCCTATTTTACTATTTATTTCCACTATTTCATTTCTTTATGTTTATTCATATTTTCCCTATTCTTTTTCCACGTATGAAAATGCCTCAGTAGGTTGCCTCTGTTTAGGTTCCTAATTAAAATAGCCACTATTCCCTCGCTATCAACTAGTTTGCCTCTTCGGATTATATACATAAGTAGGCAATTACAGAAGCTGCATGAAGCGTCCTTCAGCGACTGTGACCAACCTCAATGCTGCTTACCAGCTGACCAAAAGAAGAATAAAAGACAACAACTAAAACGGACTCAGGAAAATGAGAGGGGGGCGGCCTCCCTTTGACCAGATACACATACTAGGCACCGACAAGGCACAAGGTTTAAAGTGCCGGAAGGCTCTATAAAAGGCGACATTCCATAGAAACTTGCTGAGGCAATCGAGGGAGAGAGACTTTTGTATAGAATCAGATTTTGAGTTCAATATTCCATTTCCCGGAGGCCAATGGCGCTCGGGCAATACCAGAGGGAACGTAAACGCCACACACATTTTACAACCAGGTGAAAGGGAGGATAAGGAAGCATCAGGCACGATTACAGTGAGCATTCGAGAGGGTTATACAACATGTAGTGCCCCTTTAAAACACGCTGCACCCACCTAAACATGTTGTATCTCTCAGAAAATATGTACTCCCTTCTCAAAATATGTAGCACCCTATTTAAACAAGTAATACCCTCGTAAAACATAAAGCATGCTTTTAAAATATAAATCACTCTTTTGAAACATGTATCACTATCTTTATGATGTAACAACCAGGTGAAATATGTAGCAACAACTTAAAACATGTAGTGTCCTATTATAAAGTAACACCCTCTTAAACATATAACGTTCTCTTAAAACATGCAGCACCATCTCGAAAATCTATTACTTTCTTAAACTTGTAGCACCATTTTATAAATATCGTACCATCTCAAAACATGTAGCAACTATTTAAAATATGCAACACCCTATTAAACCATGAAGCATCCTCTTATACTATTTGTTATCCTCTTTAAAATGTAGCACATTGTCAAAATATGAAGCCCCCACATAAAATATGTATCACCCTGTAAATATGTAGTACACACTTTAAAATAAAGCCTTCCCTTAAAACAGGAGACACTCACTTAAAACCTGTAGTACTTCCTCTTAAAACACATAAGGCCCCCTGTAAATACATGCACCAGACCCTTCTTAAAACATACGGCCCCATACCACACCCTTCTTAAAACATACGGCCCCATACCACACCCTTGTTAAAACATACGGCCCTATAAATACCACACCCTTCTTAAAACATACGGCCCCATACCACACCCTTGTTAAAACATACGGCCCTATAAATACCACACCCTTCTTAAAACATACGGCCCCATACCACACCCTTGTTAAAACATACGGCCCTATAAATACCACACCCTTCTTAAAACATACGGCCCCATACCACACCCTTGTTAAAACATACGGCCCTATAAATACCACACCCTTCTTAAAACATACGGCCCCATACCACACCCTTGTTAAAACATACGGCCCTATAAATACCACACCCTTCTGTAAACATACGGCCCCATACCAAAACATGTACTACTGTTTTTAAAACGTAGCACTCTGTTTTAACATGAAGCATCCTCTTAAAACACGTAGTACCCTTTCCAAAAATTTGGCTCCTTCTAAAACATGTAGCCACATAAAACTTGTAGGGCACTCTTTAAAGTTGAATCCCGCATAAAATATGTTCCATCCTTTATAATCCCGTCCCTTAAAATACGTAACACCATCTTAGACCATGTAGCGCCTCTTTAAAATGTAGCACTCTCTTAAAATACGAAGCCCACTTCAATTTATTTACATTCATTTCCTTCGCTTCTAGCCATTTCTTCATTCTCTTTCGTCCTTTCTTTCTTCATATTATCTTCCTCTCCATCGCCTCATTTACCTCCTTCTTACTTATTTCCCTTTTCTGGCTCACCCAGAACATTCGATCTCTATCACAACTTCACTCTCTTTCCCTCTCTTTTACTTCCACCCTCATCTCAATTCTTTCCTCCACCCACCACCTCAACTTCCTTCATATCCTTGACCTTCCATACCTTCAACCACGCCTCACTCTTTTTAGTCGCGTGCGAGTCTAGTCGCGGGCGATGCTCCCTAAATCTCACTCTGTTGGTCGGTCGGTCGGTCGGTAGGTCGGTCCCCGTTTTGTTTTTTTGTTGTTTTTGTAATAGCATTGTAACTATTCAGCCGATTCTAACGAAATTTGAAACCCTTATGTTCTTTGATATTCTCTTTCCGGAAATATAATTGTTAAAGTCCTGCCAATGTTAGTCCGGGAATTATTTCACAATAACTTCATAACTATTTGGCTGATTTTAACAAAATTTGAAACCCTTATGTTGCTTTACATTCTCTTTCGAATGATATAAGTTCCAAGCTCCTCCTGAGGTTAGTGCAGGAATTATTAAAGTTTTTGAAGTTCGTAAGGCCATAAATCAGAATAAATGAGAACTTTTTGGACAGCCGACCTTGTTTTACTTCAACCTTTCCTTAACATCGAAAATGAATGGAAATTTGCTCTGGTGTATCTAATTTGTCGTCTTTCACAAGAAAAAACCCAAATCCTTTGGAAACGAAAGCAAATAACGTACACACTCAGACATCTTCATACACGCACATATAGGCACATACATATTAGAGATAAAAACGCATGTGGAAAAAGTTATTTTCACATGGCGATTTTTCGAGTAATTTATTTTTTCCAAGAATAGGTAAGTCAATACTTGTAAGCTCCTTTGCACTGCCTCCGAGGAAGAGGTGCAATTGAAATTCCCTTACAATTGCAAAAACAACTCTATCGTTACGCCACGATGTGCAATTGAAATAAAAAATTGCAAGGCCAGAGAAATTGACTTCATTACTGATAAATTCACAATTAAAATTGCATTCTAATTGCAGATAAACTTGTCTCGTTATGGGTATATGTGAAATTAAAATTGCATGGCAAATGCAGAAGGAACTTGTCTCCTCACTGCTCTAGGTACAATTGAAATTGCTCTGCAATTACAATTGGATTTTGCCTCGTTATGACTCTATGTACAATTGAATTTGCATTACATTTTCAGAGGGTACTTGTCGCCTTACTGTTCTAGATGTAATTCAAGTTCCATTGCAACTGCAAAGAAAGTTTCTCTGTTACTGATCCAGCTGCATTTGAAATTGCATTGTAATTTAAGATAGTAATTTTCTTGTTATTACTCAAGGGGCTAAAATTGCATTGCACAACTTCAGAGAAATTTGCTTAATTACTGCTATAGGTGCAATTTAAATTGCATTGTAATTGCAGAGAGAGATTACCATTGCAACTGCATAGAAATTTGCTCCGTTACTGATCTAGGTGCAATTTAAATTGTATTGTAATTGCAGAAAGGTATTACCTAATTACGGTTCTAAGTGTAATTTAAATTGCATTGCAACTACATAAATAACTCGTTTAGTTAAGCCTTGTGTGCAATTAAAATTACATTGCAATTGCAGAAAGAACTTGATTTGTTACGGATCTATGAGCAAATGGAGATCGTCTTTGGGGAGAGGGGGAAGAAAAATGGAAAATTGAACCTTTTCCGATTCTTTTTTCAATTAGGTCAAATTGATGGGGTCTCAGGTGGCGGTTAAACCTCCATTGACCAATGAGAGAGGAAGGGTGCTATGGGGCTGAATGGGAAGCTATACCACAATCTAGCGACAGTTGCGCGTCGTAGAAGGGGATGAAGTCAAACTTCACGCTTGCATGGAGTGGAGGGAGGGGCTTAACTGGGAAAAATGTTTTATAAATAGTGGTTTAAAGAATGAGAAATAAGAAAGAAACAATTCATGGGAAATAAATCACAAAAGAAAGAAATTTAAAAAGCAAAAAAATAGAAAGAAAGAAGAAAATATTAACGACAAAAATTAAAATAAGGAAGTAAAAGAGCAAAGTTAAAGAGAAAAACTGAAAGGAAGATTTTTAAATAAGATAAGAACAAATAAAAGAATTAAAAAAGAATAAAAGAAAAATACAAGAAAAAGAAGGATTTTAAAATAAAGGAAGGAATTAAAAGGAAATAGAAAGAAAATACAAATAGAATTAAGAGCGAATAAAGAGAAAGGAAAGGTTAGCGATGGTGTGAACTGTGAAGGGGCGCGATTGCCGAAGCTTCACATCAGAAGGGACTTCTTCTTAAATCACCTTTTCCTTTTAAAATCACTATTTATCCCAGAATCAATTCTTCTCAAAATCACCTATTCCTCCTAAAATCCCTTCTAAAGGTTTAATTCAGGGCTCCCTTAAAACACCTCAGAAATCATAAAATCACGAAATCTTCTTATTGGTATTCTTCCAAATGCAAACCCTTCTCACTCATAGCTCTTAAAATCATATTTTCCTCCTACAATAACTCGAATTTCATGTTATCACTTCGTTTCCTCTTGAACTCAGTTCATCCTCTTATTTCTATTCTTCCTCTTAAATCTTTTTTTCGCCTTAAAATCTTTTCTCCATCCTTAAATTATGAATTATAAAATCACGATATCTTCCTATTTTCTCTTCTTCCACTTACAAACCCTTCTAACTCATAGCTCTTAAAATCATTTCCTCCTCTTGAAATACCTCGAATTTCATGTTATCACTTCTTTTCCTCTTGAAATCACTTCATCCTCTTTTTTTTCTTCTTCCTCTTAAATCTATTTTCTCCTTACTATCTCTTCTCCATCTTTATTTCACTCCTTTTTCTTAAAATCACTTTTTTAAAGTCGCTTTTTTTCTTAAAACTAATTCTTATTCTAAAAATCACTTATTCTCTTAAAGTATAAATGACTTTTTCTTCTTACAATCCTTATACGTCTTAAAACCACTTCGTCTTCTAACTGTTAAAATAACTTCTTCGTGTTCAATTTAATTGATGTAAGTGTGGTGTGGATATGGGATAGAGAAAGGGTGTGTGGATAGATAGCGTGAAAATAGACAGTTAGTGAAAAGAGAAAGAATTGTATTAGGGCGCAATGTGATGCTAAGAGCCTGATGATCAGCCCTCTTGCTTTTCAATATTTTTTGTTTTAAGAACATAAGAACATAAGAAAAGAAGGAGACTGCAAAAGACCATTCATGGCCTACACGTGGTTCCTTTGTTGTTTTTGAGTTAGTTTATATAATATGGCGTTCAAGCCATTTGTCTTAAAAAGAAAAATTCAATCTTCTTGCGTATGATATGCGCATTTGTGGTTGTGGTAATAAATGACTTTAATCACTTTAGTGTTGTGCTTAGTGTCTTTGTTTTTTGTATATTATGTATTGAGTGTAAATCCTGTCTTTTGTTTTTTCTTGGATGTCTTCTTCGGTATTTTGAGGTCTCCATCTGTGAATTCTTTTAGAAATCGGTGAGTTTTTATAATTGGGTAATCTTTTTCTTGGTCGGTTTTTTTGGTTTGTCTATAACATTCTTATTTTCAAGCATAGAACGGCACTTCTGCTCCGCCAGCCAAAAGACCAGCGGAGCTCGGAAATCTGGCATGACTTATGCCTCTTCTGCTTTGGTTAATCATTTAGACGATATCATCGTCCAATTCACGATTAACCAGTTCCTGCATAGTTCTTGACCGTTCTTCAATGACAATGTTAAAGGGACTTAACCCCGCCTCCCGGTGCAGCTCTTCCTGGCATCTTCTATCTCGCTTGTATGTACCTGTAATTAGGTACATTAATTTATTCTGCAGTACTTGTAGTTTCCTCTTTTGTGTCTTCGAGACACATGAGAGGATGAGAGCGGGATATGGAGGCATCGATCTTACTTCGCCTTAATTTCGTACTATTAAAATTAGTTCATGCTCTTAAAATCCCTAATTCCGCTTGAAATCATTATTTCTCTTGAAATCAATTCTTCATCCTTAAATCTCTTCTCCCTCTTATAGTGAGTCCTTATTCTTAAAATTCCATATTCCTCTTAAATTTATTCGTACCTCATATGATCACATTATCTTCTTAAATCTCTTCCTCTTAAAATCTCTTTTTCCTCGTAAAATCACTCAAAGATATTAAAATCGCTTCTACTCTTCAAAAAAGGTTTTCAATTAAAATTATTCTTCTTGTTAAAATCACTCCAACTCAAAAAACAATTCCTTTTCCTCTCAAAATTCCTTGGCGACTTTAATAATTCCTGCCTTTAAAATTCTATCTTCCTCTGACAATCACTCGTACTTATTAAAATTTCTTCTTCCACATTAAATCAAGTATTTTCTTAAAATCATTTCTTAATGTTAAATCAGTTAAATGTTAAATTCACTTTTTTTCTTAGTATCACTTCCTACTCTTAAAACCATTTATATCTCTTAAAATCACTTCTTCAGCTTACAATATTATTTCTATTAAAACAATTTGATCGTCCCTATACCTCATAGAATCGCTTTTCTTCTTAAAATCACATATTTCTCTAAAAACCAATGCTACTACCTAAAATTTCTTGCCTTTTCTAGGGTCTCTTCTTCCTATCAAATCACTCTTTCTCTTAAAATATATCATTCCTCTTAAATTAAATCCTATTTATCAAAGTCACTTCAGTTTTTAACTATTTATTTATCTTAGAATCACTTATTCATAATTAAATCCCTTATTTAACTTAAAATTACTCATCCTCTTAAAAACATTTGTTCCTCATAAAATTAATTATATCTCTTAATATCTCTTAATAATCTAATTTATTCTTCCTAAGATAAATCACTATTCATCTTAAAATAAATTTTTTAAATTTCTAATCACTTATTCAGTTTAAAATCACTTCTTACCCTTAAAATCACATATTTCTGTTAAAATTAATTCCTCTTGAAATCACTTTTTCTTCTTAAAATATCGCCTACCTCTTAAAATCCCTTTTTAAATTTATTATTTCTATTAAAAGCAAATCTTTCTCTTAAATCACTTCTTCATCTTAAAATGACTACTACTTTTTATAACACTTCTCTTCAAATAACTATTTCTCTTAAAATAAATTCTTTCTTATAAAATCACTACTTCATATTAAAAAACAGCGTCCTCATAAAATTCCTTCTTCCTCTTTTAATCACTTAATCGTTTTAAAAGAGTTATTCATCTTAAAATGACTATTTTTCTGAAAATCAATATTTCCTTTTGAAAATCACTACTACATATTAAAATCAATTCTTACTCTTAAACAACTTCTAAAAGTCAAAAGCACCTCTTCTTTCTTTTAAAGTGAATATTAGGTCTTGAAATCACTCTACATCTTTAAATTACCTCTTCATCTTAAAATCACTCATATCTCTTATTTCCTTTTCATCCTCTTAAATATAGTCTGTTCTTAAGATAACTTCTACTTTTCAATATCACTTCTTTTAAAAATAAAATTTTAGAAATCACTTGTTCCCCTTAAAATCACTTCCTCTTCTTAAAATCACCCATGCCTCTTATAATTACGTCTTCCTCTTAAAATCATTAATTCATCTTAAAATCAACTCTTCTCTTTACAATCCTTCCTTCCTATAAATTCACTCGTACCTCATGAAATCTCTTCTTTGACTTAAACTCCAATTCATTAAAATTACTTCTTCTTTTCATCACTTATTTCTCATAAAATCACTAGTACGTTTTAAAATCACCTCATCTTCTCAAATATGTTCTTCATCATAAAAACAGTTATTCCTGTTCAAATCTGTTAATCCTCTTATAATCTCTCCTTCTTAAAACCAGTTCTCACTCTTTAAAACCCTTTGTCTCTTAAAATCAATTTTTACTCTTAAAATTACTCCCATCACATAAAATTACCTATTTTTCACATAGAATTTCTAAAAAATCACTACTTCCTAATAAAATCAGTGATTTCACTTAAAATCTGTTATGCCTCATGGCACCTATATTTCTATTAAAAACAATTCTTATTCTTAAAATCACTTTTCTCAAAAACAATCCTACCACTTAAAATCATTACTCTGTAGGGTAGCTCCAACCTCCTAAAATTACACCTTATACTTAAAATCACTTCATTTTCTTAAATTTCTTTTTTCTTAAAATCACTTTTTCCTAAAATCACTTCATCCTTTCTCAAATATATTATTCATTTTAAATTAATTCTTATTAAAATCAATTCTACTTCATAAAATCACTTATTTCTATATAAATTAATTCTTCTTCTAAAAATCAATATTTCTTTTAAAATCATCCTTTGCACTAAAAATGAATTCTTCCTCTAAAAAGCCCTTATTACCGCTTAAACTCTCTACTTCTCAATATCACTCCAACCTCTTAAAATTACTTCTTCCTCTTAAAATCACTCTTACTCTTAAAATTACTTCTTCCTCTTAAAATCACTCTTACTCTTAATATTACTTCTTCCCCTTATAATTACTTTTATACTAAAGTTAATTCTTCCTCTTAAATTATTTTTTCTCTTAAAATCAATTCTACATCGTAAAATCACTTGTTGCTCCTAAAATCACTTTTTCTAAGAACAATTCCACGTCTTAATATCACTCATACCTCATAAACCACTCTTTAAAAGGCCTATATTTCACTTAAAATCAATTCTTTCCCTTAAAATCACATATTTCCCTTGAAATCCTTTCCCCCATAAATCGTTCTTTATCTTAAACTAATTTCTTCTTTTAAAATCGGTTTACCTCCTAAAAAAATCTCCTCTTAAACGACTTCTTCATCTTAAAATAAATATTTTCACTTAAAATTAATTATTAGTCAAATAATCACCTCTTCCTCTTAATATGACTTTTTCCTCTTACAATGACTCCTACCATGCAAACTCCCTTCTTCCTCCTAAAATCACTCCACCTCTACAAATCATTCCACCTCTTAATATAACTTCATCCTATTTATTATATTCTTGCTCTAAAAATGTCTTCTTTATCTTAAAATAACTCTTGTTTCTTAAACTCTGTTACACCTCTTAAAATCACTTTTTAAAATCACTAATATCTCTTGCAATCACTTTTTCCTCTTTAAACCACCGTTTTCTATTAAAATCAATTCTTCCTCTTCAAATCACTATTTCTCTTAAAATCAATTATCCCTCTTAAAATCACTTCTTCCTATTAAAATTATGATTCAGAGGAAGGGATGATAAAGGAAGGTGATCGCTCTCTCTGCGGGGTCACCGGAGAAAACATGGCGTCAATGACGTCAGAATAAAGAAGGAAGGTCCCCAACTTTTAAAATATTTTTGCTTAAAAATTTAAAAATTACAAAATAGAAAGATTTTTTTATTTATTAATCAGAACAAATAGCGAAAGGGGGGTTCCGGGTCATTACACAAAATCTAGACGTGATAGAGAATTTTGGTTTTCAAATTCGGATTCAGTGCCCTTGAACTAATTAGAAACACTTATTCACATGTGTGTAACAAACAAAAGGTTAAAGTTGGTGCCTAAGTATTATTCGCAGCTCTTGTCATAAACATGATCAGTCGGGGACATGCAAAATTCTGTCTTCCAGGAAGCGAGATGACTTTATCACACATTTCAGTCTCACCTAGCATCCTCATCAATAATTCTATCCAGGCTATTCCTAAATTTCCGCAGGGAGAACGCTTCTATCACATGACTATTGATCCTATTCCATTCATCTACCACTCGATTTGTAAGCAAATTTCTACCAATCTCTTTTTCCAGCTTAAACCCATTGCTCCGTATCTTATCATGTTCACTAAAATTAAAAACCTCACCTATGTCTCTCCTATTATAACCTTTTACCCACTTGAAGACTTCAATCAAGTCCCATCAGCCTCTTCTCCTTTCTAATGTATGAAGATTTACTCTCATAAGCCTTTCACCATAAGGTCAGATCCTCAATCATCTTCGTCATCCTCCTCTGCACAGACTCGGGCAACACAATTTCTATCCTATAATAATTTGACCAAAATTGCACCGCATACTCAAGTTGAGCCCTAACTAATGCTAGTTACAGTTTAAGTATGTTATCAGAACTCGTATTTCTTGCGCTCTTCTCAATAAATACTCTAATACCCTATTGGTTCTTTTCCTGGCACTTAAGCAATGCTTTATATGCACTAAGTCGGAACTTACAAGGACACCAAGACTATTTTTCATTCTGAGCTTCAATGGATTACACCTAACTATACTAAGTACACTACACTGGCTTATGTTGAATTCCAATTACTATTTTTTCGCCTATGGTAATAGTTTTGTCAATTCGTCTTGTAAGATCTCAGTCTTGGGGTCAGACCTTATAATCCTAACCAACTTAGTATATCAGGTACAATTAGATTATCCTTGAGTGCAGGGGCGTAGCCAACCAACCCGCGTCCACGGAGCTAGGCATTTAGGGCATCACTCTTGTATGTCTATCATATATGCCTCAAAGTTGTGAATTTTAAAAAGGACCTATTTTCCATGGATTTCATTTGTATTATCAAAGATGAAATGAATACGTTTTGTCAAAACACTTTATTAGCATTTAGTCTCTTTCGTTCACTTTAATGCTGAAAGAACTAAGAATTTCATCATGTATATATCCATACAAAATAACAAAGGCTTTCATACATTATTAAGCAAAACATGGATCTGTTTATAGTTTATTCAAAGTGTATTTTTCGGTTCTTATATCTGGTAAATAGAAATAACACCCTAAAAATTAAGATTCATTGCCAAACGAGCTCGATTGCCAAGACACCTAAACAGCATAGTAGACTTTTCTGAGACATATTTGACATTAGGAAATTTTTTGCTCTTTCCATTGCACTGAAGGACCATTCTGCTCCAGCAACAGGAACTGCAAGAGTACAAAATACTTTGACACCAATACATACATTTGGTAATAAGAAATTGAGGTTTCAACTCTGCAGATTATTAGGCAGCTGAAAGGGTGATAAATTATCTTCAGGATTTGCTGAATGGAAACATTTTAAATGTTGCAGTTTCTCTATTAGCTCCTCGAAGAGTGTACATATATATATGTTAAAGAGTTAAGCCCAATTTCCCAAGGAGACACGGAGCGCGAGGAAAACACCCTGCCCCCCCCCCCTAATTACAGCCCTACTTGAGTGAAAATACTGTGAAAGAAAATACTTATTTCACATCCGTGCCGTTGTATCCCTATCACTCACTAACTCTCCTTTGTAGTTTTAAGTGGGACTAATTTAGCTCTAGTCTTAATCCTCTATTATTGAGAGGAAACTTTTGGAAACTTCTTTTGCTTTTTGGCCACTTTAATATATTAATTTCTGTTTGCTTCCTTAATTAACTTTCTCCATATGCAGAGTTAGCTCATTGTATCTCTGTCTCAATTAATCTTCACTTTCGTTATCTGAATGTCTTCACTCTTACCTTCCCCATTCTACTTAACTCGAAATCTTATACTGACACTTCCCTCGATAGAGTCACCTAACACTTTTACACTCTTGCGACTTAAGGGCAACCCCCCATCCTTTGCAAAAAGTCCTCCCTTCCCCCCAAAACTCACTTCATGTATACAAAAACATCAGGCCCATACTATCTCACTATTGACTCTCTCATTTATTCCAACTGCTCGTGACATTCATTTACAGCCTTCTCTAAGCCTAAGTAAAGTTCCTGACACTACATAACTCATACTCCAATCCCCCAAACTTTCATAACAAATCCCTCTATCTAGACACTAGCTCCTTCCGATCCAATTTGTCCTATGTCATTCATTCCCACATGTAAAACAACAACTGCATCCCTTTCAGCACCATTCACAATCTTTTTACTTCTCTCACCCACATCCACTACACGTGCACCTAGAAAACTAACCCTCAAACTCCTTTTGGACACGAGTTCCTAAAAATTTGTATTCGCATGCGCCTATAACCCCCCTTTCTCCTAGCTCTCCTAAGACACTAAACCTATTACTTCAAGTAATAGGCTCTGAGGTACAATCTTTATCTAATTCTACTATCCCCAATGCCTTAACACCGGCAGCGCTACTTCCCTCCTGAACTGGAGATGGCTCACTCCCTACCTGTTTCCTTCCTCCCTTTACTACCCACCCCTCGCTACTATCTACACCTGACCTACTCCTAGCTAATGTAAATGGGCCAAGTTTACGATCCCCAGAACTTCCTATCTAAATATTGCACTCTTTCCTCCTTTAATTCAACTACATACTCTTGCAGCTCACATGCAACACAACCAGTCCATAATCCAATCATTCCACATCCAGAAAAAACACCACTATTTTCGCTTACTTTCAGTCCTATGTTCCTCCCTACTCATTAACCTTTCTCTCATTTAGTGCACTCAGACATTCAAAAAAACAAAACCTTCTTGGCTAATATAAAAAACAAAATAAATGCACTCAAAAGAGTGAAAGAGCAGCACACTATTTAGCACTTTAATGAGCTGAAAAGAACAAAAAATCACTATATAAATTAACCTAGGTATCTAGCAAGGCGAGCGATGATCCTAAAAAGAATACACAGTATCACGAGGAAACAAATAAAATACACTCTTATTATCCCAACAAAGAAGAATTAGTAAATACAAAAGTATTATTCCAACTGATAAACTTAATTAATATCTTAAGAAATTATGCTGCCCATGTTAACCTCGTTGGTGCAACATTATTTAGAGTATGCGGTTCATTTATGTTACCTAAACTTTCGGAAAGATATTGAACGAGTGGAAAGAGTGCAAGACAGGAGCACGAACTGAACCCGTCAATTACGCATAGAAACTATTAGATACGCATGTGGGGGCTCGTTCTCCTCTTGCTAGAGGGCAGGAAACTGCGTAGACAACTGAGAGTGGTGTACAAAGTTCTTCGATGCTTCGATAATATTGACTATAAAAACTTACCCTTAACCAGAGTATGGACCAGCCCACGGTTCCAAGCTTGAACTTCCGCTGATCAGGACTAATTTGGTGGGCAAATACTTCACATTTTGGATATGCCAGACATGGAACCAGCTACCTACAGAGGTAAGCAATAGTAGCAATGTTGAACAATTTAAGAATAACGTTAAGAGACTTGTTTTTAGTAAGTAAATATTCCAATGCAAAGGCCAAAGTGGTATAATGGAACGGAAAGGTTTGAATAGACATTAAAATTTTCATGAAAACGTTTTAACTTTAGTATTAAATTTATGGTTGTGGAGTATTGCTATACAAGACCAGGTGTCTTTTTAGCATTTCCGTTGGAGATGGTGGTGGGGAGGGGCCTCATCTGTTGCAAAGTATTCCTCAAGATAAAAAGTACCTCTTTCTTTCTCCTTCTCTATATCCAAAAACAATTCCAGATTTAATTTTCTGTTCATATCAGTTTCGATAGACAATGCTTTAGTGGACCTAATCTTAAATGACTCCAGTTCTGTTGTATACAATTTGGCACGAGAGAAGCTGTAATAGAGGCATCGGGAAATAGTGGAAATAATTACAGCTCTATTAATTTCAAGTGCGCGCCACTTGTAGCATGTGCAACCATGCTGCATCTAATATCTTAATGGCTGCGTGTCTCCCCCCTACCCTATCCCGATGGGTCTTCAGAAAGTTTCTAGGTAAATAGGAAAAAATTAAAAGAAAAAGTAGGATAAATTTTACTTTCAACCTAAGCTCCATTGAGATCCAAAGTCTTTTGTAGGCGATGATATCACTCATTTAAAGCAATTCTCTAAAACTGAGGATTAAGAATAAAACCAAGTTATAACAGCTATTTTAACATCATTAACAGAAGAAAAAGAGTAACCTTTTTTTTTTATTAAGATTTTGAAACAAAGATATCTAATGGCGGTGAGTGTTGACTGTACGGAGTGTGTGAGAGCAACTGCCAACGAAATTCTCGCCAAATTGGCTTAGTAAAAGAGGCGGAATGATCGGGGACTTTATCGTGATCAAAGGTGTTCTTCTGTAGAGTTCTCCTGGCCGCCTTTGCGCTATTACCTCTTGAAGCTTTCTCAAACCACTCAAAATAGGGTACCATTGATGGTTCTTCGCTCTTGGAGAAAGTCAACAAGCATCACACCTTTGGTATCCCCCCTCCCCATCACCTTTCCTCTTCTGATGAGTCCTCTTCCACATCTCGGTGACTATTTATAGAGTGTCTTCCGGATCCTAGTGGTAAATCCAATTCTCAATCCAGATTAAAGTTGTTTGAAAAAACATCCTCAGGATCTTCATCCGACTCGTTCAAAATTTGCAACCATTTCGGCAACCATCGACCGGAAAGCTTCCTGAGCTTCAGTACGCCGCTCAAGATGGAACAAACTGAACCCGCCATGTGTTGAATGTGCTTTCTATCATTTGCAATGTTAATCGACGGAGATCTTCAATTAGAGCCCCCACACGAGTGGTGTTTTCTCTCCTTAATGATGCTGACGGTCTTCCATCGGCAACGTGATTTATTCACTTATAAACTGTAGGCTTTGGGGGACGGGGGGTCAGCCAACCGAGCTTGGCTATAACTTTGATATGTTTGTCCTTGCTTCAACTTTGATGGAATCCATGGCATCACTGCAGGGTCCAAATTTCAAGTGCAGCCATGTCATTTAAATAAAGCAAGCTAATTTTTGTGTACGTGAATAATAGCACATAAGTGGAAGTTCAAAGCAATGTAATAAGGATTTTCAGTGGGTATCCCATTTTTTTTATAATATTCGTTTTCTACGAACTTTTTGAAGACCCCCCTCCCCCTCCTCCGCTCCATACAGGAGAATAGACTTAGGTTGTGGTAGATGGTGGGTTCTATGAGTGTGTTTTTCTATTTCCTTTTTTCACTAGACGAGTCAAAACCTAAACAACTTTTCACTTCCTCCAATTTCACCACTTCCTTCACAAACGTTTCCTCACAACCTTTTTTTTTGTGGAGTTGCCCCTCCTCGGGTATTTTCTTCCTTTAATAATAGTATAGAGTTAAGGTGTAGAATATACGGCGGTTCGGTACCTTATTACACCTCTTGATCCAATTTGAGATGAAGCAGAGTGAAAAATGAGTAGCAAGAACCCTGGTTCTCTGTTAGGTCGCCCTAAAATCAACACAGTTTCTGAAATCCAAGTTTAGATCGCAGCCACCGGGGGTAAAAGTTCGACCTGGATACAGTTCCCTCTCGGGCGAGAAGGTGAGGTGGCTTGGGCCTCTTTAATATTCATTCGATCGCAGTTCCACCAAGAGGAGAGAATAGGCCCAGTTGCCACGAATATTAAATTTCATCCGCGACGCTCGAATTAATTTTTTTTTTTTTTTGCATTTTGAATTCCTCGAGATTTCGTCACCAAGTCTAAACGTTTGGAAACACGAGGGAAAACACCCACTTGGCCCTCTCTCACCTCCCCGTCGCACACCCGCACAATTATCATTAATTACAAACTTCGTCATGGAAACTTTATTGGGCAAACTGCAAAGCGCTGCTCCTACCGCTTCTATTAGCGCTAATTTGTCTAGCATTAACGCTTCGATTTCTAGGGTAATATTTAGATATTTTGTAAACCATTAAATAAACCATGATAAATGATGGTTAAATTAAACTAATAAGTTACAAAATATTTTGTGATAATGTCTTTACCCGCAGTGGATTACTTCTAAACAAAGCTCTATAGGAACTTCATTTTTACAGACTTAGTTCCCATTGAAGCCTATTCACCATACTTTTTATTAGTTTGGTCACTAACTTCATCCCTACGAGACGGTGTATGAATCCTGTAGAAACTATTGTACCATGATTCCGAGTTTAAACTCGTAGATAAGACACTCTCACACTGTGGTGGAGCGAATGTGAGTGTGTGTGTGAAGGGCCATTCTCTCACCCCTTTCCCAATACCCTCTCCCTCCCTCTGTGCCAGCGTTGTGTGTGAATAACTGGCATTTATTTTATTTTTTGTTTTTTCAATTTTTATTAGTTTGTTTTCTCTTTTCAGAGAAAAGAGTTAGAGTTAAAAATAGGTTAAGAGCCTAATATTTATGTACATTTCAAAAGAACGCTAGCGAGGAAGAGTGTTGTCAGATTAAAGAAGATTTACCGAGTTCGAGCATAGAGTGGAGACCGTGTGGACGCAACCGTGGGTCAACGAACTTCTAGCGGAAGTTGGAAAGAGGCACAGAGTGCTTTTACCCCTCCCCCTGCCCTGATAGGAGGGTTTACACGACCTCTCATTGAAAACCACGACCGCACCTGGTTTCACCACCCCTCATCTTGAACCGAGAACTATACGGCCTTGGCTAGCCTTGCCCTAACTCGCGAGTGATACCCCCGTACACCCCTTTTGTTTTAACAGCATCGTACAGTGTCGATTGGAGTATCTCGTACCGTTCAGTTTTTCTGTTCATTTTTTTGCGGGCACATTGTTTGACCCAGTACCAATCGGTGTAATTGTACAAATTTTTTCTCTTCGCCCGTCATAGGTTTTTTTGTATCTTGTTTTTTTTTATTGGGGAATTTTGGCCTAGTTTTGTTGTGTGTTGTGTGCACACATTTTTTTTTCATTGAATTCTTATATGAAAATTTAATTATCTCTTGTAAATATTATTGTATTTTTTTGTAAGTAAAGGACTGTATATACAATCCGTTTCATTCTCCTTCGATTTCTCGCGTACAAATTAGTGTAGGAAGCGGGTTGGAACGATTGGGATTAGAGCATAGATTTTCGGCCCGCTACAACACCAGACTTTAGTTAGGCCATCTCGTATTTACTCATACTGCTCGCAACACCCGTTTCTGATCGTGTTCAGGTAGAGAATTTTCTAGCTATATTTTATAATACAAAATGTGTTCAGCAACTCCTGCCATTCGAAGCCTTTAATGCATTTACCAATACTAATTAAAATAATATAGAAAAGATCCCTCAATTCGGGGGCACTAGATATATTCATATTCGGAGTGCCTTATGTAGATAATATACATACTTGTGACGGACGCCGGGCTCTGGTTTTCCCACACGAATCACAGACAGGTACATGAGATGATCAAGTAGACAGGGAGAATTACAGCTATTGCTGGGAGAGAGAGAAAGAATGCGATTGCATTATTGAAAAAAATATTAAAAAGGAAGTTCAGTGCGATGACTTATAATGAAAGAGAAACTATTATTAAAGCATGTAGACCTACGCACTCTCATATAAGTTTGCTTCCTATCTCCTTTCCGGTTTCCGCCAGAATCAACTTTCACTGAGAATGCATTTCTGTTATAGCAAGGTGCAATCCATACTCCCCAAATTTGGGGAAAATAAAATCAGCCTGTCAGGTTTCTCCAATCCCCCACTTTCGCATACCGAGAAGACATGAAATAGCACTTACCTCACGAGTTTTGACTCGCCTCGCGACACTCCTCGAAGCCTACCTCTCCAATGTTTGGAAAGTTTCGATTCCTCGAAAATTTAGTTCACTTCACGCATTGATACTATGAGCGTCAAACTCTACGGAAACCTGCCTGATAGAGCTTGTCTATTCTGCTTATTTCTACTTTCATGATCTTTATAGAGCTATATCGTAATGAAAATAACCGTAAATTGCTGTCACATGGACATCTTTCCGTCTCTCTTATACTCATAAAATATTTTCTTACAATTATTACAATCACCTGTTACTTTTTAAAACTGCTTTTAGAAAACAAAATTCATCTAAATTTTAAAATAATTTATGAGCTTAGTTTTCGGATTTTTTTCCGTCCAGCTCCTCGCCATTCAAAACTCTCACCTCTGTCTGTTTTCCAGGTGGTTGTCATAGTTAGGCAAGGGTGGCTCATTAATCCTCCATCAGTATTGGATTCTATAGTTCACCTTTATTAAAACCATACAACGTAGTAACATAATATGTGTCTCATTATGTTTCTCTAATCATTGTCTAACAGTGGCGTGCGGTGACTTTTGAAGATGAGGAAGTAATTCAAGTTTTACAAAAATACATATGTTAATTCATGTAAATATGCTGTTCTTTAAAAATAACTAAAAGATTGTAAGCTACTCACTTTATTTAAATGTTATTTTTTAAAAACTTTATTTAAATTTAGCCAAGATGTTCGTTCATATTGGCCTACATTGTATTTGAGAGTGCGTAGGCCTACCTGTTTTAATAATAGTTTTTCTTTCATTATAAGTCATCGCACTGAACTTCCTTTTTAATATTTTTTCAATAATGTAATCGCATTTTCTCCCAACTTCATTTGTATTCATTTTGTTTAAAAGTGAGTTATCACTTAAAAAAATGAATAAACAATATGCTATACTTATCTAAGTATGCGGATGACCTTTGATAGGCCCTTGTGGCTTTTGTCATCCGTGAAATTATGTTATGTTAGGTAAGTACTGCTCAGCTTTGACATTAACAAAAAGATACGTAAGGTGACTAATGACAATGGTAGGCCCGGCAGAATCCCGGAAATATTAACAAAATGCTTATGATATTAGAGCTTAACTATACTAGAGTTTTTGCTATTTAGCTGCTTTATTTTCTAGAACCAGTATTTGAATATAACCTAAAAAAATGTTTAAGCTTCAGAACATAATAATAGTTACGTAAATGTGTCTCAGATATTTTGTTGCTTTATCCTAGATTCTGGCAACTCGGCAGAGTTGCCAGATGCAAGCTGATGCCTACAGAGCTAAATCAGCTTTCTTTTCCGTATACAAATAGGTTATTTTTTTTTCTTAATTCTAACACAGTGTTGAAATATCTACATAACAAAGTCTGCCGACCAAAAAGTCGCGTGCCCTCACTTATTCTGATTTATGTCCTTACGACTTTGAAAACTTTCAATAATTTCCGGAGTAACCTTGGGAGGACCTTGGCAATTCTATCATTCGAAATAGAATGTAAAACAACATAAGGGTTTCAAATTTCGTTAGAATGGTCGGAATAGTTATTATGTTATTGCCAAAAGAAAATAATTCCCTAGCTAACCGTGGGAGGACTTTGGCAATTATATCATTCGAAAGAGAATGTAAAACAACATAAGAGTCAAATTTCGTTAGAATCGGCCGAATAGTTATGATGTTATTGCCAAAACAAAATAATTACCGGGCTAACATGGACGGAATTTGCAATTGTATAACTCGAAAGAGAATGTAAAACAATATAAAGGTTTCACATTTCGTTAGAATTGGTTGAATTGTTAAATGTTATTTAAAAAAAAGCAAAACCTGGACCGACCGACCGACATAGTGAGATGTAGAGTCGCCCGCGACTAAAAAGTCACAACTCTCTAAAAGTCTATTAAAAAGCAGAACTAAATTATATTAAAATATATTCTTTTTAATTAAAATAGCGAGCCTTAACTTTTTGTCACACCTCATTTATGGAATTGGAAAGGCGAAAAAATGGTCACACCCTAATTGCATAGTCTAGAATAGTATTGCATAGCACATTATAGCATAGTATAACATAGCATATTATTGCATAGTGGTGCTTATCATATTATAGAATAGTATATCATGGCATAGTATATTATAGCATAACATAGTATAGTGTAGCATAGAAAACATAGTATAGTAAAGTATAATATAGTATAGTATATGTAGTATAGTATCTCCTAGCATAGTATAGCCTAGCCTAGCATATCCTAGCATATTCTAGTATTGCTAGAATGGTATAACATTTTCTAGCATAACCTAGTATAGTCTAGAATAGTAGCCTGGCAAAAACTAACTTACTGTAGGATAGCCTACCATAGTATTACCTCAACTAGCATAATAAAGCCTAGCATATAAACTAGCCTAGATGGCCTAAGATAGTATATCATAGTATAGTATAGTATAGCATAGTATAACAGAGTAGATCATGTCATAGCATAGTATAGCTTAGCCTAGCCTATCACAACCTAGCCTAGCATTAACTATCCTAGACATGTATAGCCTATACTATACTATTATACCCTAGTAAAGCGTAGCTTATTATTGTCTATCCTAACATATGTACTATATGCTATCCTATCATAGCACATTATGGCTTAAATTAGCATAGTATATTTTACCTTTGTACATTATATCTTAGCATAACCTAGCACAGTATAGCCTAGCCTATAATATCCTAGCATAACTTAGCATAGTATAGCCTAGCCTATAATATCCTAGCATAGCCAATTCTAGGCTTACCTAACAAAGTATAGCATATTATATCCTAGTCTAGTCTAGCAGAGTATCGGCCAAAGAGTTATGATGTTATTGACAAAACAAAATAATTCCCGGGATAATTACCTTAGGACGACTATGTCAATTATAGCATTCGAAAGAGAGTGTTAAACAACATAAGGGTTTCAAATTTCGTTAGAATCGGCCAAATAGTTACAATGTTATTACAAAAACAAAACAAAGAGCATATTATCGTTAAGAAGAGCTAAACACATTTTAAACTATTCATTTCAAAGCACCAAAAAGCAAAACTATTATTGAAATTCAGAGAGAAAAAAAAAGTAGAAATCTCGACGAAAAGGATGCATTTCTTCAATTGCAGTCAGGTCTATCAGGGTCTAACGCAAATTCGATTGAAAGTGAAAGGTACCGTATGTTGTATACAAGTATAGGCAAGCATAAATGTGAGAATAAAATTGATTCTGCTGTCATATTAATTGTAGGTGTGTAATTTAATTTTCTTTTCTTCTTAAATAGGGGAAGCATTTCTTCCTTTGCTTCCATTGACTGCACGCCACTGGTGTCTGACTATCTAATTGAATCCTTTGTATCCGATCGAATCCTAATTCTCGAATCAAAGCCTACTTCTCCACTTGCCCGAAAAGTTCCGCATGAGTTTCTATTAATTTCACTGAACTCATAGAACATTCTATTCACTCCGAGAGATTACAGTGTGTAACACGATTTTTGTCTCTGGGTAGCAACTGTTATTTTCTATATGTTTGTGTCTAGAATAGATGAAAAAACACTGTTATATATTTCTAACTTTGTTTTGTGTCCAGGATAATGATATTTATATGAAATTTACGTATTCCCTCTGGAAGGAAGTGGTGAATTTGAACTTTCATTTGCATAAAGTACAAAGAAAACGACATGATACAAAAATAGCATTTATTTATTCCAGAATTACATAAGTGAGACAATTAAAATATTAGAAATGAGTAGTTTTTCGTGATTTACGCTTATACTGTAAATTACTTTCACGAATCAGCCCCCAAATATAGTCTCCCATCAGATTTTCATTATACGATCCTTGATAGCGTCGTTCAAAGTCGAGTCGATACTTGTTATAGCATTCGCCATGCTCCTCGGAGTACACTCCAAAGTTCTCTTTAAATTTATCAAGATGAGCGTCAAGAATATGGACTCTTAGGGACATCCTGTAACCCATCTTGCCGTAGTTTCTCACCAAGTTCTCAACAAGCTCTACATAGTTTTCGGCTTTGTAATTACCTAGTAAGCCCAACACCACTGCGATAAAGGTGTCCCACACTGCCTTTTACGTTCTAGTAGGCTTCTCGAGAAACTCCTTGCACTCCATGATCTTTTTTATTTGTGGACCGACGAAGACCCCGGCTTCCACCTTTGCTACAGATAGCTTAGGAAAGAAATCTTGGAAATACTTAAAAGCTGCAGACTCCTTATCGAGAGCTCTGATGAATTATTTCATACGACCCAATTTTAAGTGCAGAGGGGGAAACAGTACTTTTCGGGGGTCCAAAAAAGGTTCCCATTTGACGTTGTTTCTCCCCACACTAAAATCGGTCTGTTGTGGCCAATCCCGATGATGGTAGTGTGCCACGGTGTCCCTGCTGTCCCAAAAGCAAAGATAACAAGGAAACTTGGTAAAGCCGCCTTGGAGATCCATCAAGATGGCCATTAATTTGAGTCTCCGATAACCTTACAACCGTATTCTTCATATTTCAATGTATCTAGAAAGATCTTGACACTGTTGTATTCTTCTTTGAGCTGGACCGAGTGAGCAAGGGGAAGAGACATGTTTTCGTTATGAAGCAGCACTGCTTCGAGGCCCTTGGACGAGCTATCAATGAAGAGGCGCCACTCATTGGGGTTACAGGCGATTTCGATTGCCTCAAACAGACCGGTCAAATTGTGACAAAAGCAAAGTTCATCTTGACGTGTAAAAAAAAAACTTGAAAAACACTGGTGGCGCTTTCTCTGTCCTGATATTTGCACAGTGTCATCTAAAAAATCCTATTGTTAGAGTCTCGAATTTAAAAGCTCGGCATTGGACTTTGTGAGAACAAGAGCTCTGACAAAGTCGTTCAGATCTTTTTGGTTAGGGTAGCATGGGTTTCTGTCCTTAGTTGCACCTCTGTAATCTGGATCAGTGACTTCATCTTCCTCTAAACTGATTTTCTTTTCTAAAAACTGCTGCTCTCTTTTTGGAGGATTGGGTATAGAGAGCTCAGAACTGTGTGGCACTGGCACAATAGATGAGTGAAGGTCTGGATACATGATAACAAGTGTATTTTTGCCTGCTCGACGTTTGGAAAGGTCCACCATGCAGAAGAAACGGTTGATTGTGTGGTCAGTTGGTTCCCTTCAAATTCGTGGGATTACGAAATTCATAGCTCTCTTTTCTACTCTGAACCATCCTGTAAAAAAAATATGAAAAGATAAGTATAAATTTACAAATGCTTTTCACTAAGTGTTATTAAAAATGTTAAAAAAAATGAAAAATCTAATATCCAAATAAATAAAACACTTTATATATATATATATATATATATATATATATATTTTACCTTCCAGAATTCTTTTGCAGAGCTCGCAGGTGAAATGAGGAGCCCGAGGCTTGTCTTGATCTCCAATTGGCAATCAGAAATATGCCTTGAGGGCATCACACATTTTAGCAAATCTCTCTAAGAAGTACTTTTTCGTTCTTGTCCTTATAAATTCACCGCAGACATAGCTAAATATGTCTGTCGGATACTTACAACCTCTTGATGCCATTTGTGACAAATACTTCTATAAATGACGAGGGAAAATGTCTGCACTGTTACGGCTAGAGTTAAATTGATCTGTTAAGTAGACATTCCTTATATTTATTCAGTCATCTACGTTGCCAGAATGTTCTAGAAATTCTTCAAACCTATTAAAATTTTTCGAAGGTTCTAGAAAGCTCTACAGTTTATTTTTCATCAAATTAGTGCTGAATCTATGTGGAATGTAATAGAACTGCCATTAAAATATAGGGGAAATAATAGCTATTACTACTGTATTACTGTTTCTATAACCTTTTAAATACAGTATATCATGTTTATATCATAACTGAGAAAACACATAACCCTTGAAACTTCTTATATATTTTTACTATTTGCATCAAAATAATGTTATTTATCATAATTGGACTAATTTAAAAATTTAATGTCATGGTCATAAAAGCAAAGTTTGGGGATTAAAATTGACTTTTTTTATTTAATAGAGACACAAACAATTGGGAAATAACACTTTTAACCCAAGAAGAAGACAAAACTGAAATTCTTTACACAGTGTTATCACTAACTTTAACATTGGGTCAAAATAATAGTTATAAATTCCTATTTAAATTCACTGTCCATGTTCCTAAGTGAAACGATATATTTGGTGCAATAATACTAATTTAATTCTGCTTAATAATTCCTGTTGAAATTAATAATTCCATCTTTTTTGTGGTACCATCTCCTTTTGCATATTCGTTTAATTTCATTTAATTAATTATTTACTATGTATTTTAATAAAGCACAAAAATCCAGTCTCTTTTTTTTCAATTATCCAGTGTAAAGAGCATACATTCAAATTACTCCAAATCGACTCCGAGCACTCAAGGCTCTCATTCGTTTTGGAGGTGAAGTAAAGTAAAGCAGTTTTATTGACATACATTCACTACCATTGTGGACAAAAAATACTCATTGTGAACACTCCTATAACCATTTCTGGTTTACCAACGTATGGATTGTCCATTCAGACTCCTTTAAGAAATATCCTGACCCAATATCTCAAAATTTCCATTTGCATTCCACTGAAATTCTTTATACCTCGGAGCTCAATTTTGTCTCCGCTATAATCCCAATCTCTTGCTCACATCTAGGGGATTGTGTGCCAATACCTACAGGAGAATCTGCAGCCACATATCTACCACACATTTTTCCTTCCTCGAGCTTCAGCACCTCCTTTACAGATCTTTTCTTACAAAATTTTTGTAGGAGATGTCGTCGTTGATATTTTGCTTTTAAATTCGAGGAAAGGGAATTTTTCTTCTTTGAGCAAATTTAATGTTAATTGTTAATGAATTATTTCTTGTGAGGAAAATAAAAGGAACTAGAGTTGATTGAAATGATGACAAATTCGGTAATTTAAACTGCTAATCCACACTCCTGGCCTCATATTTTAAGAAATAGTGTTTTCTTTCCTAAACCTCCATCTCAGCTCGCTTAAACTCTGTTATTCTTTTACTTTTCTTCTGTTTCTCTCAAACTCTCAACTTCGATTTATCCGAAATGACTCATTGAGTTACGTAGTCCCCTCTTCCTTAACATTACACAAACCGTCGCCCTCAGGGTTCGGAGGTGTTAAAACGGCATGACCAGCCCCCAAATTGAGGAGAGGGTAGCTTTGAAAGAAAGGACTCATTCACTTTCAGGGAGATATTTTGTTCAGTCATTTTATGGAATTTTATAAAAATAAAAATTTATTAACTTTCAGTTATTCACTCTGAATAAAACGCATATCCAGTGATTTCTCCTAAAGTAAAAAAATCTGTCTCGACTCTTGTTACCCGCTTTTGAGTACATCAACTCATTATTTTCATATAAAACAAAATTTTATTTTCCTTTACAAAAGATCCTTTATTAAATTTTGTATTATAAAACTAGCGAAAAGGTATAAGAGCATCCCCGCTGGCAGATATTCTTAAGGTTTGTAAGGAAGACGGAAGAGTTCGGGAAGTGAGGAAGTGAGGGAAACGTGCAAGAGTTTTAAAAAATATGATGGAAACATTGTAAAATGCAGATTTTATTTTTTAATGTGAAGTTAGTCCTCATTTAGCACTAATAATTGTTGAATATTTCAAGAAATTAATTCATAGAGTCTTGTGGTAGAAGATATTGGAATTTTCAACTATTCTTAATGCAACGCTGTTCCAGCTCCTTCAGCGACGCTGGCCGAGAAAAGCAGATCTCTACTTTTCGCTGCAATAGAAACCCCAAATGTTTGATACTGTCAAGATCTGGTAATTATTCAGGATAATTCCATTTTCTCACTTTACTCTGGTGCTATGTGGGTCAGCCCTTCACAAATCTAGCAGTATGGGGAACAATGTTTGTACAGTGGGATGGATCCGGTCACTCAAAACTGACAAATATCTTGAGTGTTAACCTTACTGTATACCGCTACAGTATAACCAAAACAATTTCATGATAAAGCTGCACAATTCCTCCTCCTTTAATATAGATATCAGGTAGTTAAGATTACAAAACTTCTTTAGACTGCCTTCATAAGTATGTAAACACGTCCTGAGGATGGAAAATGCGTGACTAACGATTCTTCAGACAAAACCACACTTATTGTTCCATGGTCCAGTTTTGATATTTATCAGTACACCATTTATTCGTTTTTTAATATTTATGCCTAAAAGAAGAGGTTAGACAATTTCAGCCCTTCCCTGGTATCCAGGTAGATGAAGCTCTTGAAGAACTGTTTTGATTGAGAGTGAACTTGCAAGGTGTTGGTTTAGCTCTGCATCCACTCCATGCAATACGTTTCATTGCTCTGCCATTACGGTCAGTGAATTTCTTATTCCGTCAAGAGGTACGTCTACCAGGTTAGTTTGTACTTGATTTTTGTATTCCATTAATACTGCAGACACAATTCTTCACAAATCATGACACTACTAATCAATTTCCGTGAAGAGAATCAATTTTTCGGCCCTCCAAAAATTTTCTCTCTTTGAAAGTATGAAAGATATTTCATTTTGTGGTGTATTAATACATGGATCCATAATCATCATAACTCCAGTTTAACAACACTAAATATGAGGTGTAGACATTGTAGAGTACGCAGGAGGCTCGGAGAGTATTGGAATCTAGAGTGAGTCCATAGTGCTAACAGTAAAGCATTGTGTCCGATATGTAATGGTATGGGGCTGCATGTCAAGTCCATGGATGGGTTATCTCACCGTGTATGATGGTACCATGAGAATTCAGAGATGTACCAAGCTGTCCTGAGAGATTACCTCCTACCCTCGGCTCGAGATCTCTTCAGAAATTCCCGGAATGTGATTTACCAGCTGGACAATGCCCCATGTCACAAGTCTGTGTTCACCATACAGAGATTCCGGACTACAATATAACGATGATGGACTGTCCACCTCAGTCTCCGGATATGAATCCACTGGAAAACATCTGGCAGGACATGAAAGAGGCAGTAAGACGTCGTCAGCCAGACGACAATGAGCAACTGAAGGTAGTCATCGCCGAGGAGTGTGGTAGCATCACACCCCTCATGTGTGGCACCCTCTTAGAGAGCACGCTTGGAAGAATAAGTGCTTTCATCATTGTCAAGGGACTCAGGACACGCTTCTGAGCTTCTTACATCACTTTGGTGTTGCTTCAATTTACACAGAGATTCATCTGCTTATCTGTTATATGTTGCTGATGTTACATGTTTCGCAATTTTTTGTATTTTGTTCAGCCCATTTTATTCTTTGACTCATATATAACATAGCTGTTTATCCTTCCGCATTTTACTGATTTATTCATATCGATATGCAAAAATTAAAATCTTTATGACCCTCCATGTATCTTATTTCCTAAAATTTCCCAGTTTTTCGAAATTTTTTGCCAGTGGATATATATATATATATATATATATATATATATAGTGACACGCAAAAGTGTTGGACACACTAATCATTTCTAAAAAACTACCCTTTTATTGCACTGAAATTTTAATATAACTTGCAAAATACTTGTACAATATAGCAAGTAAAATGTAATTAAAAAATATTAGTAATTAATAAATTTAATAAAAAAATAATGAAACTCGCAACGCAAAAGTATTGGGCACACAGGAGCACGTAGTTTAAGATGATAGTAATAATATGGTTGCACCTTGCACGTCAGCATGAAACGTCATTCGATCAATCAGAATGCTCTACGACACGGTGGCTTACTACGGTGATTTCGTTGTCATTTGCACTCCTTCATTACATCTGAAGAGTTAAAGAATGATTATTGCCAATCATAGAGATGGTTTGGATTAGAGAAAATATCTAATAAACTGAATTACCCAGTTAGCATGGATAGAGCGTTCATTTGAAAGTGAAAACATGAACCTAGTTTCGCGAGTTGAGCGTCCTTGGAAAATATCGGAACGTGTTGCAAATTTTGTCGCCCGCAAAGTGAAGCAAAACCCTTTCACCCCCGAGCTGAGCTACAGAAAGATCGACAAGAAGCAGGATCAGTGGTAATCGAGGACACCATTAGCATGACGCACCATTAAGTAGACCTTCATTCTAGAACCCCAAGAAAGACCCGGTTACTGAAGAAGAAACACATCGAGGCCCGCCAGCTTGAGCTACCTTTTCCTAGAACAGTCCAATCGGCTCTGAAATATCATCCTTTTCCTGAAGGAACTAAGATATAACTTTTTGGGATGGAACACATCGAGCTATTTTTTTTTAGGATGAATGGCAAAACATTCAGTCGTTGCAATACCATTGCAACAGTAAAATTCGCTGGTCGAAATATAATGATTAGGGATTCATCAAAGTGGTGGTCCAATCGATCATTTACTGTAAGTTAAATTTCTGATTATTTACCCGTGTTACTATTTTTGTGAAGGCAAGAAAACTAATAAGAGGTATCTAAATTCCGGGGAGGTTTGCATTCTAAAAAGGAAGATTGAAAGTATCTTGTTTATAAAAATTGTCATTAGTAGGAATGAGGTTACTGAGATATTATTTTTTTTTAAGATGCGTCTGAAGATAAATTCAAAACGACGGTGTACACAAAGGCTACCAACACAGGGCGATGCCTCAATACAAGAGGTGAGTGCCCTGACTCATATAAAAGGTCTGTCGTTAATCCATATTTTAAAAGGGCGTTCACACATCGAACAACGTGGAAGGATATATATATTCAGAACTAGATAGAATCCGCCAATTGCTGACTAATAATGGTTATCCATACCAGATGATAGAGCTATCTATTAAGAAGAAAATGGATAAATTTTTACAAGGAATAAGGTCGACTAAAACAATAAAAGATGAAAACTTAATCGTCTACTACCGGCTCAACTACGGATCAACCTATAAGGAAGAAATGGAAGTCTTACGAGGGATAATAAATTGAGGTACTACCCCCAAGGGGCCATACCAAAAGATCCGTCTTAGGATCTATAGTAAACCAAATTTGGTAGCATCTATGGTTAAGAAGAACAGAACCCCCTCCAGAAATTCTAAAGAAATGTGCTCTGATATTGTTTATAAATTCTCGTGCTCAGAAGAGATGTGCAAATCTCACATTAATGACTATATCAGACACACCACTACCACAGTAACGAGGCGTCTAATTGGCCACAAAAACCATGGAACCATATATCAGCACTTCGCGGATGCCCAGGAAAGAATACCTACCATAAAAAATTGATGGGAAACACAGAGATAATTCATATAGGTGGAAATTATGGCCACCTTCTTAAAACCGAGGCTGTAAGCCACTCCTCTCAGAAACCCACCCTGAACATTTAGCAAGAAGCTGATAAGATATTTTCATCGTGCAGAGCGAGACGAACACGGAGAAATTGTTCAATACTTATACCTCCTCCTCAGACAACCAATGACCTTCGCCCTTCAGCGAAACCGAGCCACTTGAACGAAGTTCAAGCATCAGCGCAGCTATGTTCCCTTAGACCTCGAAACAACGGGAGAGGTATTCCAAATAGTCAAATACCGAGAGAGTCTTACTTTCTATGGTTCCTTTATTTCTGTATACACATAAAGGGCATCGAAAACAAAAATGACATGCGCAGTTTTTACAATCGACAAAGACAATCTATGGACCAATACGACAAAACCGAGCCCCACTAAGATGAGGTGATGGGGAGAGACTCCTCCAGGATGATGAGGCCTTCTTAGGACGCTGAAAGAAGCACTTTGAGCAACTTCTCTGTCGTGGATTAGCCGAGGTTATATATATATATGTATTTTTTTTATTATGGTTAATAAACCAAATAAAATTTGACTTAAGGCGTAGGTTCGTGCCTCGGTGATGACTTGAGGATCGTTCTCTAGGACTGCTATACTTTAACTTTATTCTAGGGAATGAATAAAAGGGAAGTTCTTTCTGGAATTTACCAAATACAACCAACGCAACTCATTCAAGGATAATTTTAAAAATTAAACTAAAATAGACTTTTCTGAACATTAATCAAAGCAAACAAAATTACTTTCTACCGGTGACTTTTCTGTTTCTTCTCTAACGCGAAAAGACCTTCTCTCTACCGATGACTTTTCTATCTCTTGACGAAAACGAAAAAGCCTCTTTTGCTAGTGTCAACCTGTTATATACCTTAATTAACCCCGCGGGGTAAATAGAGGTGTAGGGGACTCCCAGGTGGGCCGCAAATGAAGTCTCCCTTTTGGGTGTCTGTTGTTTGCCTACTCGGCATTTTGAACTTAGGGGAGCACGTAATACGATGTCGAAAGTTTGCACTTTTAACTTTCGTATTTATAAATTTTGTCCGTTCTCCTGTTACCGGAGAACATCGGAGGGGCAAAGCGAAACCCATATGTCTTTTGTTATTATTACCTTAGTTCTCGCCAAGAGGAAGGCCTCGATACATATATACACTCGCTAGTTCACAACAGTATTTGTTAAACTCTTATACCTCTACATTCCTCCCCCCCCCTAAGATGATCCTGGGAGAGGGGATCGCATGTGCTTTACGCAAAGAGCCTTACTACAATATCTTTACCAAAGCTAATCGACTGCTAGGGAGGACCTTCTATTCGCGTCACTCTTATTAACTCTTCATTATGTCCAGCGTGAGCATAATTACAACTTATCATAAATGATTCTACAAAATACAAACAAAAAAAAATTATACCATTAGAGATACACTCATACGTACCAAACACAAAAAATTCTAACCCGAAAACAAAAAAATACCGTATGTAAAATATATTAACTTTGTATTGCATTATGGCTTATGCTTTCTGTACTCCAGTCGCATACGTTGTTTCCCACATCGTTAGTTTTCGACTGGCCTAAGCTATGGGGAACGAATCTCCGGTAGCATGGAGCGGTTCCCAAGAACGAACGCAATTGCTTCTTGGTTCGGGGTAGCGGCATCTTAATTATGGCGTCTACCTTATCTTGTTGAGTGGATAGATCGTTTTTCCCACTTTTGACTCCTAGATCAGAGATGGCCTCATAAGCGAAATGGAATTTCAAAGTTATCACATTTAAGCCGGGCTTGCGGAGTCACTGGAGGGCGGGGTGGCGCGCATATAAGTGTGCTTTCCGTGTCGGGGTAGGCACGTACAGGTTGTCAAAATAGAAGGATGCCCCCTTCCAACCATCTACACATCTGCCTTCTTCTACTTTTCTTTCAATCTTTATTGATCTATTTCCTATTGAGTTTTCATCTCGGGAATCGGGTTGATCTTCATATTCATCAGGGAGGGGAGTTTGATCTTCGCAAACTTCTTCTTTGATCTCTTCTTTCCTTAAACTTTCTTCAAAACCATCCCTTTCTTGAAAGTAGTTTTATGCTCGTGTCTTAACCAATACATTTGACCTTGAGTTTTCTGTCACCATCTTTGTCTTCTGAGAATTATTTTTTTCTATGGTTTTGATCCAGCAGAGATTCTGCACTTTTATTTTGATCCTAGGAAGATTTCTCAGTCAGAACTTTTTCTTGAAAAGTTTCTTTGATTGCACTCTGTCAGGAGAAACTTGCTTGGTTACAGCTTGCTTATTAGGCGTATGCTTTACTCTTTTTTCCTCTGCTTCTCTTCCTATATTTATTCTTCTTTCTTCTTCTTCATGCTTCTTCTTCGCTACCTTCCCTTCCGAGGGCGGGAGGGTCGGCACTACATCCGGTGCCGTATTGAAGACTCGGGAACACATCCCTTCGTCCACGGGTTTCTCGGACGAAAAAAAATGGGTCGAGACCGTGGGTCTCGTATTCGCGGGCATCCGGGTGACTACTAGCTGAGCTACCGGATTTGTGGAGAGCTGCGCGCTCTGGCATATTAATACAGAGCAGAATCTAATAGGCGCTGCTACTTCCTTCGGTCCAGCCTGAAAAATACTTCGACTGTATGTGGCATCGGACGACAGGGAACTTGGTGGGTCTACCCCCCAGAAAACCTGGACGACCACGAACTTCTGGTGATGGGGGCTGATAGGGGGAAATAATTTGCTTGATACAACGATATAGGTGCAGCCCGTATCGCGTAACACGGTTGAGACTCGGCGACCATTTACGGCCCCAGTCTCGAATTTTAGTCCTTCAGGAGAATTTTTGCTGTATACAAAGTTCACCTGCTGTTCAGGGAAATTCGGCGTGGTGAATGGAGATGAGGGATTAGGAGGTTGTTCTGGTTCCAGCGTTGCCGTAAGGTTCTGTACTTTTGCCTCGAGGGAGAATTAAGCCTCGAATTTTGGGGGCAATTATAACTAACATGGCCTTGGGTGCCACAATTAAAGCAAGTTATTGGGTTTCTGGGATGTACTGCGTTCCTGACGAACTGAGGGGAGTTATTTTGCGGGGTTTTCTGGGGATAACACCTTTTCTTTGGGGAAAAGGGTTTGTGAGGCTACCCATCTTTCTTGGAGGACGAGGGCTTGTTTTTGTTTCCCTCTCTCGGATACAGTCTATGGTTGGCAGCATGAAGGTCTGCTTCCTCCACGCAGGCATTGAAGGTAGCGGCTCTCCTGTCCTTGACGAACGCTCGTATCTCCGGGATTAGGGTACAGAACGATTGGTCTTTCAGTATGAAGTCGACGAAAGAGTCGAACTCCTTCTCCACTTGGACTGAATCCAGCCAGAATAGGAGATGTCTTTTGAGGCTAAATCCAAATTGCCTGTATGTTTGGCCCGGCTGAATTCTGGCCTGCCTAAACTTCATCCGATACTCTCCGGGGCTTAGGTTGACGGCGGTCAGTAGCGCGTGCTTGCACAAGTGTAGTCCACGGAAGCCTCGGATAGTTACGTTATGAATACGTCCCGAAGCCGTGTACTGAGCAGAGGTACTAATCTGGCGATCCCCTTTGTCTCTATGTCCCAGTGATTCAACTCGAAGATCTTTTCGAAGTTTGTCAGGTACGAACACAGGTCTTCGTTTTCTTTGTAAGCTGGAAGTTTCATTGCGGATATCTGTGTAGCCCCCGCTTGGGATTCTATGAATGGGCTTCCGCCTGATCCTTGCTCATTTCTCTTTCATCAGCGCGTATTCTTTCTCTCTCTTCTGCTTCTTTTTCTAATTTTCTTTCTTCTCTGACGTAGGCAACTATTTCCTTGCCTTTAGTCCTAACGCTTAAGCTAGTTGGTGCAATCTGTCGAACGATTCAATTTTATCTATTTCTGTTCGTCCAAAACGCACCGATGTAACGAACTTTAGGTATGCAACCTGTTGTCACTTAGCCTTTCTTATCCTAACCTTACCTTTTACTGAACCTCCTAATTTAATTATCTCTATCCAAGAACAAAACAAAAATTAACTAAACACCCTTCGGTAAGTATAATTGCTACCTTTGTAAAACACTCCACTGAAACTTTACGACTTGTTTGAATTATCTTTTTTTTAAATTTTCATCAAATGGGTTGGCAATTATTTGTTATTAACAAGGGCTTTTTAAAATAATCTTAAATTTGGGTTCTTCTGTAGTAACCGCAATAAGCTGACACCACTTAAATATGTCGTGGGTTAGCCAAGATTATATATATATTTATTTGTTTTATTATGGTTAGTAAACCAAATAAAATTTAACTTGAAGCGTAGGTTGGTGCCTCGGTGATTACTTGAGGATCGTTCTCTAAGAGTGCTATACGAGGGGTGGTCAATAATTTTTGCAATTTGGATATAAGGAAACGAGATATGAGGAAAAGTGTTTTATTATTTTTCAATATAACTACCCTCGACTTCAATGCACTTGCGCCACTTGTCTCTGAGGCTTCGAATTCCCGACAACCAGAAATCTCCCGACGGCTGTTGAATCCACTCCTGGACGGCAAGCTGGACATCTTCATCGTCTCCAAACCGGCGTCCACGCAGTGCAGCCTTGCGCTGGCGGAATAAAAAGTAGTTGATGGGGGCCAGATCTGGACTGTAGGGGGGATAGGTGAGTTCCTCGAATCCGCACTCTCGCAGGGCAGCTTGTGAAACTCTGGCCTTGTGGACTTTGATGACATTTAGGTCGATTATGGGGACTGAGGTTTCTAGGGACCCTACGGGCAGAGACCTTGGTCATGGCCAAATTGTAGTGGATGATATTGATAACACTTCCATGTGATATTCCAAGTTCTCGTTCGATTTCTTCGACCTTCACCCATCGATTTTCGAGGATCATCCTCTCCACACGGGCTACATTGTCCTCGTTGGTCACGTCTAACGGGCGTCCTGGACGGGGTTCATCTTCAAGGGACTCACGACCATGGCGAAACTTCCTATTCCAGCGAGCAATGGTTGCATAGGAAGGGGCGGTGTCGATGTACACTGCAACCATGCGTTCATGGATCTCTTCTGCATTCTTGCCTTCCTTGGTCAAAGATTTGTTCACTGCGCGGTGCTCAACCTTCTCCTTTGTTCAAAAATTTGTGTCTAACGCAACTCGTTCAAGGATAATTTAAAAACTTCAACCAAAATAGACTTTTACTGAACATTAATCAAAGAAAACAAAATTACTCTATACACATATAATATAAAAATAAAAAAAGGGGTTTTACTCTCCAGCTCTCGAGGCTCGATTCTAGGTAGATTTTTACGGGCGAACAATTTACTCTAATACACTTTCTCATTAAACATTCACAAAATAAACTACTTTAAAGCACGGGGACATAAACAACAGGATTATTTACCTACATAAGGTAATAGCGATTACCCCAAAGAATCCACTCGAAATACTTTCGTTTAATCTTGTCCCGAGACGCCTAGCGCGAGTAGTCTGTTAGTTGCTCACAAGATGGCGTTACTACGACATAAAGGTGGACGAATGATGTCACGCAGAAATTCAAATGAGCGAATGAAGGGTCAAAACAAAACGGATGATTCTTCTGGTTTCGGCGGTCGTGGTGACCTTGACATAGTTTTCTTCCGAACGAGGTAAAAATGTAGAGGTTTCTTCTATCTAGTTTGGTGTTTGTCAAACTCAGATAGCGTAAGATTTGGGTACTCAAGCTGTGTCGATAGTATTTGTATATTTGATCCTTGATGATCTTGTGGCTCGAACTGTGTCAAGACTCATTGGAACAATCTGGTATTGTCCAAAAAACTGCAAGTCTTTCTTGACTTGCCGAAAAACCCCGTTGGGTAAATGGAGGTGTAGGAGACTCCCAGGTGGGCCGCAAATGAAGTCTCCCTTTTTAGTGTCTGTTGTTTGTCGACTCGGCATTTTGAACTTAGGGGAGCACGTAATACGATGTCGACAGTTTGCACTTTTTATTTTCGTATTTATAAATTTTGTCCGTTCTCCTATGTTACCGGAGAATATCGGAGGGGCAAAGCGAAACCCAGATGTCTTTTGTTATTATTACCTTTGTTTTCCTCGCCAAGAGGGAGGCCTCGATACATATATACACTCGCTAGTTCACGACAGTTTTTGTTAAACTCTTATATCTCTACATTCGGAATAAGGATGCCGATATCAATGAAACCATTTATGCAGACATCCCCCAACATCGTGTAAGAGATGAGCTTAGAAGAATACCCACGCGCGTGGAGGTGGCAACCGCGATTTAAAAAAACAAATCAAACAAAGCTTTCGGTGCCGATAGCATCCCAGCCGAGGTATTAAAGCACAGTGGTTCACTACTAATTACACGGCTCCATGAACTTATTACTCAGATCTGGGTATATGAACGAATACCACGCGACCTTAGAGACGCTTCCATTGTCACGATCTTTAAGAAAAGGGACAGATCGGTATGTGGAAACTACCGCGGGTTCTAACTCATGTCGACTGCTGGAAAGATTCTAGCGCGCATCTTACCAGAGTGTTTATCCCCAAATGCCGAAGAACACCACCTTGAGTCACAATTTGGCTTTAGGGTGGCGCTTGGAACAACGGACATTATATTCCTTGCTTATCAGATCCAGAAAATATGCCACGAGCAAGACTGCGACCTATTTATAACCTTTATAGACCTTACAAGATACGTTATTAACTCGATACTTTCCATGATGACATCGCAGCGTCAATAGCTTGCAGTGACAGTCAGCCTAAACCTTTTATCATCAGGACAGGGGTTAAGCAAGCCTGTTTTATCGCACCAAGTCTGTTTAACATCTATGAGGCTGTTGTAATACACCTAGCTCAAAGAAACCTACCACCTACGGTGGAGTTATGTTACCAACCGGATGCAGAACTATTCAACCTGCAGCACCTGAAGGCAAGAACAAAGGTCAGATAACTAGGCGTATCTAAACTCCAGTATGTCGCCGACTACGCGATCATTGCACACTCTGTCGCGAGATGCAAGCAGCCGTGAGTGCATGTAACAACGCTTACAGAAAGCTTGGTCTGAAGATGAATAAGCAGAGGACCAAAAGCGTATTCCAGCCGAGACCATCAAGGCCGTACAACACTCTTCCAACTTCCGTGGACGGAAAGCAACTTGAATATGTGGAACACTTGAGGTACCTTGGCAGTCACCACTCAGCGAAGGCAAACATCCACAAGGAAGTGGAACATTGCATCCACAACGCCCCTAATGAAACATCAACTTAGATGGATGGGCGGAGCAGTGCGCTCGAATGCCAGAGACAAGACTGCCTGGGCGGGTCTTGTTCTACGAACTTCAAACTGGCACCCGCGAAAGAGGAGGATAGAAAAAGCGATGGAAGGATACATTGGAGTCCTACATGAACAAAGTCAGCATTAACGTCAGTTCATGGGAGACCTCCAATGAGGAATCGCCCTGATTGGCGAGGTGGAGCCAATTGGGCAGTGGAGAGGATCGAAACCACCTGACGTGACAACGAACAGCAGCGAAGAGAGCATAAGTATGCGAAAGCTGCCAAGCCAGCGCTGCGGCAAAAGCTTTCCCCCAAAACCATCTGCAGAACGTGCGAGAAACATTGACGGTCGCGACTTGGCCTCCTCAGCCACCTGAAGACCTACGGGTCCGATGGCCACCCATATGACGTCATCCTCGCTCGCGAGTTTCAGTCTACTGTTATTTTTATATTTTCGAACTATTTTTTAAAATTTACTTGCGTTAAATTATCCAACTTTAACAGTAAATTATCAGTAGTCGCTCGAATATGGTGCGATACAGCTGTTGTGACTTTTAAATAAATGGAGGAAAGAAGTTGCATATCTTTCATCTTCCAAAATTTCCAACCCCACTACTTTTGATTGTGGGGGGGTAGCTTCAATGTTACATTCATAAGAGCGAGGCCAGATCTCAAGGTCTTCCAGAGCGACTTGCTCTTTCTAAGCGTTTAAATTTTACAAACCATCTCTGAACCATTGATTTACTTACAACACGTTCACCATAAACATTACAAATGGTTTTACACGTTCCTGTAGCGTTTTCTGTATTTTTAAAGAAAATAATTACGTGCAGAAGATACAACCTTTGGTTATCAATGTTTGACCTTGATCAAGGTTGCCAAAATAAGCGATATTACCTCTCTGTAATTAATGTCAAAAATCAGTCGTCCAAACATTTCAGCTGTAATACGATGAGCTAAACACAATTGTCGAAATCTTTCAGAACATTCGGGACATATTCATATTATATATATATATATATATATATATATATATATATATATATATATATATATATATTCACTTGTAGGACGGTATAAAATCAAATTCTACAAAGATGTCATAAGTATATGACGAAAGCTTAGATTAAACATAGGGTTAAAAATTAAATCCTTCTGTTCATTTACTTTTGAAATCTAATAAAAAAAACCTGGAAATTCAAAAGAAAAGAATTATTTTTTCAAATTTGGCCAATTTCCGCCAAACAAATTTAATGAGATAAAGATAATCAACTTAGAATTTTCTCAACAAAATTATAATGAAGCATTTTATTTCATTATAATTAAAAGAATGGCTCGTTATAATTGATTTATACACAATGAATCGTGTGAAGTAAAAAATCAAGAGGATCAAAAGAGAGGAATTAGCAAGTTGAAGAGAAATATACCAGCAAATGCCTCAATATCCATTCAAGGCCAGCTCAAGAATTGATTGAATTGCGAGGAAAAGATCAGATTGGACGGAGAGAGTTGATGTAAATTTTATATTAGTTATACTTAATGATACTTTTTATAGCAAATTTACATGTCAAAGTAATATTTATCAATTCTATTCTTAAATATATAGACTGAATTAATTAAACGATTGCGAGGGTAAAGTATTCAAAATCTGCATAATTTTATACGAGAACATTTAGAAGCTTTGGGATGTGGGATTTTTGTTGATCACCTTGAAGACATTATTTCTACTGGCAGTTCGGTTATCTAACTGAAACAACACTTATCGTTTTATATTCCTAAAACTCTTCATATTGTAAAGATTTCGATGAATTTACCGAGGCAACCGATTGCCTCGGTTGCCTCATATGATCTATTTCTAATTGAAGGAATTAATTTCGTCTCTACGTTGAATGATTCCTAAGGGGAAAAGTATTTTCGCCAAATGGCAGACCAAAGTTGAACCGCATACTAAAAGTGTGCTATTACAAGCGCTTTATATAATTGAAGAATATCTTTCGATTTGAATACAAAATTCCTGGGTATGTAAGCAAGATGTGTTTATTTGGAGCTACTAAACAATATGTTTCGAAACTTTTAAGTCGTTTTAAATCAACACACTTAAAACTTTTTCCAACTTAAACCTCTTTAAATTATTACTTCTTATGTTGTTCATTTTCTGGCACTGTTGCTTCGTTAATCAATATAAAGACCATTAGCAATATTCCGAACAATTCTGGTCTCCATATATGGGAAAGCCTATTGTAAATTCAGAACGTGTCCAATCTCGAGCGACGAAATTAATTCCTGAATTTAGAAATAAATCGTATGAAGAGAGACTGAGGAATCTAAATTTCATTTCAGTGGAGTAGCGTTATCATCGCAGCCAACTTACTGAATTTTTTGAAGTACTAAACGGTTTCGCTAATATAAATTATGAATTAAATAACCGAGCGGCTACTAGAAAAGAAATAATAGTTTAAAGTTAGTGAACAAAGGATTTAACACTGTGCTAGCACAAAATTTATTTACCTATAAATTACCACAAACCTGGAACGCTTTGTCAAGCCATTTAATTGAAAGCATTTCAGTCAATATCTTCAAGAATGGAATAGATAAATATTCTTTTAAAATATAACTTAAAAAAAGGTATCAAACTAATTCCGTTTAGATATCTTCTCTTCCATTTACCAATTCTTCACCTCTGAGTTTCCCTCCTTCTCGTCCCTTGAACTATTCTTAAAATGGATTTTAGGGTCTTTGCTGGTTCCTACTTCTGTAAAGTGCATATTACGTTACAATTTTTACTCTATCTAAAGAGCCATGCTATAGGATGGCTATTGCTTTACTTGCGTCTGCGAACAGAAGGATGGCGAAGGATGGTTGAGGAGCTTTGCTTATGGTGAAACGCTTAAAAGACCAAATCTTTATACATTGCCATGGAGAAGGGGTAAATGAAGACTTTATTTAGGTCTTCTAGTGGGCAAAAGCTTATAATAGGGTGGCATAGTTAAGGTTCTTATTTTTAGTGAACATGATAGCACGCGGAGCAATAGGTTTAAGCTGGACATGTTTAGGTTTAGGAAAGAAATTGGTAGAAATTGGTTTAAAAATCGAGTGGTAGATGAATGGAATAGGCTCACTAGTCTTGTGATAGAAGCGTCCTCTCTGCGGAGTTCAAAGAAGAGACTGGATAGATTTATGGAAGAAGAATCTAGGTGGGACCGAACTGGGTGAGGGGAACAAGAGCTGCCTCGTAAATAATGTCACGTTATTTTTTTTAAAAGAGTATAACAATTTCTTGCCAATCGAATATTTTAATGGACAATTTGTTACTCTTTTCAACACTCACCCTCTTCATTAGTACTCTACAACACTCATGCCATTGTGTTATGGCCGTTCAATTCACTTTATCATGGTCTTGTTTTTGTGCAGTCACTTATTTGCGGCTAATTAAAAATAATCCATATCGCGCCTAAGATTTAATCGGGTTTATCATATAGGTCAATTATCCCATTGTTTGTCTCTCGTGACAATCTTTTATCCCATTATATACCCAATCCATTTAGAATTTTACCTCACTCTCTTACATGCATACATACACTAGTGTACTCACCAATTATTTATTTAAATTTCCCTTTTGTTGTGCTTATGACGAATATCTTACATAATAACATAGGTCTCTTTAGTACAGCAGAAGTTGCTAGAGAAGAACAAGTAAACTGTATACTACTGTACAAAAGTTGATCAAAATAATGGAAATACCAAGATAGAGTTTATTTCATTGATATGAATTTTATGATATGTGTTTATCCAATCTATGTATTTTTGAAAACTTTCACAGAGGGACTTTGGGCTACAATCTCAGGGAAAGAATTCCACTCGGAAGGAATCTTCTAGGTGAAGAAATTTGCTAATAATGTTAATTGGAATCGTTTTAACTTAGCTTTTTTCCATTAGTTCTTTTATTACACTCGGACGCTCGTTCTAAAATTAGCCCAAACTTAATATTATTAAATCATTTGATAATCTTATATACTTTAAGTCAACACCCACACAGCCGCCAATCGTTTAGAGAAAGTAGGTTCAGTCACTTTTATGCAGAACTGGCCATACAATATCCCTCTTTAAAAATGAAAAGCTAAGTATATTCACATTAATAAGATACCAGGATTATAAGTGGTTAACATATCGTAACCATAGAGTGCTTTTAAACTCTGGAAAATCTAACTCTACTAGTCACAAATGAAGTTCCTCAGATCGCATTTCTGGAACCACTCCATTTGCTGACGATGCTAAGCTAAGTCACAAAACAAAGAATGAAGATGAGGGGAAAATCTTATAAAATTGCTTAGAAATAGATTAATCAAATAGCGCGACAATTTTGACATGTAACTAATTGTTTAAAGTGTGGTGCGTTACACTTAGGAAAATAAGAAGCCGAAATTTAAATGCTCAGACCAAGGTAGCGAGCTCAAATAAGTAAATAAATAGTTAGATTTGAGAGTTAAAATATGTAATTTATTCAATTTTTCGAGCCATTTTTTTGCGGTCAGAAACAAAACTGCAGGAGTGATATTGTTCATCAGGCAGTCTGTCTCAATTCAACAAGAAAAAACAGATACTATGCTAATAATAATATACATATATATATATATATATATATATATATATATTTATGAATTTTCCTAGATTATACTGCTCCTTTTTGGTCTCCATCCTTCGCCAGAGACAGACTTAATAGAATACGACGTACAGCGCCGCTATACAAAAATGCTAATAACATAGAACATCTTAAATAAGTGAGGCTTTAAAAATCTATCTGTTTAGCTTGGGCTATCGGAGAAAAGGAGGAAACAAATAAAAATGTACGAAAGAATGGGCAATATGCCCGGTGATGCAGAACAAAATTTTATTTTTCTGGCATGGCAGCGACGAGAGGACACAACAAGAAAGTATGGAAGTGGCAGTTAAAAACATCGACTGGAAAATTCTTCTTCAGCAACCATTTGTAATTTAAGTTGGAACTCTACCGCAAGAAGTCATCAGCGCATTCACTACAGATATCCTAAAAACAAATTCGATAATTTTATATTAAATTGAGGAATAAGTTCTTGCGGTTTTTTTTAATGTTGTGTTGATCTAAGTTTTATTGACGTGATTTGTGCACATATTAAGAAACAATAATAAATAATAAGAGCAAAATTTGCAAAGGTTAGGCTACGTCTCTTAACAGCTTAGACTATTAGGATTTTGCTTAGGCTACGTCTTTAAGTTGAGTAATAAGTTATTGCGGTTTATTTAAAAGTGGTGTTAATTTAATTTTTGTTCTGTACCCTCAAAATGGAATGTCAAGTTGAAAGAAAGGCGCATTTTCGACACTTGTTGTTATTAATTTTCAATTGAGACGGGAACGATGCAAACGCAGCCAAAGCTCGTCGCGATATTTGTGCTGTGTATGGAGAAAATGCTTCATCAGAAAGGACAGCTCAATGGTGGTTTTCACGTTTCAAAAACGGTCATTTCAATCTTAATGACGAAGAACCTTCTGGTCGCCCCATTCAGTTGGATGAAGGTCGATTGAACGACCTTCTTCATGAAGATCTTCGTCAATCAACTAGAGAATTGGCTGTACAATTGGCGTGTGATCAGAAAACTGTAGTGAATCATCTTTATTCGATGGGGAAAGTTAAAAAACTCGGTGCATGGGTTCCGCACGCTTTGAGCGAAACAACAAACTTCAATGCTCCACGATTGCCGCAGGTTTGCTTGCTCGTCAAGAATTCCATTAAATTGTTTGTTTAAAAGAATTAAATCAAACCAACGTGATATGATTTTTGTGTAATTTTCCCTCCAATTAGATTAAATTTACTAATATAATTCGGAAATGTTTCCTTTACTACTTGGATATTTTTTTTTTCTTTATTACTTGGACATTTACCTTATTACTCGGACATTTTTCTCTTAATACTTCGACGTTTTCCTTTATTCCTTCTTCCCTTTTGCCTAATTACTTAGAAATGCTCCCTTATTACTGGGCCATTTTTTTCCCTTATTGGAACTTTTTCACTAATTACTTGGACATTTTTCCCTTGTTACTCAGAAATTTTTCCCATAATACATTTTTTCCTTATTACTGGGACACCTTTTCTTTTATAAGTCGAATATTTTTCTCCTATTTCTTTCACATTTTGCCTTTATTACTTGGATATTTTCACTTTATCACTCGGACATTTTTTCTTATGACTCACCATTTTTCTCTTATTACTCACCATTTTTCTCTTATTACTTGGAACGTTTTTTCTTATTACTTAGAACATTTTCCCTTATTTCTTGGACATTTTTCCCTTGTTACCCGCCCATTTTTTCCCTTATTGATTGAACATTTCCTCCTCTTGCTTGGCCATTTTTCCTTATTACTCGAACATTTTTTTCCTTATTACTTCTACATTTTCCCTTATTACTCGGCCATTTTTTCCAAATTTTAGTTGGAGAATTTTATTTTATTTTTTGGCGATTTTTTCCTTATAACTGAAACCTTTTTTCTTTAATAGTGGGATCTTTTTTTCTTAATTACCTGGGCATTTCTTTCCTTATTACTCCAACATTTTTCTCTTTTTTCTATGACATTTTTCGCCTATTACTCGCTCAATTTTTCCCTTATTACTTGGACATTTTTCCCTTATTTCCGAACCTTTTTTTCTATTTATTCTATTATTACCATGCAACACAAGCGAGAGGACCCCGTCTCGGCTGTCAGACAATTTCCTTGACCACATGATTCCAAACACGTGGCATCCTAACTCGCTAGACTGGAACTCCTTGGATTATTATGTGTGGAGCGTGAGAGAGAGACGAACAGGTTTTCTTGGAGACCAGAGTTAAAGCTGAGGGCAATTTCATTACCTAAAATAAATAGTAAAATCCTTCCAATCTTTAAATTGAACTTTGGTAAATATACATAAATTCTCTGTTTATTTTCTTTACTATTGAAGTTAAGCGACAATTTCCCCACCGCCCCAAGCTCGTGAGGACTTCTAATTTCGAGAGCTCATGTTAGGAGAGTCAATACGGAGTTGGCCTCCCAACGTCGCTGTGCCGGGTTCGATTCCAAATCCCTGCATGAGTGGACACAAACGTCAGCGCACGGAGAGATCTGGCTACTGATTGGTGGACGCGCTGTGCTCGGTCCTGTATTCGGGTGGGGAGATCTTACACCTCTCACCTCACACATAGCCAATTACAACACTGATTTCCTTCAACTTCCCGTCTTCACAGCACAACACACACACACTCTTTTGCAAATATTCCTGCCAATGGATATCTATATCCACATAACTCTGACGCTGAACAAGTCCTTCTTCCCCCAGGTAATGAAAGATTCCACCTGAAAGCTGTTTGGTGTCAAAACATGGTAATTCCTGGCACCTCTCTCCAAAAGAGGACCGGGCCCTGGGGCCCTGGGGCCCTGGGGCCCTCGGGACGACCAGCGATTGTCATACTGACCTTATATAAATTTCATTATTCGGTCGGGGATCCTCCCCGTATCATGGAAGGATAGGTGTTGACTAACAAATTAACTAAAAACTTTTAATTTAGTTAGGTTAAATTCTATTGATAAATTTGTCCATCTTTCCTATTGAAGCAGCCTCGGGCTATCATTGAACTCACAAATGTAAATCGAGTCACTCCCAAAGTGCTGTGACTTCCCTCTCCCTCAGACGCCCGACTCCGTCCGTCCTTGGGTAACTCCATTTTCCTGAAACGAAGAGTTCCACCTGGTTTAACGTATACTATTTTTGTTCCAGGACTTGAAATTAATATGGTTTTCTTGAGCATCCATTTTACTATTCTTATTCTTATTATTCATATTCTTATTTATTGTTCTCTTTCTTCCCAGTTTCCTACATCATGAGTGAAATGCCCTCGGTGGTTTAGACAGCTTGCTTTCCCAATTGCAAGTGATATTAAGTTTATTTCATGTTCCTTCGTTCCAGATTAACGCTCTTGGTTATTCAAAGACTTTCATATATTAACTTTCTATTTTTCTCTCTCTTCTATTATCTCTTATCTCCTTTTCTGTTTTATGCATAATGCAACACTAAAGAAGGGGTGTTCTTCGAATTCAGTTATCTTGAATAGTCCCAAGATTTCATTCCCTTGAATATTCTTGAGGTTTTCTTCTTCTGAAAAGTCTCGAGATTCGACTCACTTTAATATTCTCATGATTTCATTTTCTCTAATATTCTTTTAAATATTCTTAAGATTTACCCTTATTAAATGTTCTCGACATTTTATGCTCTTGAATATACTTTGAGTGCTTCATTATTCTATCATCCTTTATCTATCATCTTGTAAGACACTCTATCATTTATATATCATCTTTTGAAGCACTCTATACTTTATTTATCATCTCTTTAAATAATCTATCATTGATATATCATTTTTTAAAGCAGTTTATCATTTATTAATCATCTATAGAACCAGTTTCTCATTTTTCTATCATCGTTTGAAGAAGATTTCATTTATCTATCATCTTTTGAATCATTTACTATTTATTTATCAGATTTAGAAGCACTTTCTCATTTATCTATCAGCTTTTGAAGCTTTATCATTTACCTATGATCTCGTGAAGCACTGTCATTTATCTATCATCATTTGAAGCTCTATTATCCATCTATCATCTCGTATAGTACTCTTTCATTTATCTATCGTGTTTGAGAAGTATTTTCTCATTCATCTATCATCTCGTAAAGTACTCTCTCATTTATCTATCATCTTTAGAAGCATTCTATCATTTATCTATCATCTTTTAAGGTACTCTATCATTAGTCTATCATCTTTTGAAGTACTTTACCTTTTATCTATCATCTTTTGAAGCACTTTTTCATTTCTCTCTCCTATCCATTGCTCTCTGCTCTTAAAAGGCTCTTCCTTTTTCTGAAAAAAATATATATATATTCCTAATAATTTTAACGGTGTACTCATTAACCGATGGAGACGCAATAAAGAATAATTTGAGCATAATTTTCTTGATCTTTTGTTTTTCTCAATTTTATCTATTCCATTTAATTATCCGTTTTCTTGTATTTTGGTAACTCACTGGTAGATTTCACAGGAAGGAAAACTTAGTTATAGCCAAGTTAACCTCGATTGTTAAAGGGGAAAGAACCAGGGAAAATCATTTAGATAAATTAGTTAAACTAGGGTAAGGATAAATCGAAGGAAATAATGACTACTATAACATACTACGCTGGCTTTAACTCTACAATAATCTATATTAAAGCTATTCTCTTGTTGTCACACGTAAGAAAGTGCCGATAAATTATAAGGGTTTCTCATAAATCAGAATTTAATAAATATATGCCTCAGATTTCTGGTGACGTTCAAATATACAACTATTTGATCTAAAAACGAGATATCTCGTGATCTTCGGGAAAGGGTTTAAAGATTTGTCATCACAACACGGTTTTTTTACGGATTTCTAGAATAAAATTTATCAAAGAGGGCAAAGGGTTTAAACAAACAAGCAGATGATTCCATTGGGACTGGCAAACTTGAAAATATCTAGCTCTTTTAAATTTGACAGGTAAATTAAATTTATATTTGCATAGTTTTATCATTACTGAACAGATCATTTTCTTACGATTATAATTTTTAATTAGTGTCGTAATTGTAAGCCAAATGTCTATTAAACTAATAAAATTATCGTTGAGTAATTATCCTCATTCAATATTTATCCAAAGCAAAAACATCAAGTAGAAATAACTGCCAATTGCTTTATTAAAAAATATGCTAGTTTTTGCCTTAATTGGTTTGCGAGGAATCTTTGCTTCCATTTTCCAAGACGTTTGTTGATATCTCAGGATACAAGTCGCAGGAGCTTGAGAGCGAATGTATCTTAGGGTAATGCAGCGATGATACTTGTACTTTATCAAGTATGGTGTCTGGTGTGACGGACCATCAAGATGAGGACATACTATAGCGATGGTCACTCATCAACTATCTCGAAAGCTGACTGAAAATTTAGTATCTCGTATAATGTAATGGTAAACGTGAAATGTGGTTCCTGCATGATGGAGCTCTGTAACTATGTACACAGATTAAGCCACTGTGGATTTCGTATGAGAAATTTTACTCGGTTGAAAATTTTTATTTAGGTTAAAAGTCCACAAATATTATATTATTAATAGCATTTTTTAGGTATTGTGAGGCCAGATGAGTATGGCTATGTTAACAGGCAGCTGGTTATTCGATAGCTCCTAAAAATATGTTGACAATTTCAATGGCTGCAGGTTTATTTAATGAGATAGTAAGGAAGACATCTTCGAAATGACCTTTCTTTACAATACCAAAATTAGAGAAAATATGAATAGCTTCTCAATGATAAATTGCAAGAATTTTCACATTTTGTTAAATGGAAGAGAATATTTATTTTCTAAGACATTGCCAACAAATGGGTTATTTAAATTCCTAAACCTTTGATCTTACAATTGATTCTGCCTCTGCTGTGAACGAACTTAGTTCATAAAAATGACGCACCCTGTATTTCTTTAGTTACTCAAACTTGTCTCTTGATACTCAAGTTTGTACTTTTCAACGAATATATGGAAGAAAACAAAGTAAATAAATAATGCTTATTACGCCAATAGACAAAGGAATCGAACTTTAACTGACACAAATTTAAATTAAATCCTCAGCGAAAATGAAAGAATATTTAGATTCTCATAAAAAGGTGATGAAAGTCAATGTATTTTTGAGAAACGCAAGTAATCCATGACAAATCCATGAACCAAGATTTCGATTTTGAAAAAACTAATCAGATGTTTTTTACTCCGATGCCAAAAAACATTTGACCTGTAATTCATTTGACTATTTAATAGAGTTTCCGTTCTAATCTTTCTTAAGGGAATAATAAATTTGATTGAAGTTTGGTTAACAAAACAAAAACAAACAACAAAGAATCGTCTTTGAAAGATGATTCATTGCTTATGATGTCCAACAAAGGTCGGTCCCACGTTCTCTCCTCGTCATCAGATTTGTAAATGATAAAGATATTAATTTGTTCAACAATGTATCTAAATTTTTAGATAACAGGAAGCTTGGTGGAAGATAAATAACAATGAAGATAAAATGTAGCTTAAAACAAGCATAAATAAAGGATTAATGACAAATTAGAACGTAGATAAATGTAAATAAATTTACAATTCCAGAAATAGAGGTTATGATTACATATTTTTCCGATTGCTTTAAAAAGATTTGGTAGAGGAACCGTCAAAGGGCCCCGGAATTATTGACGGATTAATTGAAAGAAGTGAATTTTGATTCGTTGGAAATAAAATTGGAGGTGTGAGAACGTCAAAGGGTTTTTTGATGAAAGGTTTTTATAATGGTGATTTCCTACTTTCCTCAAATCCAGCGCATAAAAATTTATATGGCGGAGCCCCCAATAATTTTCATGGAAGATATACTTCAATAAAGAATTGATGAAGGTATATCAACTTTAAAGCATGATAATGAAACAAACTAACATATTTATTAAATTTCTCATCACATATTTGTCTCAGATGTGAGTTGCAGGGTAAATTGTATAATTGGCAGGGGGGAAAAATAGGTATTCTGTACCTATTAAACTATTTAGTCTTAATTTTAACTGTGAAGCTGCCGAAAAGAAAAAAAGGCCATATATTTTTACGAATCATTGTTTATGCGAATTGGTTTGTTTTTTAATTATTTTTTCGGCAAATATTTAAAAGTTCTATTTAGTAATTTATTATGACTCCTTAAAAACTACAAAATTTAACTTAGCCAAAGCTAATGGACACCAGCAGCGTGCCAAAGAAGAAGATGACTCATGCAAACCAGAAAAAATAATGACGTAAAAGACGTCTAATACGTCACTTTAGGTGCCCCATAGCTATGGCCCCATGGTGGAAGGACAGTGTTGTTATAACAGTGCTTTCAATTCCTGCCAATAAAGAGTCGAGACCTTCTTCGATAGTTCGGTGTTTAACAAATCTTGGTCTTGTACGAAATTAAATGGAAAAACAAAGAAAAGGGTTTTGATACGGGGTTTTCTCACCTTTTATTTCACTTTTATTCCCCAGTGGGGACCTAGAGTTTAACGCGGGGTCGGAACCCCCGATATCTACAGCGTCTGGCATCTCTTGTGAAGGTGACCTACAACCGGACTCCATCCTCTGTAATCCTAAGCGGTGTTTCTATCTTTTACGTAATTATATTAATGACCTCCGAATATTAAGAAACCAAAGACGAAATCCTTTGTTCCCACTTTCGAGAATCGGATAATATATCATTGCAATGATATTCCATTATATGAGAATACGTCTATTTTTCTATGTCTATTACTATGCAATTAATCCCAAGAAACGCCATCATCTTAAAATACTAATTATTTCCTCCATTCTGAATCATTTCAAGATTTAATACTGTAGTTCCTGAGTTAAATTTACACCTACAACAAATGTATGCGTCTATTTACTCATTGCCTGATTCATTTTTGTATTTTAATCCAAACCTTTGATTAATTAAGGAAGTTTGTGACGCTAAAAGTCTATTACACACTTGATACAACTTGATTCTGCGTTTCTTAATTGCGAAAACTTTATTCTCCTTTGCTCGGAGAAGTTGGCTTTAAAGAGGAATTTAATGGCTTACGGATTACGTGGACGCAGTTCAAAATCTTCCATTCGTTTCTTCCTGGAATTTATGGAGCTCATCTTGTTGTAAAGAAATATAAAGAGAGAGTAAGAATAAGAGTGAATTGTTTAAGTACAAAGACACAAAAGAGGGAAAAATGTACATAATACCCTGAAGATGAGGTCTCATGGACCTTTGATTCTAAAAGGACTAATTTAGCGTATATCTTTAAACATGGATTTATTCGTGTTCTGATTTTTCTTTCGTTCTTGCAGATTTACCCTCAGTCCCCGTGAGATACCAATTACATATAGTCCTCAGCTTCCATTTACATCACAGAGAATGGAATGTGGTATTTATAAAAAAACCTGAGAGAAAGATAATTAAGAAATATTATAAAAAATGGGGTATGTTGATATCAAAAATCAATATTTTTCTCTTTCTAACTTTCTCTTTCAGATGAGAGATGAACCTCCTTTTATTAAATAAGATTGATGATTAAATATAATGATAAAAGTAAGTTCTATAAATATTTAAAGATTCTTTAAATAGTCTACATTATTATTAAGAGAAAGAGTTATAAGAAAATAAGTTTGAACCCCATGAAGTTAAAGAACAAGATAATAAAGAAAGAATAAGAAATAAAAGAAAAACATAGAAGTCAACATATTATTCTAAGGTAAATATACTCCTGCTGTTCATAACACTGCGCAAATAGACTAACTAATTAGCATTGGTAGCAGAGCATGGTTGCTAAAAGAGTCTAGCACAGGGTGGTAACTACCTTAGAGAAACAAAGACGATTATTTAGAAAATATGAGTGAAGAAGAAAAAGATTGAAAGTACCTTTACTAACTCATGTGGACTCCAGAAAAGAGAACGAGGAATACACATATTATTGAGTTGAGATGAAGAAGACAGAATTATTCTTAGAGGATTATCGCCAAGTGAAATTAGATGTGATGAAAGAGTAGAGGACATTTTAAGACTCTTAGACAAATATACCCATGAGGAAGTTTTTCAATTATAGAGAAGTAAATAAAATGCAAATAAAGAAGAAGAATATATGATTGATTTTAGAGTAAGATTTGAAACAGTGTATAGAGAATATGAAGAGCTGTGTGGGATAAAAGATGATTCTACGGAAGCCTTCAAATTGTTGGAAGAAGCAAACTTGAATGATGAAGATAAAAGAGTGTATTGACAGCAGCTGATGACTTGAATTACAAAGAAATTGTGAAAATAATAAAAAGAAGATTCTGTTTAGAGAAGAGAGAAACCGAAACAGGAGATGAAGAGAAAGACATATTCTTTAGTGTTACAAATTATAAACATTTTTTCAAATAATATTAATAACAACACCATTAAAAAGGAAAGAGGTAGAAAGTATGTAGGCTTTTGAGGTAGAGGTAGGGAAAGAGAAGGAGAGAGGTGATGGTGTACAATATGCAAAAATAATCAACATACAACTAGAAACTGCCACAAAGCTTATTGGAATAGAAACAAAAAAGATAATAAACAAGAATATAGAGGTTTGTTTGAATCTGTGTTATTATGTAATAATGATAACATAGTAGATAGAATAAAAGGAATGGTAATAATAGACACAAAATGTACAAGTTCTGTGTGTGGCAAGAGATGGTTGTCTAATTTCAGAAGATGGATGGAGAAGTGGATTGGAAGAAAGTAGATGAAGAAGTAAACTATAGATTTGGAATAGTAATATTGTGATAGCAAAAAAGAAAGCGATTGTTGAAATGAATATAAGAAATAAAAGATACGGATTATTGTGTCTCTGGGAAGATTAAAAGCAATAATTAATTGTCATGAAAAATAAAGAGTGTTTCAATAACTTGGACAGATTTTAAATGTGAATTAAGTTAAGAGTCTAATGATTTTTTTCTTTTTCTTTCAGATTTAACAACTTCAGTCTTTGGCAATTCCAACCATGGAAAGATTAACAATAGAACAACGTGTTAAAGTTATCGAAGCCTATTACGAAAATGGACGTTCAAACAGAAATGCATTTCGGGCACTTCGCGAGTTTTTTGGTCAACATAATCGACCAACCGAGAGTGAAATTGGGAAAATTGTTCGTAAATTCAAACAAATGGGGTCGGTCACAGATATAAAAAAGCCATTGCGTGCTCGTTTATGCCGTTCAGCTGAAAACATTGCTGCAGTGCGCGAGAATGTGGCCAACGATTCAGACACCTCTATTCGTCATCGCGCGCAGGAATTGAACCTCTCCACAACAACGTTACATTGAATTTTGACAAAATATTTGTCACCTACACGCTTACAAAATTCAATTGACACAAGAACTGAAGACTGCTGACAATTTGAAGTGCCGTACATTCGTCAATTGGGTGCACGAGCAAAGCCAAGCCGATGATGATTTTTCGCAAAAAAATCATCTTTAGTGATGAAGCCCATTTTAATCTTGGTGGATTCGTTAATAAGCAGAATTGTCGCATTTGGGCTGATGAAAATCCCAGGAAGATTGTTAAAAAGCCACTGCATCCACAAAAGGTCACTGTTTGGTTTGCATTTTTTGCTAGCGGAATCATTGGGCCGTATTTCTTCGAAAATGATGCCGGGAATTCTGTTACGGTGACAGGCAAGCGATACCGTGACATGATAACCAACTTTTTATGGCCTGAATTGAATTCATGGATGTCAAAGATTCGGAGTTTCAACAGGATAGCGCCACGTGCCACACAGCCAATCCAACAATGGCTTTATTGAATGAGAAGTTCCCAGGTCACATTTTCTGTCGAAACAGCGAGGTCAATTGGCCACTATGATCGTGTGACTTGACGCCTTTAGATTTCTTCCTTTGGGGTCATCTCAAAAGTAAGGTATATGCCAACAAGCCAACAACAATTCAACAGCTGAAGGATGAGATAATAAATCATATTGGTGAGATCGAAGAGCAACTATGCAGAGACGTCATCAAAACTTTGACCATCGAGTGGAGGTGTGCCGCCGAAGCCTTGGCGGACATTTAGACGATATTATTTTTAACACATAATTGCCATGACTCAACTAACATGATCCAATAGTGAAATTAATAAATTTTCACCAACAACACTGTTTTTTTACTGCTAACTTCGATCCGTCTTAATGGAACACCATTTATTTACAGGTGAGAGAAGATAGGATAAAGATGACTGAAACAAAAGGAGGCTATCTATGTATCAAACTGAAAATATGACTAGATCAAGAAGAAGCTATAATGACTAAAATATTAAACGATAAAGAAGACATTAAAACTACATGGACAATTTGGACGCCCATCTAAGGAACGATTAAAAGAAATTTTGAAGAGATCTGGAAGAAAAAGTACCGATATAGAAAATATTAATAGATATTGTAAATGAAGAATGTGACATCTGTAAAAGATATAAAAGAACAAACCCACGACCTGTAGTATCTTTTAACCTAGCGAGTGAATTTAATGAAGTAATAGCAATGGATCTAAAGAAATGGAAGAAGGGATATATATGGTCATGATGGATACTTTAACAAGATATTGCAGAGCCAAGTCTATAAACAACAAAATAGCAGAAGTAATAAAACAAAGAGTCTTACGAGAATGGATATCTATATTCAAAACCCCTAAATATATTTTTAGTGAGAATGGATGGCAATTCAATAATGAAAGGATGAAAGAAATGTGCGAAAGATTGAATATAGAAGTAATGTATAGAACAGCAGAAAGCCCTTGGAGCAATGGAATAGTAGAATGATTTACTGGAATAATGGGAGAACATCTAAACAGAGTTATGGAAGAAGATAAAACTTTAGATATAAATGATGCCTTAGCCTGGGTAATATCTGCACAAAATGCTCTATATAACTGCAAGGGATTCAGCGCAAATCAAGTGTCACTTGGAAGAAAGACAGCAATTCCTAATCTTAGAGATGATAAATTGACGGCTCTGAGTAAAAACATTAATCCCCGTCATTTAGTAGAAAAAAAAAACAAGAATGATGAGAAAAGCAAGAGAAGAGTTTCTTATGAAAGGCTTATAAAAGGATAATTTGAGCACTCAGAAATAATGTAAGAACTAACTAAGATAGAAAGTTTAGAAATCAATGACAAGGAGTACTTCAGAAGAAATGTAGAGGGCCAGGTGAAGTTGAGAGGGTGCAGGGCAAAATAGTTTTTGTGAGATATGGAGGATGCAGGTACAGAGTACATATGTGTATCTTATAGAGAGTGGGAGAGAAAATGGTTAAAAGATGAACAAAGGATGAAGGATTTATTCAGGTAGAGAAGGGGGTGGTGAAATTAAAGAAAAAACATGGACTTTGCCGCATAATAATGGACAGGATCAATCTACATCTTTAGAGGAAGAGACCTCTGATAGTGAAGAAAATGGAACAAATGAGGAGTTGACTACAAAGGATGATGGTAGTAGTATTGATGAGGTGGGGAGTAAAGGTAATACGCAACAAGATGATGATAATAATGTAGAGCAGGAGGAACATATGGGAAGAATGAGGGCACCAATAATTGGTGGAAGATTTGAAGCTCTACACGCCCCGAAAGGAGAAATAATACCAGGTAAAATATTGAGTAGAGCTGGCAAAATTGGCAAGAATAAACAAGGTAAGTATCGCCATTGGTACAATGCAAAATTAGACGGTCAAGAAGAAGAAGAAAGAAGTATGAACTTTGAAGCTTTAGCAAGATGGAGAATGCTGGCAGATACAGAGGAATCATTACTAACATAGGATGGTTTAGAAATAGCTGAAGCGAAAGAACAAGAGCTTGTAAATTGGAGAAAGAGGTGTAATTAAAGAGGTGGAAGACATGGGACAAAAGGCATATCGGTAAGATGGATAATAACAGAAAAGAAAAGGGTGGAAAAGGAAGATAAAAGCGAGACATGTAGCTAGAGAATTTGAAGAGTTAAATGATATAGAGACTGAGTTTCCAACGTGTTCAAAAGAAGCATTAAGAACTGCAATAATGATAATGCAATACAGTAAGTGGACCTGTAGAAGTATAGACATAAGTACGGCTTTTCCTCAAGAGAAGGTAATGCAAAGACAAGTATCCCTATAACCACCTGAAAAGTACAATAAGGGAAACATATGGAAATTAAAGAAAACGGTGTATGGTTTAAAAGTTGCTGCGAGAGAATGGTTCCCTCTCTTAAAGAAGTACTGAAGAAAATAGGTTTACAACAGAGCAATGGAGAACCTTCATTATTTTTCTGGAAGCAAAGTGCCAATATAGAAGGAATTTTATGCATACTTGCAGACGATATATTGTAGGGAGAAGGTGATAATTTTGAGAAGATTATTAGAAGCCTGAAAATCAATATTAATGTAGAAAAGGAGAAAATGAAAATTTTAGATTTCTTGGGGTAAACATAAAAAGTGAAAGAGGATAAAGTATCTACATGGAACAAAGTAGATACATTGAGGACTTCAGAATACTAACCGATAGATGCCAAACATAAAGAAAGAGCTCTGACTGCAACAGAAAGAAGACATTGTAGAAGGAGTTTGGGACAATTAAATTTGGTGTCAATCCAAACAACGCCAGACATCTCATTTGATATATGTAAAAGTAGTGCATACAGTAAAATTGCTACTATGGAAGATGCAAAGAAAGCAAAAAAGTTGTCAAGAAGACGAAAGAAGGAAAGGGAAAAATGAAACTTCAGAAATTGAAGATATTGATAAGAGCGAAATAGGGTGTTCCTCTGATCATCAACCCTACTCCTTAGTTGAGCCGTGTGTCCCTAATATTCTTTATTACATACATACCCTTGTTTGCACCTATTAACTGTTCTTCATAGTATCTAGAGAGGTTCTATTAGCTTAGGATACTTTCGTTCAATAACCAGAATCCGACCGTGTGGTAGGATATAACGTGTTTTCCCTACCTGTTGTGGAGGCAGAAGCGCCGATGGCTGGATGAGGTTAGAAGTGCGGAATATTCTGCGTTGTGGACTTTCTTCGACATCTATATGGCACATATGAGGTATCAACACCAGCCCCATGTTTTATGGGTTAATGGGCAAGGAAAAATTCGTTGAGTATTGCGGATGGGGATGCCAAGGCTCATTCCAGCTCACAACGGATGCATATTTTTCGTAAATGATCATATTTTGAATGTTTCTCAACCTATAGAGACTTTCCTCTATACCTCTCCAGAGATTGTGAAGTCATAGTATCTTTTTTTTCTCATTCTTTTCTTTTTTTAAAGTTTCCCAATAGCTAGAAAATACATATAACGGACAGAAACGAAAGGAGAGTTGCTTCTAAATATAGATTCTTGCCTCCTAAGTGTTGACGAGTGCGATGTTCTCTTCCAAGCGCGAGTTACCTTGCCCAAGAGGGCAAGGTAACTCAAGCCACACCTTCAATCTGTGGAAAAGTTCTACTTATACAATTTGAAGCTCTTAAGGAGGGTTATTCTTTATGAATTTGTAATCAAAACCCGCCGCAAAGCTGCTCTGCTCCTCTTATGGCAAAGCCATCTCTCCCATTTGCCAGGGGCCAACTCTTTCATTTGCAAGGAGCCCCCTCCAACTTTTCTAAGCGGAAAGGGGTTTTCTTTTCGCCTATTTCTTTGAGCAAGGGAGTTTCCCCCTTACTCCATTTATCAGTTTCTCTTGAGCGAGACTCTCTAGTTAAAGAGGCGCCGCTCCTTCCCTTTCTCTTTGGCAGGGCTACCTACCAAAGTAACACACGCAACCAGCGCCTCAAGATCCTCGCTTTCGATAGGAATTACTAAAATCGACGAATACCAATAGAAACACAAGGGAGACGAATACAATAGAGCCATGCCCCCCCCCCCCGGCGAGATTCAGGGAGTATAACCTGATTGAGGCTGATATGCCGGCGCGCCATCTCCAATACTTGTGAACAAATGACAAGCCATGGGCCAGAAAAGCTTTCCTTCAAGATCCCAAAAGCCCACAGAGTGCATGGCCAGATGGAAAACGATACTAAGCTAAGTTTGGACACCAAGGCTTCTAAATCTCATGGTGTTCCTTTGATTGAGAACCTCACTGACACTAAGTCACTCCTGGGCAAATCCTCCAAAGGAAACATAGGATCCCGGGGACTTAAATGGATAATGAGCTTCTTCATATTCCAATGGAGCTCTACAGAGGGCCAGTTCTTTTACCATTTCGGTAGAGGAACAGCTCGAGCATTGCATATTCGGCCTTGGGGGTTGGGGGCGGGGTGGGTGCTTGGGGAAGGGGGAGAGAACAGGGCGCACACCCCGCCCTCCTCCCTTAAGATTGAAATGATAAAAGCAAGATAGTTAAGGATTGACTCTCTCAGGGTAATTTCGGAGACCCACTTGTCACCTGTTGTAGACTAGTTGGGATTTGACGCTAAGAATAGAACTTCCGGGCTTCGGTTGCCGTTAGGTGAAGAGGACAAGTCCAAAATTGCCAATCAAAGCAAATTTAACAGTACAGTGATTAGAGCCTCAATCGAAAGGCTGCCAGGCGTGTTCTAGGCAGCTGGATTTAAAAGATTTCTGGTCATTCGTAATAATGATGAGAGAGGTTATCCAGAAGACACGCTCCATCAGTATCAAGCATTAGCTAGGGTTTTCGGTATAAAACGAAAGTCATGTGTTTCTTGAACGGAAGCCTTATGGTGAATGAAGATGAGCCTGCCCAGGCAACCATTGTGAGCGCTCTTTGGGCGCTTTATTGCTGGCTGTTACAGGTACACCGCATACTACGAAGAGCTTCTTTAAATGAGTATTCTATTCAAAAGAACTCTTTGACTACTCCATATCATACCTAGCGCAAGAGCTAGCCGACCAGGGGCGGTCAACTTTTAGTGCATGATGAAGAAGCAGGAAGGGGTCTCGATACCCATATAAACACTGTTCCTGTCATTCGACGACAATAAACTCCCTCAGTCATTACGAGCTAGATAGTATCATTACCATGTTAAAGCATTTATGCCGTTATCACAGAGGTGTCGTCAGTTACCACTTTGGATGCACGAGCAGAATTTCTAGACGTGTCAAATCAACCTGAAACCTGTTCTAATTGCTTCAAAGCCTTGCACGATACAGCTGTCTTGTTTAAGGTCAAGTGTGTGACTTGTGATGATCTGCGACTGCTTCCTCGAAAATAGCGGCTCATATCTTTTTGAAAAGAAAGTTTTAGTCATCCTTTCGCTTTGCTCGACCAGAGACTTTCTACGCCTCTTAAGTTAAGAAAGCCGATCTACCCTTGCTCCATCCAGGGCTACAACCAAGGAAGCCTGGCACCCATTAGTGAATATTCTGTGGGTTCTACCTCCTTCGGGCGCCACCACCCTGCTAGAGCTGATGTCAACACGGGCTTAAACCATGCCTCGGCCTAAACTGGGACACATCTACCCCCCCATTTAAACGATTCACATAAAAAAGCAACTGTACGCCTCTATTAGGTCGCTATACTAACAGGAGGCAAAACTCTGGAAGGTGCTGGTTAGCCTTTTCCCCATCCCAGTGCTTGTAAAATCTGTTCGACAAAAAAAGGTAGCAACAATGAAAGTTTGTTTTACTCGTCCTTGTCCGAGTCTGCACGGTCATCCTTTGGAAGTTTGTCCTTTCCAAACGACAAGGAACCTCCGACCCCAAAGCACCCCTACCAACCAGAGATTTCGTTGCAAAAGAAATATAGGTTCGTCCGGCGAGCCAACCCTACTCTAGTAAGCCTTTGAAGTCACCAACGCTCCACGCTTTCCGGGTCCAGAAATCCCGGTGCTCAGGTTTCATTTGAGTTATGGCCATTACATTGAGATATTTTATCTTGAGGAGAAAGAAACTCTGCATCTCATAAATAAATATTTTCCTTCAACTAAATTGCTGTGGACGGCAGACTAATTGGGTGGAGCTGTCGTTCTCTATACTAGTTTGCCTCTATGGTAATTATGTTGGGTGCATGTCCCCTTAGAACGAATCATGCTATATATTTTTACTATAATGTAGATGGACGGTTAAATACTAAATTTTGGTATGTAGAAAATAAATCTGAATAAAAGAATTAAATTTTATAACCCTTACCTTCTTCAATTACAGTGAGTATTTTTAAATTCTTGATCATTTTGCTATTGTAGTTACCACAGAATATTTTCGCAAGTTTTCTATCAGGGCTGCATAAATTTTCTTTCGTAGAATATTGTTCTCATTAATTCATAAAATAAATAATTATCTAAATTTTGTTGTAGACAACATAAACAGCTTATAAACACTAGCTGTTCCTTGTAGAAGAGGTAAGTTTGGTATACAAACCTACGTAAATACCTTATTGTTAGCCCTAGTTAGATAAGTATACGCGAAGCAAATATGTTATCAGTTTTTCAGAATTTTCTAATCCCTCTTTGTATTCCATGCTCACTAGTACCTCTTTGTATTCCCTGCTCACTAGTCTTTTATTGTTTTTATTTCAGTGTGAACTCGTTAGGAAAGAGGTTTAAGTCTGATCAAGCAAGTAATCAAGTTCTTATCTAAGTAATTTTGTTGACACTGTACGGGAGATGTTGGTGATTGAACTGACACCTGTGAGGGATATCTTGAAAAACCTATTTGAGGGAGCAAAGTGAATATGATAGGAGGAAATACCAAGTGGAGAATCTGGTTAAAGATATATACCCTGGTCTGATTTACTAGAGACAAAAAAGAGCAAGAGTAAACTTGAGGCCAAAGAGAAGTTCCTAATCAAGTTAGCCAAGCTTTTGATATTTTTACTTGTAAGTGTCAGATTAGCAACTGTGATAGGGGAGGCTGTGTAATACAAGCCCACATTTACTGTTCCTGCAGCAAAGGAAAAAAATAGTTCATTTGAAAGATCCAGCCTACATCAAGGAACAAGTTGGAACTAAAAGATGATATGCCAGAGCAAAAGAGGCCACTGAAAGGCAGTGAATAGAAAATATGGTAGAGAGAAATAAAATGTGCAAGGAAGAGAATGCTGTAGCCCAGAGAAAGCAGTTAAAACAGTTAATAAAAGTAAGAAGAATAATGATCTTTGTAATAGCTCCCCGTGATATAAATGAAGTTCACGTGTTAATAAATTACCTAATTTTATTTGGCTTTGTCCATACACATGATTTATCTTTTATTCTATAATGTATTTGAAAGAGGCTCGAAGTAGTAAAATTCGCAATTTAGAAATACAAACTGAGGAAGGTTAGAGATATCTTATCCAAAAATTAAGCTCATATTTAAATTCAGTATATAAAACCAAATAATTTTAACTTCTCTCATGGTAGGATTTCTTTTAAGATTCATGTTAACACCCAAGTAGGGCAAGCCCAAATATCCCCTGCTCCACCTCCGGGGGCATTAGTGTTTTGAAACTCCACCACCACGGGTTTGGGTCCTGGTAGGTGGATAAGAAATTTACGCCCGACTTGATATCTCCGTTCTTTCTTGGTCTTTGATTACGGTGACGGTGCAGCTAAAATGAATAATAAGTCTTCTGGCGTTTCTATTGGCATTTTACAGCTAGATGACGTCGATGCAACGGATACCGTCGCTCGTTGCACAGTTGACATGAGCCTCCCCCTTCTCAGGGATTTGAGAGATGAGATCCCCCTCTTGCCTGGACGATACAACCAATCCTAGTGTCAATGTCTGGATCCATCTGATCGAAGAGCTTTATAATATCAGTGCCTTAAATGGGGTCGAACTCAATTATCGCTGTCTAAGAACTGCTTTACTTTCATTCATTAATCTTCCCTGATTTCGAGGGAGAGGTGGTTGTTGACCATTATGGTAGAAATCACTCACATTCAAATATCTTTTACCACTTGGTTGCCGCCTAAGAAGACATCTCGGTGGTGCGTTGGTTCGCATTCGATGAAATGACTTACCTCCTTAGCTCAGACGAGAAGTTTAATGTCGGTTGATGAGACCGTTGAGTTCATTTCGCTAACCTCATTGCCACGGCTCTGAATTCAGTTCCTAGAACTTCATACTATTTAGCACGCATTTTGCTTCCCTTGTGATCGGTCGAGTGTGAAACAGCCATTAGAGAGAAGTGCTATTTTTTATCATTGTTCTAAGTGCCCCAAAACGATTTCACCTTTGGCCAAATTCTTCGAGCGAGAGAAAGGTTTCGGTACATTTTGATGCCAATTTTAACTCAACGAGACGACCCCTACAGAAATTTGGAAGCCTGTTGAAAGGATTTGAGTCAGGTTCTCGCAAGGTCTTCCTCCGTCCTCCAGCTCAGGATTTGCGTCCGTGGCGAAGTCCTAGGCGACCACTTCCTCAGCATTCTCTAGCTATTCTCCCCCGTAAGGAGCACAGCAATTTCCTTTCCTTGCTGCCATGCTGACGGGACTCAGCACCCCGTCCAGCCCCAGCTTAATCTCTTCGCATTCTTTCTGACAACCTTTATTCATACCCTGCTTCCCCACTTTCCATACAACCTCTCCCACAACTTTCCTTGGTCTGCCTCTAATCTCACAGGATAGACGCCAACCAGCTTTTTCTTGTCCAACCAACCTGGATCGGAGCTGAGGGTGGTGATGACAATGCCCCCCTCACCCCTGAGCTCCGTTTTAGGCTGGTGGGTTTTTTAACAATCTGCTTTATTTCTACCCACACCTTCCTCACTTCTTTTTTCTTTCTCCTTTCAATTTATATCGATTTTTCGCCGAAACTAAGGAGGAGCCACCATGCCGATGCGCTGCCAGGGAAGTCCACAGTAGAAAAGAAAGTTCCCCTCCGCCTGTACTTTCTCAGGGCACCCTCTAAACTTCTTTTACTGAGAGGCGGCTTACTCCTCGCACATGACTACGGGTGTAGGGGACTTCGCCTCAACCCCTTCTTTGGAGTTCCTCTTCCTCTTGGGTGACTCCCTCTTCATAGCTGCATTCCCCCCTTTACCTTCCCAGAGGACTGCCAAAAAAGCACGCCAGCTGCGCATGGTTCACCGCTTACGGTGGGAACGGCTTGATATGGCCAACTCCCTTAGGGGGCTGAGGGATGACAGGGCCCGTCCGTCTGGGCCGTCTTTATCGCGCGCCAGTGGGTGTGACGCAGCACTTTATGATGAACTTCGTTAAATTAGTGGTTTATACGAGGGAACTTATGGACTACTCCATAGATGATTTCACCTTAGAGCTGGCCGACCATGGAACGGTTAAGGTCGAATGCGTGATGCGAAAACAAGGAGGGGCCTTGAAGCCCACCCTTACACTCTTCGTCACGTTCGACTGTTACAAGCTTACAGAGTCGGTGCTTTCCGGTTGGTATCGCTACCGCGTGAAGGCATTCGTGCCACTGCCGCGAAGGTGCTATTACTGCCACCGCTTCATCCATACGAATCGCTCATGTAGACGCACAAAGTCAAAATTACCAGAAGTCTGTGTAAGTTGCTCCAAGGCCGCACACTATAAGTCCAAATAGTTTTTTGCCAATTGTGTCAATTGCAGAGAGCCGCACCCCACTTCTTCGAAGCAATGTGGTGCGTATCTCCTTGAGAAGGAAATCCTGGCCGTTTAGGTTACGGATTGTCTCTTATTTTGGTGCTGCCTGTGACGGCCAATACCTTAATGTTAAGAAGGACACCCCTTGCTCCCCGCCCTATCCAGGCCTACGAGCAAGGTCGTTTCGGCGCTCATTTGGAACCTTTCTGCCGGTACTACCGACCCCAGGCGCAGCCCTGGTAAAGCTAGCGGAACAAGGGGTTTTACACCCAGCCCTGGCTAAAACGAGGGCTCTCCTTTTCTCCCAGAGTGACCATTTCCCATAAGGGCAAACGGCCTCACGCCTCCACCGAGTCATTTCGCGAGGCTAAGGACGTTCTAGAATGGGCTCGCATAGCGAGTCCAACCTCACATGATAAGTTCTCGAAGGCAACAGCGCCCTCAGCGCATTGTCCGGCCGACAGCGCCCTGAGTTCTGCCTCCAAGAAGCGTACGGGCATTCTTGTAAGGGTCTTCTCTTAGAAGAGGGCCCCTGCATCTCCTACAAACTAGGCCTAGAGGGCCTATTCCTTCAATGGAATTGCCATGGACTCCGGTCTAACTCGGAACGATTTCACTGTCGGTGAATTTCATTGAACCAGGGCTAGGTTCTTCTTTCCGGGCATACGTGTCTTCACTTAACGGGGAGAACCCTATAACAGAGGTGTGGAGGCGAGTCAAAAGGATTCGGGTCAAGATCTTGCAGTTTCCCCTTCCTGTTCTCCAGATAAAAAGACCGTGAAGGAATGATTCGCGGGAATCCTCTGACAGCATTCAAGGAAGGCCACCCACTGGACTTCACCTCACAGAGGCGAAGAGCCTTTCAACGACAGGTTTCCTTTTTATGAATTGCGTTCCGCTCCGATCGTGTATTGCGGAAGGTGGACTTGATCCACCACACCGGCCTTCATCGGCAACCGGTGCCTTCCACACGTCCCTCATTGAGAGCCTACTTGTCGATGATGGGGAGATGCACTTGCTCTGCGCCATGCACAGTGCATTATTCGCCTGTGCGCGCGAGCCTGTCGCCGTCCTCAGTCACCAACAGCTCTCACTGCATCCACAGCTAATCTTGATGGTGCCGATTTCCCCGAGAGACGCCAGTCATACCCTACACTCTTTGGGTTTAGGGCTAGGAAACTCCTTTGACAGCTCAGTATATCTCTCAGGCCCGTGGTGCTTCTGGTTCTGCGCAGGAGACCACTCTGGGGGCTACTACCTTTGACTATTTGTGGTCACGCCTCTGCCTACAAAGCTTCTACAGCACCGTGGGTGATGATTTCGGCCTTTTTAAAGCATAATTCGTATCACGCTGGAACCGTGCCAGTGTATACGGTTGGCTCCAAGTCCCAAGAGGGGGTGGGTTGCCACGCCGTAACCGCTCTGTTTGAAGTCAGCGGGGCTCTGCCAGGCACTGTGTCTTTTATCACGGTAGAACTGGATGTAATACACCACTCAGTACGAGAGATAACGCGAGATGCCCTTTCGGAGAACGGATTGTTATTTATAGCGACTCACAAAGCGCCCTGAGTTCTTTCAGTGCATTGGAATCTCCGCATCCCCTGGTTCGTGGTATCCGTTATGTCACTGTTTTGGCGACCCGGGCAGATGTCGAGATTATCTTCTGCTGGGTTTCTGGACATGCAGGAATTGCTGGAAATGAGCACGCAGATGGGGACGCCAAAGAGTCCGCGAGGACAAGGCGACCATAACAACGTTTGCTCTTCCCCACATCAATTACATTGCTGGAATGCGGGTGGCCCTCCGGGCAGGGGGCAAATTAAATGGGATTGGAAACGGTCGAGGGAAACTTAAAGTTATGTGCCATTGCGACGCGATTGCTCCTATGGATCTATCCCCCCCCCAATGCCGCAAAAACTTCAGGCTGCTTTCTGTCGTCTCCGAATTGGACACACTCGCGGGAGGCTTGGCTATTTGATGGAGCGCTCGGTTGCGCCTTATTGCAACGACTTTTGGAGGAGTCTGGCCTCCTCCACTTCATTTGACTGGGGGTTTTTTAGGTCTCATGTTCGTGCGCCAGGTGGAGGTGGGCCTACCCCGACCCTGGATTGCGCTTCCTTCTTGTTACCTTTTCTTTTTTGTTTTTGTTATTAGCCTATAATCTTTTTATCCTTGTTATTTGTTTTTTTCAATATAGCTTAGTCGTAGGCTGTAATGAGTACTGCGACTTATGCCCTAGTAGGAAGTCGCTAGATGGACTCCTAAAATTAAAATAATAAAAAAATGATCTCTTGCCAGTTGCCTCTCCAGAGCATTTATTACATTTCGTGGGGCTCTTTCAAGGACGCCGACTAGATTTTTACCCCCAGAGGTAGAGGTGAACCTTTCAAGATCCCGTTTGCTCTCGCTTTGTGCGTGTATACTGCCCCTGATCCGGATGATATATTGTATGTCATGCTTCTAAACCAGGTTGAAACCTTTGTTGATAGTATTATTGAATAGGATCAGGACGCAGTGTATGAGAGTGACTTGCAATCTATTAACAGAGTTCATGGAGAGGGCGTCCCCCTGGGAACTGTTTTCAATGTCACACCCTTAGCTTTGAGCATCAATGGTATTACTTTGTTGTTGGCGAAAATTGTTCTCGCTACGCTCTACGTAGACGACATTTTTATCTTTTTTGGACCGCTCTAGATGCCTATCTTGGGATAGCGACCCAGACCGCTATTGTACTGGGACTGGTACCGCTCATGAATCTCCTTCAGGCATGTACATTAAACCAAAATGTGTCTTAGCGTCTGGGAGACCGAGCAATTTTGATATATACGTTTTGTGATGTGCCCCATCCGATGATGTGGCGTCTCGCGAGTGTGTCCGAATCGGAGACGACAAAGAATGAGATAGCACTATTGAGGGAGTGGCAGATATGTATACTAGAATCGTCATGGCGCTATGACACGCAATTTTCTCTTCATGGGCTTTGATCCCTACCTTTTTGCCCTTTTACTCCTATTGTTCCCTCTATCCTGCAATGTAGCCAGAGTGGAGATCAGCCAAACGCTATTTGGGTTAATTAGTCTGTGTTGAAATCTTGTCCCTTTAATCGGGACGTTCAGTACCATAAGCCCCTAAATGTCCAGATACTAAGCAGAAGATAATCTCAACATCCAACCGACACCCAGTAGATGTGGTTTCACAGATAATGGGAATTAGGAGGGGGCGAGCGGAGATTATAAGCCTTAAGAGCATCATCGCGCTCTGCGAGTCGCTTGTAATCATAAAAGTCCTTCGAAGCGAGAACGATGATTCTTCTCTCGTACCGAAGGGTATATTGAGACCAGCTTGGACGTAAAGCCGGACGCATCGACTGCAAGGAAACCGCCAGTTTCAATCGGCAAGATCCTGCTCAGAAACCAAATTGTCCTATAATTGGGATCATCTGCATCTACTAGCACGCACACAGATTGATCTGTTGTTTGATCCAAGGAACACAAACGCAGTACTTACGGTAGTGTAATATATTGGGCAGCAGATCCTACCTGAGGTGAACGGTCGAAAACTGCGCGGCGATTAGGATGCCGAAATGATCTGCCGGACAAAAAAAAGTGAGGATGAGCTTAATAAGAAAGTTGCAAAAGGATAAAAAGGGAGAGATATTCAAAGGGAGAAAGATCAGGTAGCTTCAATCTCGTTTTAAACAATTGTGGAAACTGGGAGCAAAGAAGGAGTGCCGCTCCTTCAGGTTCCAGGTTTAACAATCTATACGGGGCACGCCTTTGAGGGATAATAACCAGGTGATCATCGGTAGAAAAAGCTACATATAATTACAGTTCCAAATACTCACAGAATTTACACCGATCATTAAATTCTCTAGGTACTTCAAGTCCCACTTACTAACTTTGGTTAGCTGGCTTATTAAATAATATAAGCATTATTTTTCTTACTGTAGTATCAAAAACATCTATATCACCCCAAATTGACCCAAGAGAAGTATTTACTTTAACATGACTATTAACATAAGATGAGATCTCTTTCCTAACATATTTGTATCATAAATCCAACTCCAAGTCTACCTACTCTCTGTTTTGATCCATTTCATGTCCATCTATATAAGTAGGTATCTAATTTGTTACCATTGAAGCCTAATTCATTTACCCACTTTTCAGTATTAAATATAACCAATATTTATCACAAGGATACACAGCCCTGCCCGCCTGATCCCAAGGGTATTAGTATACAAGAATTTTCATCTTCTTCCGTTGTCAGTATTTTTTACCCGAAAGTCTTCACCACGATCATGTCAGAATTTTCCTGAAGACCTATGCTAATAACCCTTTGTAAACTACCACTTTCCCTTACTCCCACATTCAAAACAACAATCACCTCCTTTCGACTCCCATTCACCAGCCTTTCAAATCTCTCAGCTACATCTTCTACATGTTCTACAGCCAAACATACTCTCATTTTCGCCATGTGCTGTAGCTTGCACAATGTTCTATCTACAAATCGAACCCTCGAATCAATGACCATAGGTCTCTCTTCTAGACTGTTTCCCTTCTAGCTCGCGTAAAAACACTAAACCAGTTTTCTCTACCTTACCAAACCGCTTATAGGGACTAATATTCGCCCCTATCCTTGCTTACACTCACACACTCCTCTCCCTCCCAAACATACTCTACCTACCCTACCACTCTTGAATCCCTAATTAATTTAAGATCTCTGCCGTCATTCAATGTCGCCTTCCACTGTCTATCGCTACCCCTCATCACTCTCGAACCAATAAAAAAATATATGATTATTCTTTCTCTACTTAAATTATTGGATGTAATAAACATTTAATTACAAAAAGTATTAGTTTTTAAATTATAAAAACTGCACTGCATTTATACATATTAGGTTGTTTCACATGAAATATCGTTTTTTACATCGTGAATGAAAACAATAAAATTGATGATTTACGAATGCAATTGCAGCTTTTTAGCAGATTCCACGTAAATAGAGTGAAATAAAGGGTTTTTTAAAGCTCTTCTTTAACCATGTCAACAGCAATGGTATTTACCTAAGAATTTCTAGCAATTTTCAATTAAAATACAAATCGTCAGCATTATTTTAAGATGATGATAAAATCAACATTTTGGTTGAACATCACTACATTGAGAAGTTCAGTGCTGTTCTATAAGTTCAGGGAGGCTAAAACCTGTTCTTAATGATAAAGAATTATCGGCTGCAATGGACAATAAACCAAGAACAAGAACTTGCTTAGGACTTCACCACTTTGTCAACCATCATCTCATCCCATCCTGGCAATTGTGTAGTTGAAAAATGGAAAAGTGGGTTCCAGTAGAATTTCATGAAACTCAGAAATTACGAACTCTTGAAGTCTGATCGCGTGTTGTGAAACAGAAGAATTTTGACCTTTGTGATGAAAAATAAGTTGTCATAGGTCAGATAGGCTTCACTTTCATTCGCTTGCCCTCCCGAGACGCGGGGGCAGTCACTTTTAAGTACGGGGGATATTCGAGTGCGTTTTCTACCGTTGGCCGACTTAGAAAATAGATCAATGGCTTTTTATGGGTTTCTGGGATTTAAACAAGAGAAACAAATTAATCTTTACTATTAGACAAACAAATAAGAGAATTTAACAATAATTTGTTCACTATGTGAAAACTAATGGTTCAGCAAAAGGAAATTAATTTAAAATGAATCCTTAGGCACGAGCTATGAGTAGCACAATATTTACCCGAAAGAAAACGGGAGTAGATGGTGAGGTGAAGCTTTGTAGTCGGAAAACGTCGAGCCTTTTCGAAGGTGATAGACAAAGATGCAACAGGCTTGCGATTTTCCAAGCGGGGTAGGGAAGTATCCTTGCAGGGCACTGAGCCCGCGCTCATTCCAGATTGAGTCCTTACGTCCTTGACTGCCATAGTTCTGAACAACTGGTTTTTTGCCTGCGAGTCCTTAGGGTACTAGAGAGTCCCTTGTGAGATGGCGCGTTGTGACCTTTGGCTGGTTCCAACGAATCCTCTAGATTACTGCTTCTAAACTGCGTGAGCAGTGCCAGCCTCCTGGTAAAATACTAATTTGCTCATTTCCGCGCTGTGAAATATATACGACTAAGCTAGAAGCGATGTTGTTTGCTGTCGGAAGTGGGTCTCACTCAGATTCAAGGCGTGGCGGAGAAGGGCTTAGCGCCCTCTCGCTGATTTGGGTTCCGGGCTCCAATTTGGCTCGTCTCGCTTTGTTATCGCCCCGGAAGTTTACCGAAAGACGCCGGTTGAAGGTTTGTTCGTCCGTGAGATACCCCCTTGGCCCCTGTGTCCGCGTGAATATATATATATATATATATATATATATATATATATATATATATATATATATATATATATATATATATATATATATATATATATATCCCTCTCTCTCTCTCTCTCTCTCTCTCTCTCTCTCTCTCTCTCTCCGACATAAGTCATATATGATAGCAGCAATATATCTAAAGAATGACTAGACAGGAGTTAAAAAGAAATTATATGCCAACGACATTGTTAGACCCAAAAAGTTGTGGTTACACTTTTGTGGAACGAATCATCCATTTTTCATTTTTATAATCAGAGGACATAAATAATACAATAGTATTGGCAAAGAATTTCAGAAATCTATTCAACTTTAGCCATCAAACAGATTACTTTGGTCAAGAGACGACCAATTATGCTTCATGACACTGCTATCCCTGACACCTCTCAGCTGGCGCTTTCAATCTTATAGAAATTGGAAATTTGCCTAATATAATACCATCTTTTCAAGCAAATTAAACTTCATATTCGCAATAAAGTTTTATTAATAGGAAGATATAAATTAGGGTTGAACTGAATTTATGAAAAATAAATCTATAGATTTGTTTAGAAATGGGATATTGAGGCAGAAGAATATGTTGATTAAACATTCACTATTTTATGCCATCTTCAACTTATTATTTTAAAAAAATAGCAAAAATCCGCCCTACAGACATTTTTTGCGTGGCATGTGCGCTTGTTCGCTTCGCTGACAAAATTAAGAAAGTGTGCGAGAGAATAAAATCTTTTTATTTCACAACAAATTCAAAATTGCTGTGCAAGAAAGAGGAAATCACGTTCTGATTTTTTTTTTAAATGAAGAGACGGACACACACACACACACAGTCTAGGGTCCTTATAATAAGATGACATTTGAAACAACTTAATATATACATATATAAATACCACGAACAGTTCAAATTTAGCCTCATAAATGTCGGGATATAACGGAAAATTAACAACTAAACTTCGGGGCGCCGACGTGGTCCGTCGCCATGGTAACCTGCCCTCTTGTAAATTTCATGGGACACAAAGAATCCGAAGAGATAACGATAAATGAATTCTTAACCAAAAAACGAACAATAAGGATACAAAAGTGAAACTAAATTCTGACTAAAAGTTGAATGAGTTGAAGTTTGTAACTTAAATTAGACTTCAAAGGAAGTTAGAGAATTAAGTGGCACCAAACAAAGGAATAAGGCAATTTACAATAAAACTCCAAACGAAATTAAGAAGTAATCCCAATATTTCTTTCTTTCAATCAGTTTCATTGTTTTCTTTCTTTTCGCCCTTTCTTTCTTTCTTTCTTGATTTCAATGTTTTGCTAAGTCTGCCTCTACGGCTGCAGTCTGTTGACCTGAAATAAATACAAATGTACGAACACTTACATACACCTAAACACAAGTCTACACAAAAAATAGATATGCATAAATAGGATCTTTCAAGAATACATAACTTACATAAACAATATATTCAAGATACGTGCGCATAAGTGGTAAAACTACAGAAGAACACATACACACATACATGCAAATGTTCCTACATATGTAATCACACTATCCCGCTCAGTAAACTAACATAGATACTCGGACAGAAATGATGGTGCGCGAATTCACGCGCCATCAGTTGTGTCAGAAATTGGTTCACACCTCAACATTACTACCGAATTGGCTACAACTCATGGCGCCCTTCTTTGTGACTAATTAGGTAACTTTTAATACCATAAATGACACCTTGTGTGAGGCAGTTGCTTTTTGGACTTCGGAGTGATCGCTTGTTTTATGCAAATCTCCACCGAGGTAATACATACAGTGAGACGACACAATATTTCTAAAATCTTTCGTCATTTCGTCTGGTTATAAAACTAACGTTAAAATAAGTAAACATTTAACAGAAGAAACACAAATAAAATTTTCTTGGTATATAACAACAATTGTTAATAAACAAATTGAGCAGGTGGCAAAAGTATTCAACCAATAATAATTGCTTCTCTCTAATTTTAAATAAGATTATACCGGTTGAAAATGGCGGGGATTCGAACTTGTGCTGCCACACTCACATTGTCTTGTATGGTATCCGATTGGTTCAAATCATTAGCTCCAAGAAAGATACGCCTTTCATAGCATAGATCAAATCTCCACCATGTATAATTTTATTTTAAAACTTGTTACAATTATTTTGCAATTCTCTTCGGTTCTTTGAACTTAAGTACATATTTTTGTGCACGATCTGACCCCAATAATTCGGATGGGAATCAAGAAAGGCATAAATCCTCTTTCATTCTATGGGTTTATTGAAAGCATCAAATCTATTAAATCCATCTTGAAAGTGAGCAGGATTACACGGCTCCAACACCTCAGAAATCCGAATTCATTTACTAAAGGATTAGAGATTATAATATGATAAATGAGTGCCCGATTTAATGTTAAGATATTTATATTTCTGCCCATTAAACTTTATTGGACATTTATTTGTTTCATTGGTTATTAGTACCATTTTGTGTGTGAAATAATGGTTATTTAACAGGTTTGAAAAGGTAAATTTATCCTATCATCCTTATCAGCTAGTTCCACCCTACAGTTTGGCAAATGTCACCTTAAGACGCTTTCACTGGTCATCATGACCAGTGCTCGAGGCAGCCACCCTACCCTTAGCAATGCAAGATCCTTTTCTTTAATCTTCTTGCCTTCTGAAATGTAGTCTTCTTTGTTTTTTTATGTATGAAGGTTTCTAGTTTAGAAGATATTTTGTCCCTTTTTAGTCTAATCCACCAATGTAACCAGCCCTATTTGATTTACGAATTTTCATTTCTTTTACTGTTTTACTCGTTTATGTTCATATCCTTGAAATTCTCTTCTATTCCATGAGGGTCTTTTCTGGCCTGTATCGTTCCATATTTCTATCTGGTGTCCTCAATTTAGGCATTTTTGTGTTTATTGTCCAAGTTTCACTTCCATAAATTAAAAAAAGTAAGATGCATTGATTAAATATTTTGTATTTTAAGCATAAATGCTTCAGGTCGCTTTGGAATATGTATCGAAGCTTTCTGTTCTCCAGGGTTTAAATACACAGCAATGCATCCAATCACCTTCCATCTGATATTGACCGGGAAGAAACATCAGTCACAGGACCCAACAGTGAACAAACATCGCACCGGCCTGATAATACACAAAACTGATGCTACTACCAGGATAACAAACATGTCAGCACATATTCACAACATACCATACATAAACACTAATGAGACACGGGATTATGATAGCAATCTCACCGTCTCTTCTCCATCGGGCCCGCTTGGAGACGCTCTTCATCCACAGCACACAAAGTAAGTGGATGAACAGCGTCCCCCAGCGTGCCCGATTCAGGATGAAAGGGGTAAGAGTTCGCTATCATAACGCCATATCCCGACTGCATCAAGGCAGTTTATTAAAAAAATTTAAAAAAAACAACTAATGAGACAAAACCTGGGAAGACTTCGTCCCTTTTGGACTAAATCAAATGCGAGAACTTATAACAGTGTGGTCCGGGCACCGCTTTAGAGTCAACTCCCATGGTGACGAGATGTATTCATTAATTAGTTTTTTTAATTGAATTTTATAATTTTGCCCCGTTTTTGTCGGCGGATTCCATTTGGAATTAAATGACAGCAAATATTTTCATTCAATCCTTTTACTTTTAATATTAATTATCTTCAAATCATTAATTCAAGTCGAAAATATTCTATTCCAAATGAGGGCGAATGAATCCAGATGAAAGAGAAATCTGAGGCTAATAATGAGGAAGTGCCTCATTGAATTCATTAAAGTAAATAATTAGAGAGAGTTTAGCAATCTAATTTGTACTTATCGATTATACGAAGTTATCCTGACATGATTAAATATACCCTGTACGATTTTAGAATCATGTAATTTTTCAAATTATCCTTAGCAACCCCTTTTCCCTCCATTTAACACCTCAATGAATCGCTCGACTCGCATGTATGACCACATCTTATATAGAGTTTAGCTCAGAGGAGATGTGGTATCTGGTAATATACTACCGAATACACATGTGAGTGAACTCCTTATGTCCCACAAGCATGTGTACAATTGTAATGCTACTTTTATCATACAATTAACCGTGAGGCCAAGATTCCGCTGTTTGGTTTCTCTTTTTTTATCATAACCTGAAATCTTGGATTTTTTACCTAAACCAAATAAATTCTTATTCGAAAGACCTACTGACTTAAATTTTGGTTCTTAAAAATAAAACAGGCTTTACATGGTAAATTTGAACACCACAGTAGCATCTACTATCTGCATCTAACGGTAGCATCTGACAGCATAGGGCAAGTAATAATATCGGAACTGTTGATCAAATTGGTGGTTATTTTCAGTGTTCTATTTAATTATATAGTTATGCTTATTGGTTTTCAATCGGACATTAATATATGTGATATCGCGTAGGTATATTTTCTTCATCTAAAAGATATTGAAAGGGATTAAGAGGACGTTTATTAGATAGATATAAACACTGAATAGAATCGGGCTGCAATATAAAGTAAATGGGTCCAAATATGTCTGATTTGTGCTCCAGTATAACTTATAGTGCAAGGGATCAATTTGTTTGTTTTTCTGGTAATGTAAATACATAAATACAGCATTTTACATATTCATCCATTATTCGTAAATTCCCACGAGACATTAACTACAAAATAAAACAACTCAGGTACTTTGTACATTCTCCATATATATATATATATATATATATATATATATATAGTAGGAATATGAAAACCCAGTAGATTACACTAATCGTTTAAAATCAATTACATTATATATATATATATATATATATATATATATATATATATATATATATATATATAATTTAGGGTGGTCCAAAAAATATGCAAAATATTGACCAAATTGGAGAATATTTAGAGGTCGCTATGTGTCTCCATATTTTTAAATTTCAGTCAAAATATTGGAACCTTTTAATAGTAGGCATTTATTGGTTGTTAGTTATATACTATCATATATTTGTCATTGATAACTCATTCCTAATGAATTAAAAAAATTGGCAAAAAAATCAAGATATTGCATTATCTGAAAGGTGGAATAACATTCACATACTCGGCGTATGATGCAATAATAATTGTTGTTTCAGCTTGTTGATTTCTGAGCCCACTTGTAAAGGGATGACACAATAACGCCCCCTCGTTTCAAATGGTGATGCAATCGCACCATTTCCTATATAAGTAGGAGAGGATTGATTAATTGTTCATTTTTACTTTAAAGTTTAACAGTTGACGTGATACAAGTGCTGGTTTTTGCAAGTATATATATAATTATTTAGGTAAGTAATATACTTTGTTTATTCAGTGCATAGATAATTTGCAGTTTTTTATCAATATCAGACTTACTTAAAGAATATTAAAATTATATGTTAACACACTTTTGGTTTATATTTTAATTCACAATATATATATACATATATATATATATATATATATATATATATATATATATATATATATATATATATATATATATATATATATATATTTATATATGTATATATATTTTAATAAAGCATGACTGCCGTAATTTTTTACAAACACAGGAGCCTAATTATTTATGTCAAATTAAAGCTTATTCTTTCATGAATATTTAGATATTTTAGAGCATAAAAAAATATCTTCTAAGTATAACTAAATGGAGGGAAACCGTGAGCTCATTCAGTTACAATAAATTTTTATTTCTGTTGTTTCAGATTATGGTTGGAAGTACTCGTTTATCTGCGGCAGTCTGGCTTTTAGGACATCCTACTAGTGAGCTTTCATATGCAAGACTACCAGTATGTGGTGATGTACTTCCTGTTGTTCAGTAACACCATCAAGTGGAGTCAATGACTTTGAAACAAAGTTACAACCTCGCTTGCAAAAAAGTCATAAAAGTATGGGAAAGAGCCCGAATTCCCACACAGCGAATAGACTCTTGCGTTAGGAAACTCTCAAGGTTGCATGAAGAATACCTTTCTTTGAAGAAGAACCGCAAAACCGAACTGTACTCATGTAGAATGAATGAGCGTAGTTTCGAATCTATTCTTTCAAAACTTTTTGACATAGCCTAAAAAAATGCTTTAAATGTGGTAAAAAATGAAGAAGACCGCCAATTTCTGTTGATGCAGAGAGAGAACATTTTCTCCTGCTGTATGTCGTGCCGTGATAAGATTACTTCAGCCAAGGAATCCCGCAAAGATATCGACATGAGAAGGCTTTACAATACAAAGAAAAAGTATATACTTCTAAAAATAAAGCAGAGGCTGCTGCCCATGCAGATTTCGAGTCATCATCATCTGAAGGAGAAAGTTTAATTGTGGCAGACAAAGAGTTTTGTCCACCTTCTTCAACTGAAAAAAGAATGCACAATGTAGTCCTTTAAATTCAAAAAATATCTCTACGACTTCAGGTGTGGCTGCTGCTCTTGATCGTGCAAATATTACTGATAGAAAAGCAACAATGGTTGCTGGGTCAGGATATTGCAGCTATGACACTTTCCCGGAGTTCTATACGACGTTCCAGAAAGCAAGTAAGAGAGGCAACATACAATGAAGACAAAGCTTCGTTGTCTGTTGAAGGACCGATCCTTCTCCACTGGGATGGTAAACTACTACCTGCTATTGATAGGGCAAAGGAAACAGTAGAATGACTTGCAATAATAGTTTCTGTAAATGGAATGTAAAAACTTCTTGGTGTGCCAAAAATAATACGAGCAACAGGAGAAGAACAGGCTATGGCATGCATTTCATCAATTAACGACTGAAATCTTCATGACGAAGTTCAAGGCCTTGTATTTGACACAACTGCATCAAATACAGGCCTACAAAAATGAGCCTGTACTATAATTGAGAAAGTATTAGGAAGGGAGCTTGTTTGGATTGCGTGCCGTCATCATATTTTTGAAATTATGTTGTCATGTGCTTGCAATATTTTACTTGGGCTTACAAGTGGCACAAAGATGAGTATCTTTGAAAGTTTTAAAGAACAATGGTCGTGACTTAAAAAGGATACTTTTTGAGAGGCGGATAGCAGTTTATTCGTTAATTAAGTAATGCATAATCTTCGAGGAGAAATAGTCCCATATTTTCAGGAAGCTTTGAAATCTCGTCAGTTGCGTGACGATTATAAACAATTGCTGCGTCTCAGTCTCATCTTTCTTCGGGGCATTGATAAGACAGAAGTTACATAACGAGCCCAAGGAGCGACTCATCATGCACGATGAATGGCTAAGGCTATATATGTCCTGAAAGTATACTTGTTTAAGCATCAACTGAAACTAACGGAACGTGAAAAAAAACAATATTACAGAGTGCTCTCTTTTTATTGCTTTGGTCTACTCGCGTTTTTGGAATAAAGCCCATTTTGGAATTAATGCTCCTTTAAATGACATTCTGCTTCTTAAAACTTTGCAAAAGTACCCAAATCAGACAATATCTAAAGAAGCAACCACAGCCATTCACAGACACCTTTGGTATCTTGGAGAACATCTTGTTAGTCTTGCAATTTTCGATCATAGAATTAATGCTGAGACCAAACAGAAGATGGTCTCTAATCTCCAACGTAATGAAAACGCCAAAGTTGTTCGCCGATTGAATCTTACAAAAAACATCGAGGATTTAGGGTGGCATGAACTGGTAACTCAAAAAACTAAGCTAATCTTCAGTCTCCTAATGAAAGTTGGACACAAGTTTGCAAAGGATACATACCTAAAGACTAACCCAAGTTCTTGGGCAGAGAATACGTGCTTTCAAGAATTTCAACGTCGAGCGATTAACTTAATGGTTGTTAACGATCCAGCAGAAAGAGGTATTGCACTTATCAAATCGTATAATGCATCTCTAACAAAAGATAAAGAACAGAAACAGTTGCTTCTCAGACTTTTGGCAAAACATCACAAAAATTTTCCCTCATGCTCAAAAGGATCAATGTTTAATTAGCAATTTTAGTTATAATTTGTGTCAAAAAGAAATGATTTGCCATTTAACTATTTTTTTCACTTTAATATAAATATTTTTTAAAAAAGTTGTCTTTCAACACCAAGATCTGTTTCAAATAAACTAGTATTTGCAAAGACTGTTCATTTCTATCCCCAAAATTAATTTACTAGCAGACTAATAAGTTAAGATCCATTTAGCGACCAGTAAATAGTTCGAATTTGATGAAATTGAGTATGTGACCTACTGTTCAATGCAGTAATACAATCAGGCATGTGGAGATAAAATACTTAAAAAATTTGGGTGGGGGGGGGGACATCCTAATATATATATATATAATTCAAGAGATATAAAATATGGACGACATTAAAAATATGCTATTAAAAGTTATTAAATATATACGACTCTAATATTTCAGTATTTCAATTAATGTATTGGCGGATGCAGTATTACCAGATTAGTGAAATTATTAATTTTATTAAAAATATTGAATAACGTAGAAACATGATTACATTTATCTGGGACAGGTTATTTGGCTTAATTAAACTTATTTAATAAACAAGAGAATGATGGGGAGGATGCACTTTCAAATATTACAATAGTGAAAATGGAAGAGCTTTTGGTCTTGTTTAGCTCTTTATTAAAGACGATATACTAAAGAATATTAAATTATCAGATATTGATCCAAGCCTTAAAACAATTGGTAAAAAAACTCATTAATGATGTGTAACTTAAAAGAAAGGAAAAAGTACAAATAATTAATGAATATATGATCTGAAGAAATACGGAAAGACAACAATATATTTAATTGTCTACTTATATAATAGGTAAATTTTAATCTTAATAAGTGCTAAGTAATGGATATTGGTTCTCGAAATGGAAACTTTGATTATACTTACGGTGGTCATCAATTAGAAAACGTGTCAGAAGAACTTACTCTCTTTCTATTAATTTAGATTAACTTCAAATTATCGAAACTGCGCCAAAATTACTAAGAAGGCGAAGAGAACAATTGGTTTCATTGGAAAAATTTTAAATAGAAGATTAAAGAAATAGTAGTTCCCTTGCTTAAATCAATTGTGCCTATACGGCTGGAATATGAGGTTCCTTTTTCGTCTCCTTATTGCAAAAGTGTATCGCCATATTGGCGAGAGTATTGCGAAAGGCAACGAACCTCAGACCGCAGCTGCGGAACAAAGTCTATTAAGACAGTCTTAAAGAATTGAAATTGCCTTCGCTTAAATATATAGACGCTTTCGCGGCCAATTCATGTCTCGAACAATTTGAATGGTTTGATTTAATTTTTGAATGCGCCGAAAATATGACGTGAACAAAGGGTCATAAAGTGAAATTAAAGCTTTATTACAAGCATATTATGAGAAACTTTTCCACTTATAAAATCTTCTCAATCTGGAACTTTCATCAAATGTAGTCCAAATCACGTCAATAAAACATGCTCAAAAATAAATTGGACAAACACCTACTTAATTTTTAAAGAAGTTGTTTTTGCTCTAAAGGCCGATTTAAGGATCTATGCAGCTCTTCATTGGATAATTATATAAAACTGGTTGTTTGAAATGCCTCGTTGAAGTCTATATCCATATAAGAAAGAAGCTGCTTTTCAATGAAGATGGAACTATCCTGAGGTCCTCTCGTCCACATGACCCCACATACTTCTGGGCTGATTTTCTTCGTTATAATAGACCCCCATCCCTCCTCCGACATAGCGGTAGAAGACTGCGGTAACTGAAAAAAGAAGTCAAGGAAACTCATGATTTTGCCTTTAAAATGGTCAAATTTCCCATATTAAGTAAGCCATAATTCTTATACAAGTAATATTATTTTTTAATGTGTTCACAAGGAATTATCAAACATGAATAAAAAATAGTCATAGATTGAGACAAAGAATATTATATTTGCTTTCAAATTCAAAGGGATTCGGGTAAAATATTTTTCAAATTTTATGTGGATTAAAACGTGAATAATTTTGGCCATCTGCAAAGCGCATTGAATTCGGGCAGTGAAATAAATTGATCAAAGTCTTATCATGATTGGAATAAATTACAGGAATAATATTAAAGTTCCAATAACTCGATTATTGGTTATAAAACATTTTTTCTTTCGCCTTAGTCCATAGTGCGGGAGTGCTACCATAAGTGATTCTTATGTGAAAGGTTTTGGGATCAAATCTCGATTTTGACGGATAATTTTTTCACTATTACCAAACAACAATATTAAGCGTCTCTTCTTCCAGGGTTTGGTAGACTTGTCCAAGATGTTTAAACTGCTCATACGTTGTTCTACCTCACCATGTTAATTCTGGCGTTGATTATTTATGTACTTTCATCTTCTTAACCTTCCGAGGACGTCTTATGTTTATTCTCCTCATTTCATTTCAGAAGTCAAAATCCTCCCAATTAACGTATTCTTCTCTTTGTTTCAAAGTTTCATTATTATTAGTTTAACTTCAGTATTTTATTGTTAAACATTAGAAAACATTGGCAAAGAAATTGAAAATCAGGCACCAAGTCATGATGGAAGAAGGGAGGGGCAGGGAGATTAGCAGCAGATTTTGCTAGTGTATCGAGAGGATGTTGCATCGGTATCATTATGAAACAAGTTCATGGATCATCCAAACCTCCGTTGTCCCCTTCAAGATTATTACGTTGTGTCGTGCAACGTTAAGTCAAAATGAAGATATTTTTCATTCGGATCGATACGAAAAAAGAACCATTGACACAATCCTTGATCAGAGTGCGAGTCCAATTACCCTAGAGGCTATGGATGCTGCCATAAGGAAAAGAGACATCGTCAAGAGCCAACCCTTCTTCAAAGTCCTTGAAGATCTCTCTCTCTCTCTCTCTCTCTCTCTCTCTCTCTCTCTCTGTCTCTGTCTCTCTCTCTCTCACTTTCTTTCTGTCTCTCACTTTCTTTCTGTCTCTCTCTGTTTCTCTCTTTCTCTTTCTCGAAAGAAAGGTGGAGAAACTCGAAGCCCTTCACGCAGCTCACAGTCGATGCCTAGAAGAGGCATCGCCCACTGACGTGTTGGAATCTCCTGGTGCCGTAGTTCATACCCAAGCGGAGACTCCGGCATCATCTGAGATTAAGCCAGCTGTGGCAAGAGAAAAAGAGAAAAAGAAGAAACGAAAAAGAAGAAAAATAAGAAAAAGAATAAAGTTAAATCAAAAGAAGAAGAACCAAAACTAAAAGAAGAACGGATAAATAAGAAGAAAAGGAGGAATTAGAAAAAGAAGGATAAGAATGTGGGGAGTAAAGAGGAAAAGGAGAGGCCTCTTCCACAAAGGAAGACCCCGTCTTCCGAGCCTAAGTGTCCGAAGGTCACCCTCATTGGTGACGCGCAAACACGGTGTCTGCAGCCGCTGCTAGCGGCCCGCCTTCGCACTAGAGTGAAGGTAAGCTGCATGTCAGGACGGGGTAACCACAATATCAGAGTAGAGGCAGAGAAAGCTCAGATTTCTGAGAATTCAGTTGTCGCTCTAATGGTGAGTGGCAACGACCTCTACCTCAGAGGGGGTCAGGTTAGCCTAAGTGGTGAGACAATCCAAACAGTGATGCGAGCCGTGGATGACATAGGGCTTAAAACCTGCAAACGTGTCGTCGTTGGGATGCTTCCGAGAAGAGGTCCATTCCGAACCACTCACGAAAGAAACGTCGCAGTGAACAGAAGGTTGGCGGATCTCTGCATGGCAGAAAGAGTCTTCTTCGCGGACCCCTATCGTACCTTTATTGGTAGAGACGACCTCTACCAAAGGGATGGGGCACATCTCTCCTTTGAAGAGAAGGCCTTTCTAGCCAACCTTATTCAAGATGTTGTGGAACGCACCCAAAGGAGCGTTCGAAACAGAACGAAAGCGGACGTGTGCCAGCACGCACGCGTCACTCCTAAAACGACCTTCTCGGAGGTCGTCAAAAAGGGTGCGACCACGGAAAAAAAGCCGGGAAACGGAAGAGTATAGGGTTTCCTGCATTTGGGGACTCCCTGAAGGGTCTTCTGTTCAATTCGAGGTCAATCAGGAACAAATTTCTTGAACTTCGTGCCCTCGTAGCAACAGAGGAACCTGGAATGGTAGCTATAACAGAATCGTGGGTAAAAACTGTAAAACGAGACTTTGAAGGTGAATTCACGATTCCCGGCTACCAACTCTTCCAAAAGATAGAGCAGACAGAAAGGGTGGCAGTGTGATTTTGTATGTCAAGGAAACGATCGATTCTATGAACTGCAACATTGTATCCGACCACGAGCTCCTAGGCGTTGACCTAGAAATAGGTCCTGCAAATAAAGAGCCTTGCTGCTTTACAGACCCCTACCCAACTCGTTGAAAAGGACAAGAAACTGTACCGTCTGCTAAGGGGAACTTGTTCAAGGCATAGTGTGCATTGTCATGGGTGACTTAAACCCTCAAGTTGACTAGGAAACCAAAGAAGCCTGTGGCGAGAATGCAATACTCCTGGAGTTCGCGAACAACGAGTTCTTGACTCAGTGGGCGTGATAGCCGAAAAGAAGCATTAATACCCTTGACTTAGTTTTCACCGCTGAGGATGACATCTTTGAGGATCTCTCCGTAGGCGAGGAGCTCGGCGGCAGTGATCACCGACTAGTTAGATTTATAGTCACGGTCCCCAAGGTAGAGTCTGCGACTAGTGACTCAAGAAAACTTGATTTAAGAAGAGCAGCCTGTACAGATCTTCGTGCTTGATTGACTAATAGGAGGCTAGAAGTGTGGAGTGTGTTGAATATTCGTGGAATAGATTTAAAACTACGTTCATGAGTCTTCAATCACGATTTATCCCTTTGAGAAGCCTCCGTCGATCTTCTGTTTAACCAAAGTGGTTTGATCGAGATATCGCTCAACTGCTGAGGGAGAAGAGAACTGTTTAACGGCAGTCAAAAATTTTGGGAGACTTTGACCAGTACCGTAGGCTAGCTAGGAGAGTGAAGTCAAGCATAAGGGCGGCAAAGCATGCCGAGGAACTCCAAGTGGCGAGACTTTGTAAAGAGAATCCCAAGGAGTTCTTTGGATATTTAAACAGCCGTAACCCAATCCGTCAAACGATTGGCCCTTTGAGGAATGAGGAGGGGACATTAAACCACTCAGATGCATAAAAAGCCAACCTCCTGAACGACTACTTCTCTTCAGTGTTTACTGAAAGGTTTGTTCCCATCGCCCAGCCCACTGACTCATACTTGGGGAAAAGGCTGGAGGAAATGGACTTCACCCAAGGTGAAATAGAAAAAAATATAAATGATCTAAAGACAAATAAGTCACCTGGCCCGGGCGGGTTTTTACCCAAACTGTTGAAGGAAGTGCGTGATAAAGTGTCACGACTTCTGGCCGCAATCTTCAACATGTCATTCCGGACCGGATGCGTTCCTAGAGACTGGCGTGTGGCGGAGGTGACTCCTATCTTCAGGAAAGAAGACTCTAGGCAGCCGTCAAATTACCGACCTATCAGCTTAACCTCTATAGTCGGTAAACTCATGGAAAACATCATGGTGGACAAAATTACGTCATATTTAGAATCCAACTTGCGATTGAGGAGTTCCCAGCATGGGTTCCGAAGGCACCGGTCATGCCTAACGAATCTTGTGGAATTCTTCAATTTCGGTTTAGTAAGCACGACCGGGATAAGGCAGTGGATTTTATCTACTTCGACTTTCAAGAAGCCTTCGATAAGGTACCACACCGCCGCCTTCTTTAGAAAGTGCGTGCGCTGGGCGTAGAGGGAAACGTAGCAAGTTGGATAGAGAACTGGCTAAGTGGCAGACGGCAACGACTGGTGGTGAATGGACAGGCGTCTGAGTGGGTGCCCGTGACTAGTGCTGTCCCTCAAGGTTTTTTCTTGGGACCACTACTGTTCATCATTTACGTCAATGACATAGACGGTGACATGGTTGCTAAGATTTCTAAATTGGTCAATGATACCAAACTTGGTATAAACGTCGCAAAGGAAGCAAATACTGTCCGCCTTCAAGAGGATCTTCGGAAGATAGGGGAGTGGTCGGACACGTGGCAAATGCCTTTCAACGTGAATAAATGCAAAGTGATGCATATCGGACACCGAAATCCCTAATCTCAGTACATCCTTAAGTGTACTGCTCTTGAATCAACAGACACTGAGAAGGACTTGGGTGTAATTATTACTAGTGGCCTCAAGTTCTCAAAGCAGTGTATTGAGGCGGAGAAGAAAGTCCAAAGGATGTTGGGATATATAAAGCACCAGTTTGGCCACCGAAACAAGGAGATAGTACTGTCTCTGTAAAACTCTCTCGTCCGACAGCACCTTGAGTATGCCATACCATTTTGGAGTTCTTCATTTCGAAAAGATATCTCGAGATTGAAACGTGTGCAAGCCAGGGTAACCAAACTAATTTCTTCTATTAGAGATAAGAGTTATGAAGATACGAGGGGCGGTCAATAAGTTTTGCAACTCGGATATAAGGAAACGAGATATGAGGAAAAGTGTTTTATTACTTTCAATATAACTACCCTAGACTTCAATGCACTTGCGCCACTTGTCCCTGAGGCTTCGAATTCCCGACAACCAGAAATCTCCCGACTGCTGTTCAATCCACTCCTGGACGGCGAGCTGGACATCTTCATCGTCGCAAACTGACGTCTACGCAGTGCAGCCTTAAGCTGTTGAAATAAAAAGTAGTCGCTAGGTTCCATATCTGGACTGTAGGGAGGATGGTTGAGCTCTTCGAATCCGCACTCGCGCTTAGCAGCTTGTGCAATTCTGGCTTTGTGGACTTTGACGACGTTGATGTCGATCATGGGGCGTGAAGTTTCTAGGGACCCAACGGACAGAGACCTTGGTCATAGCTAAATTGTCGTGGATGATGTTGATAACACTTCCATATGATATTCCAAGTTCTCGCTCTATTTTCTCGACCTTCACCCGTCGATTTTCGAGGATCATCCTCTCCACATGGGTCACATTGTCCTCGTTGGTCACGTCTGACCAGCGTCCTGGACGGGGGTCATCTTCAAGGGACTCACGACGATGGCGGAACTCCCTATTCCAGGTAGCAATGGTTGGATAGGAACGGATGGTGTCGGTGTACATTGCAACCATGCGTTCATGGATCTCTTTTGCATTCTTGCCTTCCTTGGTCAAAAATTTAATCATTGCGCGGTGCCTAACCTTCTCTATTGTTGAAATATTTGTGACTGACGATCTGCGATCAGCTACTGCTTCTTAAATAAAGAAGGCAGGAGCGTGCGTCTGCAGGTCCTGACTTTTCATCACTTGTCCTAGCACCTCTACAAACAGCCATCCCCCTTCCTCTGTTTTGCCCTACCGATTCACAAATCCTATTGACCACCCCTCGTATATTAATGAAATTAGATCTGTTTTCGCTGGAAACCAGTAGACTGCGTGGTCAGCTCATCGAGGTTTTCAAAATACTGCGAGGGTGCGACAATGTTGACTACAGGAATATTATCACACTTGCTGAGAGCAGAACAAGAAATCACGGCTTTAAACTTGAACTGAAGCGTTACAACCGCGGTCAATGTGATAAAGTTTTCACGTACAGTATCTGCGGTAAGTGGAATGCACTTCCAGTGGAACTTGTTAACAGTGAATCTGTTGACTAGTTAAAGTCAAGACTAGACAGGGTCTTGAAAAGTGGCCGTTTAAGGACGTAAAGCAATCGAGCAGAGATGTGCCCGCTCGACTGCTAGTCCAAAGGTACCCTCATTAAATGGACCGTAAGGTCTTCTAGGGTACATTCTTTCCTTGTTACACACTCTTTATCTCTATATTCTCTCTCCCTCTCTTTTTCTCTTCTTCCTCCTCCTCTATCTATTAAATCGCCTCTAAGTTGATCCAAGAACGCAGTTTAGATCGATCCTTAGAGAAAAATCCCTTGAACTTCTACGAAAAATGTCTCAGAACAATCAATTTGGTTTTTATCTCGCTTACCTCTTCTTTGATCATAAATGTCTGTCTGTCGGATTCATAAAAGTTGGAACTCTGCATATTAGATATCAAGTTTTAAGAAAAGATATATTTTTTAAGCATTATCTTTTTATTGAAACAATTTGGATTATAGTAACTTTGGAGCAATCAGCGAACCTGGCAACACCTTGAAGGCGAGACTTGGCAACCAAACGCCATTCGTGGCCTATTAATTCTCGCATTCCCGAGAGGCACTATTGCTAGTGTCTAATTCTCTCGCTCGGCTGCTATCAGGTTTCCACGGTCAGTGCCAGCCTCCACATCCTATGAAAGTATTCCATCCAGCCAAACTGCAAGGCTCCTGACCTGAGGCAAACAATAGGAACTGTAATTGTAGACCCTGTAAATAAAGACAAATAGTTAGCGTGTTTACTTAACCGATTTCTCTAACTTTCTTTATCTTCACGAAAAGATAAAGCAACAAAATATCCATAAATCATGCTAACAGTACAATACGAATTGATCACAAACTTTGTCATTATATCCTTTTATTCGTCTTAACATATTGAAGTTTTTTCTTTACTCTGGATTTTTTTTTCCTATGAAAAAGAAACTTGGTCTCTTTTTCCTTAAGAATCCATTAGACATCTACACCTTTTAACTGGAAAGATTCTGTCCATTCGGTATCTGAGAGACTGATAATCTTTCTTGCCTAAGGTTCCCAACTCTTTTTCAATGTGTCTCTATCTTTCTTTCCTTTCAACGTCTGATTAAATTTCTATTTTGCCACTTTTCTAATTTGTATCACCTACAGAGGTCAATAAAACCCATTTTTCTATCCTTTATATTATTTTCCCTTTTTGAGGACTTTTTTTTTATAATTATTCCTACATTTATTATTTGTTTGTTACTTTAAAGAACCAAAAAACTATTTACCTTTAAAAGAGCCTGAAATTTAATAAACTATAATAAATGGATTTGTACTCTAAAACTTCTGCATAACCTCGTTCTTACTCATAACATATTTGCAACCTATGTTGCGAATCTACCAAAACATAAGTGTAAAACAAAACAATTCAACAGCATAATTTTCTACTATTCATCCTTTGCAATAATGAAAAGGGCGTTGAGATTTAACTAATATGGCAAAAAATGTCGTGAATCTGGCATGATTAATCATAAATCTCGCTTGATTTTCATATGTATGACATGATTATTCATAAATATGGAAATGATAGTCATAAATATGGCCTTATTATTCACATCATGGCAAAAATAAATCATAAATAAGCCATGATAATTGGTAAATATGGCGGAATTATTCCCATGTTATGATTATTCCTAAATAGGACATGATTGTTACTAAATTTGGTAAAATTATTCATTAATATGAAAGGGTTATTCATAATCTCGCATGATATTTATAAATATGGCGATATTATTCACAAACATGTCGGGATTATTCATTAATATGGCGAGATCATATATAAATAAGGCGGGAATATTCATAAATTTCAAAAGTGACAAATAGCTATTTAACTTTTCTCTGACGGCGAGGAGGGTTTGGGAGGGGGGAGTCCTAGAACTGTTTGAAAGCTTCTCATCGGCTTGTTTTGCTTCGTAGCGTCCCCTTTATCGAGCTTTTGATGGCATTGCCTGGCCTGAAACACCTGTCCAACTCTTACACTCCGATCACTACTCGCTTGTGACGAGGTTAAAAACTTCTCAAATTTTTATTCCTTCAAAGGAGTTTCTATTTTTGTTATATAGTCTTTATAACATCCTACACTTTATTTTTTCCCATTCGACAAACTTCACACTTATTTGTTTGTATTTATTTAACTTTTAAAAAGAAACTCGCTCTTTTAAGCCGCTTTTGAAAGATGTTCGAGTGAAGAAGGTTAAAGAATTCAGAGTTATTGCTCGAGGGAATAGACTCGAGCAAGGAGAGCTCCTGCGGGGTTTCTTTAAGTTCTCTCCACTCGAACATTGACATTCCCTGAGATTTTCTCGCTTCTTCTCACATTCGTTTTGTTTTTACCTCAGTGTTTGAATGTTATTTTTCAAATCATCTTTATAAAATTACTTTATTTCGGTATTCTTTGTAACCTCTTTTATCCCTTTTCTCCTACAGTACTAATGCACCGATTAGTTTGGGGTTTTTGCCTAGCAAACTAGTGCCTAATCCTATAGCGTGGCACAAATCCTGGGCAACATTTTCCATGTCTTCCTACGGAATTCAATGGTTGGAGAAAGGACGCTTTTCTGGCCGTCGAATCGACAAAACACGTTTCTGAAGAACCAAGCTTTCATAGTACTGTCGAACCAATGCATCCAGGGGTGCTTTTGTGCCATTGTGACGTTTAATATTCATTTTACGGCATATTATTTAACTTCACCCTAATGTACTGTAGCTAAACGGGGACAATGTTTCTTATTTTGAAATATCTACAGGTATTGGCTAGATTTTCAGCCAATCGAAGTCTCTTATCAGCAGGTGCATCTCTTTTATATAACTTTTCAGTTCCCTTTTTAACACTATTTTTTGTAGTTTTACAATGGAAAATACAGTGGTCATTACAATTTGTTTCTATAGACTCGGGTATTTACCCTTGCTTAAGAACCTTCCCATTTAAAAGAGTATTTTTTCGAATTTTTTTTTTACACTTGCAAAACATTCAAATTTTTACTTTGAGCCAGAAAATCTCCCAAAAATATTAAATGGAATGAAATTGCCATTTTTTCACTCTAAAATCACTTTCCTGAAAGAAATCCGGCAAATATTTTTCTTAACTGTAGATTAGGTATCCTCTTTAAGTAATATTCCTTTATCCATTTAAAATATTCACAGCAGCCACCCCACTCACCCTACACAGAGATGTACAAGTTTCCATCTCTCCAGTCCTTTCTTTAACGAGTTACACCTTCAGTTTTGCAACCATCCCCCTTTTACTCATATATCTACTGAATTATACTCACAATGATCTTTACACTTTTCCATTACCCTAAATGCATTCACGCATCCATTTCACCAACAGCCACCCTTTCATTCCCAAACCGATGATTTTTTAAGTGGAGGCCTTTTTCGATGGAAATGAGGTCATTACACGGGAAGCGTTCATCCATTTCAAAGGACCCGGACAAAGTTGGGTGGAATGAGAAAAATAATGAAGCCATTTCTAGACGACATTCCCAGATGAAGCCTCTTCCAGGGGGACCCAAGCCCCTCGTGCGGCTTATAAAAGTGTTCTGAATGGGGATCGAACACACTAAAATTGGATATTGCCTGAGCGTAATTGATTCGAAAATGGCTCCAATGTCTTCAAATTATGAATATTTGAGGGCTAATTTGATTTAGCTTCACAATTTTCAACATGTTACCTATTAAAAACAATTAATTTCGTTCTATTTAAAATTTGATTGAATATTTTATTACTGAATACAGAAGGAACATAACCAATATGAAGAGTATATGCCCTTAAAAGTTTGAGAGGAAATCGTTAATTTATGTTTTTCTTCTCCTCTCAAAGTAATAGTTACCATGAAAAATAATATAGAATCCCGTAATACTATTTGAATTATTAATGAAAACAGAAAGGAAATATTTTATCACGATACCTTGTGTAACATTTCATCTTGTTCATGACAATCTTTCAAACGACATCGAACTAAATAAAGTGTATGAATTTTAATTCAATTAAAGTTTAGGGCAAAATAACAATGTTATTAAATTATCCTGATGTATATGTAGAGATAAATGCTTTTTAATTAACCTATTAATCATTAACAGCTAAAGAGAAAACGCTCATTACAAGAACAGAGCAAATAAATATATATTCATTCCTAACAAATACAATTTTGGTAGAAATCATCAAGTTGTCCTTAAAGTAATTTCAGTTTTAAAACCTTAGGTAAAACTTCAGAAAACCTACGCCGTGTTTTTAGTAGTAAAAACAGTACTAATGGTGTTTGTAGGCATTCTAGACATTCTAGGCATTCTAGGCGCGGAAAGCACTTATTCTAAGATACTAGCAGTTTAACCTAACCTAACCTAACCTAATTGCAGCGATACTCTTAAAAATAACTGCTTTCCGCGCCTAAACGAAGTCGTAAATGACGAGTAAAATGCCTATAAACACCATGAGTACTGTTTTCAAGTACTCGTTTTTTTATTTATAGATTATATATTATTCGTATATGCGTTTGGTCACTGGAAGGCATTATCAAGCCGTGCACCGGCTTGTCATTATGGAGGGGACTTCGTTCGCGCCTGAGGTACAAGTACAAGTATGTACAAGGAAACCTTATCTAAAACACTTAGTAGTAGTAATTTGTTAGCCTACCATTAAGTTCGAATCCAAAGACAAAACAAACACTATTTAGTGATATTATAACCACACCGTACCTGTCACAATGATTCGCCTTCGAAATGAGGCCATAATTTCAACAAAACTCTATTAAATTTACCGAGGAATTACGAGAAGTCTTAGTAAAGATTAAAATTTAAATACGCAAAAGACACATAACTCCATCAAGAATGTTAAAGAAAGGGGTTTTAGATCGAAAATTGAAAGCTGCGCTCTTATAAACACTTGTATCCAGAGTTGCCAATGTGTGAATTAAGTGCGATTTAAAAGTTGTCAGTGTGTGAAAATAATGTTTTATTGCCAGATTAAGAAAAGGCAAGGCTTACGTATTAAAATTGTCAATTTTAATCGCATCAAGGTGTAGTATCTTAAAAATATGTACTTTCCGCGCAAAACCAAAACCATATATGACGACTGGAATGCGTAAAATGACCATGGCTTCTCCACTCCCACCTACGGGGGGGGAGCTTGCGCTTCGCTAATATGATTAAAATCTCTAAAAAATCAGCCATGGTTGAATTTTTATACATTTTCTGAACTTTGCCAATTATAATAATTTTAAAAAGGAACTCTAAACTAAATTACCCCCCTTTCAAAATATCACGTTGCTAAAATATAGAGTTATAGAATAGAAGATATATTAAAATAAATTTGGGTTTTAACAGATTCACAAAATTTCGATACTTATATTTATTTCTGAACTTTGATAAAAAAAAGATAAGTCATAACCAAACTAAGATGAAATTATTATTCAAATACCCCCCAAAATCCCGTTCCTAAATTATAGAGTTAGTGAAAAAATACGCCATAGGTTTCTGAAGTTTGACCAAAAACTAAAACTTAAAAACCAAACGTAAAAACCTAACACCTAAAAACCTAAAAACTGAAAACCTAAAAGCCTTAAATGATGACTGATCTGCATTTGTGGGGTCCCAGATGTGATTATTACAAGTTGTTTAATAATTATCTCTTGGGTTAATCGCGTCACCTGTCCCAATTCAGTCGCGGAAGCTTCCCCACCTTATAGTAAAGTCCGCATAAAGATCAGAATGACGATCGTTAAAGGGGAAGTTACTGAAAGAGCACTATTACTGTTTGGGGGGACCAGATAGATGTATCCCAAGGTAAGCCACCCTTTTCCCATCAAGGGATAGTTGAAACGAAATCCCCTTTGGCATGATCCTGGTCGGAAGAGTGATATGTTGTATGTGCGAATAGAAGGGGAAAAGACGAGGCAGCAGTATTGTAATTGGCTATGTGTGTGATGACATACGTGGCCGGGGATATCTGTGCGTATGTCTCAAACGGGACGCACCGCCTCATTGGCGGCTACCCCCTTAAAAATAACGATTTTCTTATCTGCTTTCTCCGGGAATCGAACCCGACACCCTGGTGAAGGAAATCCAACGCAAGGACCGAAAGATACATTTCACCTGAACATTTAAATTGCAAGTCACTTCAACCAGACATCTGACCTCACGGATGGAACAGCTTTGAATTGCAGGAGGTGGTGGAAGGGTTGAAGGTTAAGGAGGACGTGGTAGGAGACCATCCTTAGATGTGGAAGACGATGGTTGAGATGCCATATCACATTCCATAAATAATGCCATAAATTGGCTAAAGTGTAGTGAAAATTGTGAAAGAAACACCTCTTGTTTCAATGATGCACAAATCGACCTTTCTACCCATCTACTACAACTCCCAAACCTTTCTCCTACCAATTCTTATGTTTTCAAACTTGAACCTTTTTGAACACCAATCGTGTTTAAAACGAAGAAGTAAAGGTGTGTTCGGAAAGAGATTTGTGATGCGGTTAATACACTAATGAGTACTCACCTTTACACTGCATCGAGCACCACTGGTCAACGCTCTTCAACCATGCCAAACAAGAGCTTCCCCCAGCCGCATACCATCGCTTCCTACCTTGCACTTTATTATAGTTCTGTGAGTTTGGGATTGATGATTATTGAAATGCTCTCAACACACTTCAGGTTCCATTAATTTTCCTCTCGATACTTGTAATTATCAATGACTATGTGTAGACGCAACTACTTACCACAGACCGCACACAAATTCAGTTTACCAGGAGAAGTTAAGTCATATACCGCAAAGTAAATGCCACTCATTGCTAGACAAACCAAGTGAATTGAAACAATTCCAACCTGAAAACTACTTTTCAACTTTAGGGCGACTTGGGGACAGTATTCCTTTGTCTGCTATTTACAAGTCTATTTTTCCTCAAAAGCACCTCCTCCGTCGTAACATTGTTGGTGTCTGGCGACGTTTAAGACTTTTGACAACGGCCAGCAATTGCGGTCTAACAAGGCAGCCCGAGACCAGTTCTGTCTAGAATTATCTATTTTGATCTTTCCAGAACTCGGATCATTCGATGAAACGTAAACAGTTTATACCGATTGCTCTTTATCAGAGAGTTTGTGCATAAGGAAAAGAGAAGTTACTTGTGGAGTTGCGACTCCGTTTCCCAATTCCCCGCTGTATGTCTTCCTTGTTGCTGATAGCTAAATGTACGGAATTTTCAGTCAGAAAACCAACCAGGAAATAACCAAATATCCACAATTTTACAGTTGACTCTCGTTATGAAAATTTCTCTGTTCAATGGCAGATGGTAAAAGGATAATTCAAACCGGTTTGGTTTAATTTTCTTTCTTACGATACGCAATGGCGACTGGTTATGTTGGTATCACACCCAAGAAAATTTTGCCTTCGCTAGTTCTACACCTCTATAAATGGTCGAGTGTAGAGATGTTTCGCTATTTTCTCAAACGGCATCATTCGACGGGATTTTGAGTCTCTTATACATATTCAGGAACCATTAATGTAACATTCTTTTTATAGTTTAATAATAAACACGATGTTAATAAAAATTTTGATGGCAATATGGAAACGGTGTCTAAATGACAGTAATGAAAAGTTAATAACGTGTGGTATATAAAGACAATGGCCAAGACGAGTGGAATCACTGGTTCCGATTTCAACAAACTGAAGCCTCATTGGATGTGCTTAGTCGCTCTCACACGCTGAACTGTCCTATTTTTCGGAGCCTACATAAAAAACTAGGTCCCCTTTGAGAATTAAAAGGCTAAATAATGTACTTATCAGTCACTAAAACCCTAGTAACTTGGAGGGCAATATGATAAGGACTTTTTTATTTAGAAAAATAAAAGTATATATTTGTTTACTTATCAAACAGGTAACACAAACACCTCAGTCGGCAAAATAATTTCTGACCTCATTTAAGTTTTTCCGTTTCTTAATTAACTTAACAAGGAACTAGTTAATTCTCGAAATGAAAAATTACCAGCGAGCTAACAAACAATTCCCCCATCGAGCCATTACCCATTCGAAAAGGGAAGCTCAAAATCAAGTCCCCCAAAAGCGGTTTTATCGCGAGCAAACTTTGTTGGGTGGATTCCAATCGGACGTTGGAAGAGCAGATCCGAGAACCCAAATGACGCACTGTCCCGAATGATGCGAATTTTCTTCAGGACTTTTCTTCTTCATTAATCGTCGTCAATTTGATTTCACTTTTCATTTCATCTTTCTTATTCGAACGGAAAATGGATTCAATTGAGAAAGTTTGAAGACGAATAATAGGAAGTTACTATAAAGGGAGTTTAGGTGGGGATGGGCCATGGAAAATAGGTATTGACTAGTACAACTTTGCTCACGCTAGGGGCTTTGTGGGCCCCATCAAAGGGAGCCACTGTACGTATGTGAAAGTCAGTTTCGTTTAGTCCTACCAGCTCCTTGAAAAAGGACCGAGATTATTAGGTACCACCTAATAATCTCGGTCCTTTTTTCATTCGTAGCCTTTGTATTCCTTCCCTTGTCTGCTCTAATAGCAAGAAAAATGATGTTATTTATACAGTTTTGATCAAATATTGCAAATGCAGTAGGGAAAAATGCTGCTGCTAAAGAAAAATCTCTATATAAAGTATACAGAGATGCAGCAAATTGAGTAAACAATATATGTTTACACATGTAAAAGACGTAAAACAAAATTGACGACACATCTTTGTTTGACTTCTCTTTTTGGTCTCGAGGTATATTTTCCGCCATTCTTATTCTTAGAATTTCAAAAATGCACCACAAAGTTTAAAAGCTTATTTTATGCAAAGGGTCAAATTATCTCTTGATCAATATATCTTTCTATGAAGTTAATAAGATCTAGAGTTATTATGACACTTTTGATAAAGAGATATCAGCCAACATGAAATCACTACATGTCAGTCGACAATTCTCACTTACGAGGCCTTGTCTTTCCTAAAGATGTCTCGATTTCACTTTATAAAATATTACACATTTACAATGCTCAAAACTATCAATATTCCCGAAATAACAAATATGCAGTTATTGCAAAACTAATTGATATGTGGATTTAGATACGAAATTGCAATTCCTTCATATGAACTTCTCTTATTAATTATGAGAGTCATATGACTCGGTTAATTGCCCTATGGAACTCAGAAGAAAGGAGACACTTGATTGAATACCATCAGATTAAGGCGATCACTCTATCTGTGGTCCTCGCCTTAGTCGTGAACTTGAGACCATCCCGAATAGCTCATACGCGCTACATCTAAATTTCGAGTCTCTATCCTCGTCAGCACTCCTCGAGAGCAGGAACATAACGAAGTGTTATAAATCCTTTGTAATAAAGTGTGCATATCACAGTGTGTCATTGTAACCTAAGTCAGCCAGCGTCATGAAAGAAAAGCAGTTGTGAGCAATGGCAATCGTCAAAACATTCACACTGCTATACTTCTAAGATGACACCTAAGTAACAATGGAATCACGCAACGCTAAACATTTGCATGATTTTATAATTGACACCCTATAATTATAAAGTGTAAATGAACGCTAAAGGCAGCGTTTATTTACACTTTATAATTATAGGGTGTTAATTAGATTTGCGAAACAAAAAGATTAGCACTGACATGTAAAGTTTACTTCGCATTGAATTTTAGACCAAACGAATTAAAACTGTAATGGCCTATTATCAGAGTACTGAATGTTTCTTTTGGCTTTTCATCTCAAGCTTTTCCTCAACATGCATCGTTTATAAATTGGAAAAGGAGTTTTGATGTTGATATTTAATCGTATCGCACAAAAATCTAAATAAGTTACAAAGGATCTCTCTCATATCCTCTCTTGTACTCAATAATGGCTGGAGAAGGGGGGGGGGAATCTTTGTTTACTTTGTTCATAGTAAAGCGATCTCGATCCTAAGATCAGCATTTTGAAATTTCTCAATATATCCTCGTTGTTACCTTCAAAGGGCTTGCTAACGGATCTCATTAATTAACCTTTGCTTTCCTTTTAATGCACAGTGGAATTTCTTCACCTTCACCTTCACTTCTTGCAGGGTATAAAATAATTATGTAAGAGTCTCATTTAGCCTTCCTATGAAATGTCTTCATGAAATTCTTGGAGGAATGACTTTGTGCGCCTTCATTATCTGAGGCATTGCTGGACGATGTCCGGAATGGCTCAAAGTCATCGTTGCTTTGTGTTCTAAATATTGTTCTCAGCTGCGTATCCGGAGAAATCTTGGCGGTTACAGGGTAAAAAACGTGTAAAATTGCCAGCAAAACTTATATTGATTTCTGCCTTAACTCGGTGTAGTAAAGGAGACCATTTATCGTCTACAGTTGAAGTGTAGTGCAGTTTTGTATGTTAAATAAGAATGGAACTGAAGTTAAATACGGAGGAATGATCTAGAAGAAATGCGGGTAGCAAAGGATTATTATTATTTTTCTTAATATTATAATATCATTTAATTATAATACGAATGAATGCTAGATCGAAATTAAAGAGATATGCTTCATGTCTTCAGTTTGAGTTGGCGCTAATTTTTAATATTTGGAGACACGTATTGTGTTTAGCTATTCAAGTTAGATGCCTCGTATTGCAACTGTTTTATAAGAACTACCTTTTAGAAACAATAAATTAATTATTTGTCTATAAGGAAACACAAATCTAAAAATATTCCTTGCCAAAACTTCATAAATGGATTCAAGACAATTTTGTCGATCAGTTTAATGGTTAGATTTGGTAAATTTGGTTTGTTTGCACTTGACTCTTAATAATGAAATGCCTTCGAATTCTAGGGTTATTAATGATTTTCACCATCTTCAGTCTATGTCCCTTTTCCTTGATGAAATAGATTTAAAATTATTCTTAAAATCTCTAGCGTTTCCAGAAGCTGCCATATAACGTATACAACATATTCTAAAGGGAGATTGCCACCCAACTCCGGCTTGTGCCACGATGTAATAAAGACTTCAAAGAGAAAGGGATATTCCACGTCCGTTCTCCTATCCTCGCGCGTTTCCATCTAATAGAAATACGCAAGAAGCCACGCAAAACATTTCATTAGGACTTAATATGGGGAGAGTCTTTTTTCCTATTATCCACCAATAGAAGAATGTTGTAGGTCAGGTAAGATCTTCTGACCCCCGTTTGCTTTCCGTGTCTCGAAACGGTTGGCGGATAGCTCGCAGGTAAACTCTGCAGCTGAGCCTTGCCTCGAATAATACAATTGACTATGGGTTTCAATTAATCTCTAAGAGTGACTATTTATACTTGGCAGAATTTATTCAACTATCTAGAGGGTTCTGTATATCAAAGTGGGCGAAACAAAATAAACGTTACTACTGTACAAACAACAAAAATAAAATACTGGACATCAAAGATAAATAAAAAATAAAATAATGGACATGAAAGACAATTCAAAAATACGATAATGGACATGAAAGATAAATCAAAGTATACACACTCGGCCGCACACGACAGATTAAAGGGGATTCCAATTCCGGGTGGATCTGCTACCCAAAGATTCGGCTGCTACGAGGGGTAGGAGCACTGAGCTCGAGTACTTTCCAAAAGCACGGGTTGGGTTTGCACTTAAGGACTACTCGGCTCAGCCTGTTCGAAGTTATGACGAAGAATACAACCTGTATTACAGTAACCACAGTCAGTCTCGAAAGTGGGGATCGAAGGAGTATTTGCCAGGGAAGAAGCTGGGTTCGAGATATCTTTTCTCGTTTGTTTATTTTTTTCTTGTCTTCGGGCTCTTGGAGTATGAAGATGCCGAGAGAAAGAAGCTTATGCGATGCCTCCTCTAGCACAACACTAATTTACCGTGGCTAATGCTTTACTATTTATACAGAGCCACCGGAAGTGAATGTTAGCGACGCGCCTGAAGTGGATTTTACTTTATCCATATAGAGGCGCTAGGAGTGAATTTAGACCTCCACGCCATCTCGCGGAACCTCTTGTTGTTACCATTAGGCTCGCTATAGGGTGTGTTATCGAACGGAATTTACCTCAAAAAGAAGCCGATAGTGGCTTCTTTCCGTCCTACCCGACTCTTCTCTCTCTCTCTGACAGAGAAGTTTAAGCTTCAGCTACATGAATGAGGTAATCATTGTTCACAATCGACCAGGTCATTTCCCTTGGTGTAGAATCAACGACAGAAGGACAAGAATCGTAAGACGGGGGGGGGGAAGGATAATTGTTTCCAGATTTGCATAATTTAAATGTCCAAAGATTTGGAAAAATACATTTCAATATATAAACAAATATTTTTCTATGAACAAAAATATTCAGTAAAGCCTGAAGCTAGTACCATATTGTTGCGAATTAAGGATAGTAAATGTAGAAATGATAATATGAAACAAAGGTCTTAAATTAGATCTTATAGGACGAAAGTGGCAAGAGAAATCACAATTGGAAGAATTGTATATCTGTTCCTAAAGTTTAGCGGAATCATTCGTCAAGGCAGAATAAATTTATTTTTTGTATAGGATAAAAACTAATATTATTTCCTGCCGACGACTTAGTGCCAATCCTTGTCAAAACTTTTGTTCCTCTTTTTGATCCCTTGACATAATTATTTCATTTTAGGTGACATTTTCGATTTTGCAAATTATGTTGGTGAATTCCGCCGCGAGGATTCTTTTCAGATTCTTTCTTTCAAAGTACGCGTGAAATAATGGGTTTACCTAAACAACTATTCCTTAATCTTTCAAACCTGTCTATTGTGATACCATTTTTCTCGTCAACAACGATCTTACCTACAAATAGTTCCCTCCATTTCCAAGTCTTTTGTGTCATTACGAAACACAGTGGCTGAAAGTTGTCTTTCTAAATTCAAACCAATTGACTTTAAAAGATACAGTGATGATTGTTTCTTGATTTTCATTAACCAGCAACATCCAAACATAAAGTTTTCAATGAAAACAGAAAGGGAAAACAGAATCTCTTTATTTGATGTTAAGGTTGTTCGAGTGAGTTTGAATTTTAGTACATCTATATATGTAGAAAACCTACAACTAGCAAATTGTGTACTTATTTTTTCAGTAGTTTCTTCAGTCACTTTAAGTTAACTAGCATTAAAAGGAGATTTTTTAGGGCTTACCATATTTGCTCAAACTGGTTTACTTTCCATGAAGAAATAACTTATTTCAATGACTTCTTTCATTTAAATAATTACCCCGATTGCTTTTTGATAAGTTAGTGTCTAAATTTCTCTCAAAAATAAATTATCCACGAAACATTATAACTACTGTATTAAAGTAGTAGATTTTCCTAAGATTGTCCTATCTCGAACATTTAACATCCAAGTTGAATAAACTACTTCTTTCTACTCTCACAAACCAATTCCCACAAGGCTATTTTTTTAACTAATTCTAACGGTTTCTTTCCATTTCTGTTTTTTTATAATTACAATTTCGTGACCTGCCATAGTCTTTATATAGTAAAAATTGGCTCGCAACTAAAATGCAAAATTGCTAAGCACTTGGGTTTGTCTCACAGGACTGGCACTCCCATATCCAATCCAAAAGCCTCATCCATTAGGCAAACACGCTGATAATCACCAACATCCTGTTAATCCAGACTCATTTACCCTCTTGTCTTCAGCCTCAACATCTTTAGTTTTTAAAATCCTAGAGCTACTGTTCATCAATAAAATAAACCCTAATTCAAATAATTACACCTCTCCAATTAAATAACTCACCGTATAACCAACCAACCACTAACCCATTGACTAACAGGAGTTACTTCATTATTAGTTTTCTAATGTCCTTCAGTTGCTGCTATCACAACTCCAACGATAGAGGTTAGCTCCCTGTTTGCAATTTGTTTATTTTTGTGGGTTTTTTTTGTTAATAATATAAGGGGTTATTACATTCTTAAATCCATTTAGTTTTTTCTTTTTTTCTTTTATTCATTTTTTGATACCCAAGTTAATTTGCATTAAAAAATCTTTTCGTTTTCCCGGCTTTTGCAAAATTACATTAGATATTGTTAAGTAATTTTACGTAATGTTATTTTCGTTTTAAATACCACTCAATATTTACCAATTTTATTGTTTTACCTTTTCTTGCCCTGTTTCATAATTTAAAACATTATTTAATGTATTTTTAAAACTTTTAGTGTAAATATTTTTCCAGCCAATAAAAAAATATAGCAATTTCCTTGGTCTTTATATTCCTTTTATTGACAACGACAATTAGTTGTTTCTATTCTTCATTCCCATTTAGTTGTTTTCACTACGGCAAGTTATTTTTCTTTTCAACTAAGGAATTTTCTCACTGGGAAGAGACGTTTGAATCAGTCACGAAAGAGTCACGAAATCTGTTATCCTTACATTAAACAAATATTAGATGTGAATCCTGAATATCAACTTTTTAAGTTTCTCTATCGATATTTCTTTCTTATACTTGCATCTGGTATATTCCCCCATGTTTTCCACTTATTACTACAAGTTCATTTAGTAATGAGTTCTAGTTGAGTCTCGATATTTCCACCATGACCATAGTCAGTCTTTTGTCTATCCTTGAAGAAGAATGTCTGAGAATCGCTTCAACAAAGGCGTAACAAATATTGCCAAACGCTGTCTTTAAAAGCTTCTTAAGGAATCTAAATGAAAAAGAATGCGATAAAACAAATCCACAAATATATATAATTGATGAGACAAAAAGGTAATTTCCCAGGAGAGCAGTATAATTTAAGGGATGGTCAACCATAAAAGATTGTTGATGTCAAATCCATAATTGATCTAAGACAACATTTACACAACTATTCAGATTTTGAATATTTTCTTTAGATAGGGTGAGCCAGAAAAATGGATCTCATAAGAAAAAGTTATACATTCTTCCTATTTTATTTATATCCTAAAACTATATCTCATTAGAAAAAGTAGAGTTGCAAGTTTACGATCAATATTTGTTTTTAAATTACTCTATTCAATTGTGCTTCATTATTAATGTATCTCATTGGCGATTTCGACCTTCGCTATCGCTTTGTTATGAAGGCCTTGTCATACTATATATATTTAAAAGAATCTTTTTTCGAATAATGTTTACGTATGATTTTCTAAAGGAAAATGCTTTAAGAAGTACCTTTTTGGAGGGATCCCATTTCACTGGATTACCCAGTTCACTAAAGTTGCTGATTATCTTGGTGTTAGTTTATTACTAGTTTATAAACAAGTTTGATTTCTAGTCAATTAAATGCTGTTCGAACAAACTCGTGAAGTCCTGCCAAATAATTAACCCTTCATTAAGCCGCCATTCTTGGTTTAGTCCAGTATATGCCATCCGCCTGTTTTAAATTTACCGACCTAAAATTCGATCATGGGTTTAAATACATCATCGTGTGAATCTAGACAACATAATACCAAAATCTACATATTCTTAAAATCACGCGTTTAATTTCTATGAATATTGCACAGAATATTCCTTTTAATTTGGCTCTGATAATGTCTAAGTTTCATTTCATCGAATAACGGAATAAAAAAGTTATGCGGAAGTAACGTGATTTGAATGAGGGCTGCGTCCAAATACTAGAGAACGATTACGTATGAATTTCAATTTAGACGTAAAAATTCGTAACGTATGTATGGCAACACTGTTTCAATAGTATTCTAGACTGCTACTAATGCTAGTCCTCATTTATCAGTTGGGCGAGATGATTTAGGTAGACAAATCCTCTAGAAAGCAAGTGAATTGCACTGTCTCACATTTCAAGGCATTTTAATCGGTCCAAAAGTGTTATTTTACGTATAATAAAGCCCTCTGAGGATACTGGGTCCTTCGAGGTGACGCTAAAAGTGGGTCAGTTTCATAAAAACGATGCAACAGATGCCAATGAAGGACCAATTTGAGACAAGAGCCAATATTTCACGCCAAGTTAATAAAGCGACTAGGTCGGCCTTCGCTACTGCGCATGTTCTTTGGAGTATTGAATGGTTGGAAATGGATCTTTCAGCTACGAAATCAAATTTAATTTATTCGGATCGGATGAAAAGCATCGTGTAAGGTGTGGCACCGGTGAAATATTGAGCCCTACATGCAGGAAAATATAGTTAATACTTGGAAGTTGCAGCTTATGGTGTAAGACGTGTTCCCAAGCGCTGGACACTCTTCGCTCGTCTTTTGTGGCCGTAAAGTAAACGGTGTGGTAGACATAAATCCGATTAATAAACATGTGATCCTCTTTCTTTAAAACCCGGAGTACTGTGCTTGTTTTCATTCAGGACAATGCCCAGTGGCATACAACAAGGAGTACATGTGCTTGTTTTCATTCAGGACAATGCCCAGTGGCATACAACAAGGAGTACATGTGCTTGTTTTCATGCAGGACAATGCCCAGTGGCATACAGCAATGATAGGGAAGCATTTCTCAGATGATTAAAATATGGAAGTGATGAACTGGCCTGTGTAAGATCTTATAAGAAAATCTATGGCAATTCATCGGTGAGAAAGTTATGGCTTATGAAACAGACGAAAGTTAGAGATGGCAAAGTTTGCAGGAGGAATGAAGTAGAAGCAAACTCTAACAATGCAAGAAATTAGTAAACTCCTGCGACTGTAGATATACTCAGATATACTTCAGAACAAATGCTCGCATACTCCTTATAAATATTTTCTTCAATTATTTCTAAAATTATGATGGTTTTTCTGGTTATAACTGCATTTATGACTATTGATCTCTATGTCAAGGACTCCTTTCTTCAAATTCACAATTGCTTTCCTCATATTTTTCATCCGCTCCTCTATGGAATGAGTATTAGATAATTTCAGAGACAAATTTCAAAGAAATATTCCGTGCAATTTTCATGTAAATTAAACGAGTATTTAAAAATATAAAATATTTTCTTATTTGATTCTCTAAATTTAAAGGATGCTGTACACCTGGCAGCATTGTCTAATTCAGGAGTTTGTATGCGTTTTTATTATACAATTTTCCTGTCTTTTTATCGATTTACACCATTGAATTTCAATACGCAACGGAATTAGTATAATCAAATATATGCAAAGAGTCAGAAATGTACAAAGCAAATACACCTGCTAAATTTTCGCAAAAAATAGTTAAATTGAAAATAACGTACAATTAATCATTCAAGGTATTTGGCCAAACCTTGTGATTTTCTAGACTAAGTCACTAGTTCGATTTTGTCTACAAAAGGAGTTTCTCGTAATAGGATTCTTAGCTCAACTCTTTGCCACATTACCTCATATTGTGCAAGCGAAAGGGACAGAGTGAAGGCATAAAAAGACATGCTATTGCATTTCCAGACGCAGCTAACACGCAGAGAGAAATAAATAAGTCAAAAAACATTCCATGGGAATCAATTCAGACAATTCAATTATAGACAACTAAATGGAAGCTGAAATAGTTAAAACTCTGCTAAAAAAGTGAAAGGAGACCCAAATTATCACCAAATGATATAATGTATCATTGCATAGAAGATTAAATTTATCCATTTTATCACTAAGAAATAAAGTGGTCAATGTATGGTTGTAGTTAGACTTAATGTTTCAGGGACGACAGTGAAGATATTCCCATACCATATTCATCGTTATAAAAACATCTTTGAAAGCGAGTATTAAAAAGCGACCAAACTAAAATAGAACCATGGCGGAAAAAGATTTACCAACTGTAATATTACTGAACTAAATTCTTTCGGTTGCTATGAGTAGCCTTTATGTGGCTGTATGCTGGGAGACTTTATGTCCTCATGACCCCAAGTTTGCTGGAGGATCTTGCACATATTATTACTTTATCCTAAAAAAACTCTTTTCAAATCGCTCCTGTCAAAATTTCATCGTGGACTCGTTGCTATTGCGCTTTAAATTCCAGGGAAACCCCGAAACGCTTCAAATTATATTTTTGTATTACTCTGAATTCATATGCAACATTTACTTATATCACCAAACTTATTCAGCTGTTAGCAGCAGCTTTCAGTGATAATGGTAATGTGATGTGTCCTGACTCACATTTCTCAATGTGTATTCCTAATTGGTAGTTGAAAGCAGTCGGTTGTCCGATTAATTTTGTGTGAAGAAGAAATATCAGAGATTTATTAGATAACTTAATTCAATCAATTCTATCGTGGCATTTGATACAAGAAATAGAATATTTACATATAATATCATGTCCACATATGTACAAGTATTTCAGCCAAACATTTAGTCATGAATTTAGCTTGAATATTTCATAAATAGGCAAAGTGAAATGAATATCTCTTAAAACCAATAAAACCAAGAAAAAAGAATTTGAATGTAAAAATTACAACCTAAAAATTAACGAGATATATTTTTTTATTAACCTTTGTACTTTGTCTGGGGAGAGGGATTGATAGAAAAAGAATTTGAATGTATTTATAAACTACAACCTAAAAATAAACGAGATATATTTCTTTATTAATCTTCGTACTTTGTATGTTTGTTTGATTTTTGTCTATCATCAACAAGAGAATTCACAAAACAATCCCCTCAGACATATGAATTAAAAATGATAATAGGAGAGAAATATTTATCTGTATTGAAAGTTAAACTAACAGATCTATTATGGCGCACTAATACTCGAAGCAAGTCGTGGGAAAACAAGTTGAAAATATAATTTTAAAGTGTCACACAAACTAATATTAGACGTCAATTTCCCCTGATTGCACGTCTCTTTTTTTTCAACTGTTAAACTTTGTAATTTAAAGTTCGGATTCTTTTTGTTTTCCTCAGTAAGGGGAAATTTTTCTCTCGTTCTGGGGTCTGTTTGCTTGTTTCTCTCTTGGTTATATAAACAAGTTAGTCTAGGATCTCTGTTAAGAAAATTGTCCTTGTGCCAAGAAACATTTGTTTGGGCATGAATAAGGACTCGATAGCCGCCGGACTACGCGAAATTCATGGGTATTCCCGTGAAATTCATAGGTAATATCGAGTAGACTTTTCTCGAAATGTTAATAAGTACCAGATACCATTAGATAGGTTAGAGGAGTAGATTCAATCTATCCTTCCTCATAAGGGCGATTAAATGGTACAGGTCAACAAATTTTGGCCAAAGGCTATTACAAATTTTAAGGAACTTTGTTGTAGGTAATTTGAGGGAAAATTAAACGTTTCCAGCCGGGTATTTCCTGTTATTTGAGTCTGGGAACTATTAGGTACTTGTCAAGGACCAAGACTTTTAGATTTTGGTTCATGTCTTTGGAACTCTTTCAAAGAAGTGATGGTTCTTCTCTATTTCCAAGTGGAAGGTTCATTGCTTGGTTAAAGGTTGTAGTCCTTGTTATGAACGCGTTAACAACAAAAATAGTTTACTTTAACTTTCGACACATTTTCAAGATAAAAATAATTATTTTTTATTTTGGAGATTTTGAAAAAGGAAGAAATAATATTTCATTCACAATTGTCTTATAAATTGTGAATAAAATTTTAGGTAAAAAATTCACACATGTCTATTTCACTAGTTTGACTGTCCTATTTCAAACCAATATACATAAGGCATTTCATGAGTAATAGTCAAGATAACTCATCTCACTCAAAGTGAAGACTAGTAAAGATAAGCCATCTGGATGAGAAGCACATATAGTAGGCCATCCCATCGAGGACTAGTAAAGATAACCTAGCTCTAAGGAGAATAGTAAATACAAGCCCTATCACTGATGACTAGTAAAGATAAGATCATTCCAGTGACGAGTAGTTAAGATAAAGTAGCTCAACGAGGTCTAGCAAAGATAATATATTTCAGTGAGGGCTAGTAAAGATAAGTCATCGAGGTGAGGACTAAAAAATATAAGATATCAGTGATAACTAGTTAAGATAAGCGTTTTTAGCGAGTACTGGAAGAGATAAGCGATCTCACTGAGGAGTAGTAAAGATAATACAAATGAGAGGAAAGATAAGCCACCCAGTGAGAGCTACTAAAGAGAAGCCATCTGAGTGTGAAGTAGTCAGCAAAGCCATCTTAGTGAGGACTAGTGAAAATAAACCATATAAGTGACAACTAGTAAAGATAATCAATCTCAATAATGACTAGTATAGATACATAAGTCAGTTCAGTGATAACTAGTAAATACAAACTATTTTAGTGAGGACTACTAAAGATAAGCCGTTTTTGGTGAAGATTAGTAAATATAAACCTTCCCAGTGAGGACTACTAAAGATAACCATCTGAGATATTACTAGTAGAGATAGGACCTCTCATTGCGAATAATAAAGATAAGCGAATTCAGTTAGTACTAGTAAATAAAACTCATCGCGGTGAGTACTAGTGAATATAAGCCTTTTCAGTCCATGACCAAGCACCCGGTCTCCGCGATGATGCTCGGCGTCGTGGCTTAGAATAGCGAGAAGATGCTGCCGGTTACAGCCTCACCGCACATGATTACAGGGACATCTAGGCACCGAAAGTCCTACCATGGGTGAGAAAGATCACGAAGAGACGAAGTACGTCTTTCAGCCTGACTGTGTGTGCCACGGCCCACACGGCCAAGACCGTGCAAGAGTGGTTGAGGTCGAACTTGAACTTGTGGTCGAAGTACCTTTGCCCGCCGCAGTCGCCCAACATCGATCCCTTCGACTACAGGGTGTGAGCTCATGTCGAGTGCTATACCAGCAAGGCCCGCCTCAGCACTGTCGGAGAGCTGAAGTCATCTGTCAACCGCGTGTGAGTCAGCCTGAGCAAGGACTTCGGCCGCAACGTGTGCGCGCCCTCGAGGCCGGCCACATTGGTTAATATGACAATTTATACACACATATCTATGTTAAAACAATAAAAACTGCATCAAAACTATTATCGTGCTGTTTGTTGAGAGCGTCATAACGAGTGTCACCAGACTTTTGCAGTACCCGGTAAAGCGATTGGAATCGGCATTTTGCAGGAGCGGTTGCAAACACGATCACCTACATTCATTTTAAAATGAATTAGAATGAACATTATTTAGAATCTGTAATAAAGAGAGTCTCCCACAGTAACTTTATAATGGAATTCGTATGAACAGTTTAGTATCAATTGTAGCAAACAGGATCATCTACAATATTTTTTAGAAAGGAAATCACAAGTAAATATTTAGAATATCTGAAAAATATAATCAGCGTAAAATAGTTTTTATAAACGAAATCGAATTTTTTTTTAATCTGTCGAAAATAGGATCAAGTTCCATAACTTTAGAAATGGATATGAATGGGCACCGCTTAGCATATGTACAAATAGAATCACTTATATAAATTTTTATTAATGGATTTGAATGAATATTTTACAAATCGAGAAGACATTGCTGTTTTTCACCGAATCCGCGAAGTCTAGGGTGTTTAGAAACTGGCTTTAAAGGTTTCTACTCTTCTCTTTCCTCGTGTATTCAAACGATTCATATTGAGCATGATATCTCGGCCGGCGTTCCACAAGGGTCGGCTCTTGGTCAGCTTCTGTCTCGCCCTTATTTTCTTCTTGTTGTGATTCAGATGCGTCGTCTTGTTCTATCATTTCATTTCTATTTTTCATGATGCTGGCAATTCAAATCTTTCTCTCTTTTTTATACCACCTCGTTTGTTGAGACTATAAGAAACCTAGCATACGATTATAACATCTTCACTAGAAGGCTATCGGACAAGTTCCTGAAAGTCAACCATGACAAAACGGTGGTATTACTGATGGGCAGTCGTTTGGGCGTAGTTTGTCGCAAAATTATTGCTCCTTCTCTTAACAATGGCGATTTCCATGCCCTATTTTCTGATAAGATTAAAATAACTCTCTGCTTTCTCCGTAATCCCAGCCACATCCACATTCATTTCGACCACAACAGCTCTGACAGTGCCTTCTTCTTGTCTCACCTTAAGAACTGCAACTCCCTTTGCTCTGGCTTACGGTATTATACTCTTCTTCCTCTCCAACTGGTTCGAAACCTGGCGGCCAGTAGACATCTTCTTCGCCACGGGCATTTCGCTCGTGCATCAACGATGCAGAATCGGCTTTAAGGTCATCTCCAATTTGTATAGGAATTCGAATTTTGCAGCTCCCTCTTACCTTTCCTGCACACTTTCGCTATTCGAACCCCGAGCACTTTGCTCTCGAGCTCTTCCCCTCTCTCCTAAGTGTTCCTCGTGGTTCTGCATCGATGATCTGGACTTCTCTGTATTTCCCTCGGGAATGTGAAATTATCTGCCTGCTTGATACGATAATCCCCTCCCCCCCCTTTGAAGATCCACTTATTATTCTCTGTTTTTTTTCTTCATCGATAGATGGCGCTCTGTCGAGGCCTATGGCCTTGAAAAAGACCATAATCCTTATTAATGGTATTGGTATGTTGGATTATTTAATATATTTTTAATTTTACTAGTAATAGTTATCCAGTTTATAAATATTGTCTCCATCTTAGCCTTTTTATTCTGTTATACCTTAATTTGTTTCTTGTATATACTATTTTCTTCTTTAAGTTTGTATTAGCGGTTCCCTCCTCTGCCTCTAGGTGGCTGTATAAACGTTCCTTTGGACATACTTTCACTGTTTTCTCTTCTTTAAAATCTAAATCTTCTTATATTCATTGTTTATATCTTCCCTTTTTGAAAGCAACAAATCAAAAGACTCAATTTCGATTTCGTTTTTCTATCTTATTTCCTAACAATTATTTTGACATACCAAAGTTAGTAAATAAATTGTAGCAATAACTCAATTAACAACACATATAACGATAAAATAATAGTATTTTAAGATACATCAGTAATTTTATTTTTAATACAACACTTTTAACAATGATATAAATATGGAGATGCACAAATGGCTTATTTTGCTGTATTCTTTGTGAATTCATAAAAATGGCACGATTTGAAATTTACTTTGAAAGGTCATTATTCGGATGTACTAGAGAAACTTGCTCTGGCTTTCGATTGAGATGCAAATTACTTATCTTAACAGAGAGCCAAGATAAAACTAGCGGCTAAGAGCGATGAAAAGTTCTTCAAAGAATAGCCCAGTTGCCCCAAAATCTAAAGTAAATAAATATAGATATCATTATCACATCATCGTCAGCCTGTATCAGCTCATCGTTAGGGGTCACTATAACTCTTCACTGATCACATTCCAAGTCTTGAGTTTGCTACCGTATTCTTGCCATTCAGTGACTTTCATCCTCTCTCTTTCTATGAGGTTTCGTGGCAATGTGTCAGCAAATTTTCCATATCAGAACCACAGGGTATTTTACTATATCAATCGCACTTATTTTGTTTTTATTCAAGTATTTCTGTTATGGTCCCTGTCCTATATTTCTAAACTAGGGTACTGGTTTCCGTAGAGTTATCCTCAGTTCCTGCATGCTTTATTTTAAGTTGTGTCCTTTTTGCACGCTCCAGAAAGGGTTGGATTTATTTTGTTATTTGTTCTGCATTTTAAGCACAGAGTCATGTCCATTCTGATTAGGTAGTAGGTAGTAGTAGAGGTAGGTAGATCTCCTACCGACCTCCAACCAAATTTGCTTCAATGACTGAATTCCTTTTCCCACCAAGCGTCGTAAACGCTCCCAAATAAACACATTTTTGTTCCTCCTCTAAAATTTTACCGTCAAAACGAATTTTTTTATCTTCTGAAAAACCTTTGTTCATTAAAGAGTGATTTCAAATTCCATATTCGTTTTACTCCATCATCGTCCATCTAAACTTATTTATTAAAAGTTTCCTCTTTAATCCTAATTTTCTTATATTAAATGGAAAAATTTAGATAAATTTCATAAAAATGAAGCAATTATGTATGTATATAAAATAATAATATTTTAAATCTATTAATAAACTAATAAAATAGAAAAACTAACCAACTAACAACATATTTAATGTAATTAATTAAAAATGCATTGACGACCGAACCTTTCTCTCATGGATTCTCACTAATTTGCAATATATAATTCGCATCTTCGATCAATCATTGCGATCAATTCGATCTTGAAAACATTCTAATATTTTTTTTCTTTTGGTTTGGTACATTTTTAAAAAGGACAAAATTCATTGGAGGCTATTATTCTTTTAGGGTTTATAGATTGAATCATATCAATCAATTAAGTCAAGTTTAGAGGCTAGATTGGTTGTGCACGTACCATGTTAATATTTTGTTTATAAATTAACTAACTTCATAGGTAAGGGTTGGATTTTAAAATATCGTTTATACTTTGAGCGAGAGCTTCACTTATCTTCGGAACAAACTAGTGAAAACATGTAAGCTAGAGTAAGGTGTCTGGCTTTTATGTCTGGAATGTATTTCAAAACCATTCAAGGAGAAGGTCCGGACCTTCTCTCTGGTTATTCTCCGAGTAGTGATTTGATGTTTGTCTCAACAGGTTGTCTGCAATACCTGGTTTCTAGAATCAATGACGTATGTTCATAGTTTTGATATTTTCTATTATAGAAGGTTCTAAATAAATAATGTAGAGCGATAATCGTTTGAGCCGCCTCTCAATGGTTATATAGGATCGCGTTAACAAAGTCAGAGCCCATTGACAAGAATAATCCCTTCATCTTTTCGTAGTAATATATTTTTGTGGCTTCGCTTTTTTCCGATATTTGTAACTTAATGACTTAATATAAGAATTTTCTAGTGTCGACATAATTAAATGCATTAAAAAATATGTTTTATAATATTTACAGGGTGTCCACAAGCTCAATACATAGCTAATAACTTCAACAACAGCCACAGTTTCCTGGTTCTTGGGTTCCTCAATATGATATCAAGGTATGTATGACCTGCGATATTCCTAGATCCTTTATTGCTTAATTTTTATCGGTAGAAGGCAAGTTTGCTTATATTTTTTGTCTATCTATAGTGGCCTTTGGAACACTCAGTATAGAGTGACCGCTAGTAACTCTTTGTCATCCTTGTTGTCTGATATCGTTTTGTTTATCTTCCGATATCATATTTTTAGGAACTCCAAAGCGTGTTTTTTGATTAGCTCGCATAAGTGTCAAGCGTTGCTTGGGATAAAAAGTCCTGTCGAAAATAAAGACAGATGTATATTGTTTGAAACTCTTATATTGTGAAAAAAATATCTTTACTTGCTTATTATTATTATTTGTGGAGTGGAGGAGGATTCAGGAGAGTTGCTCACTCTCCCTATCATATGATATATATCATATAATATACTTACAATGAGTAAACGTTTCGCAGCGCGCGCCCGGCAGTTTACGCGCACGCGTGAATGACCGTTAGTCATTAGCGAACAACATTGTGTCCGCAGGAACAGATGAAGCCTCTTATTCATAGATACAGATAAGTCACAAAACAAAACAAAAAGCCAATTTTGGTTTCTTTCACACCTGATTTAATTAATAGAAGCGTAAATTTAAATTTTTGTAATAATTAACCCAAGTAAAAATGTTGAAATTTGAATATCAAAGTTTCCGCAAAATTTTATGTCACACTGTTAATAATTTCAATTTACATACTTTATTTAAAGCAGATTAATGAAATTTAGAAGACACTTGGAACTTTATGTAATAAATACAATCCAATGATCAGAAAAGCAAATTGGTGAACCTGAATAACTGGATAAGGACAATAGTTAAATTTTACAACGCAAAGATTTACAACACATTCATAGAAATATATATAAGTAGGTTACATCTACAAAATATCTCATTAAAAACTAATCGTTATTTGTTACCGAATATCTAGAATATTCTAAACTTGATGCGAGGTTTCTTTCGCCATTGTGTAAGGCTGCCTCGTCATTGCTTACAAAAAAGCTTTGCCGGTAACATCTTAATCATCGAAAAAAAACAAACAAATCAGTCAAGATTTTATTGAACGCATTGTAGCCCTTCAGTTGAATGGCCTTGGATACACAAATTACTCTGTGCAGCTTAAATTACCTCTCAATTCAGTTGGTACCATAATACGTAACTGGAAGTCTCGAAATTCAATTCATTCTTTGGCTCTTTCATATCGCTCTCGAATGTTAAAGGAACTTGTAGCTCGAAACAGACTACCCTTAGAGAGCTGCAAGAAGATCTGGGAACAAGTGGAGTTGCAGGTAGAATGGATTCAATAAGTAGAACGCTGCTTCGTTATGATATCTGTTCTCGTGTTCCGAGAAAGAGTCTATTCCTTAAGAAATCTCACTGTAAAGTTCACTTGGCTTTCGCAAAAGAACATTTAAATAAAGTGGCAACGTTCTGGGAACAGATTATGGCAGATGAAACGAAAGTAGACCTTTTCGGTTGAAATTCAATCAACGGGTTTGGAGAAAAAAGGGTCTAGCCTACGTGCCAAAGAATATGATCGCTACAATTGAATTAGATGTTGGATCAAATCAAAGTATGAGATTGTTTTTGCTCATCAAGGGTGCAAAGAATGTAGGTAATCGAAGGATGAATGAACGGCGAAATGTACGGGTGATTTTGGGAAAGAAATATTTTATCTACCATTGGCTCTCTGAACTTGAAACTAGCATCGGCATTTCAATAAGACTTTGCCTCCCAAAGCAAACGGAAAAGAAAATCTAAGAATTGGCTGTGTTCAGGTATAATTAATCTTTTGGAATGGCCAAGTCAATCTCCTCATCGAAAATATGTTTAGGGAATTGAAACTCATTGTCCAGAAACGAGATTTGCGTAACTTATCAGATTTGAAGAAAATATATTTGAAGAAATGGAACAAAATCAGTCCAAGTACCTGTAAGAAAGACCATAGGAGATTACTTAACATGTAAGTGACAACAAGGGTTATGCAACCAAGGACTAAACTAAGTTTTTATTAATGTTTTGTTAACCTTTGCGTTGTCAAATTTCACGATGTTACTCATAAAGTTTTTCCTGTTCACCATTTTTCTATTCTGATCGTTACATTATATTTATCAACAGTGTGTTGTAAATTTTTCCGACTCACTGTATGTATCTAAATCGTAAAAGGAGAAAGATAACGTCATCTTTAATAATGAACAAGGGGGTTCTCAATCTGAAATCGAAGGAAAAGTTGCTGTCTCAAGATAAACCAAGAAAGAAATCTTCGAGAACAATCAAGGTAGGATAATTGAAGAAGAACTGAAATACCTTTAAAACTATTTCAACCTGATTTTAGCTATCTACAACTTACAAAATTTAGAGACCGAAGCAAATCTTCGTGTCGCTAAAATGAGGCCATAATTATGATAAAGAACATTAAATGAGGCTTAGATTTACCCGATAACTCACGGATTGGCGGTGTAAAATTTTACTCTCCACCAATAGGTAAAAAATCAAGATTTTCAATACAAAACACAAAACAGTACATAAAGAAAAAAATGGTAGAAGCTGTAATAAATTTGTCTGAAGCTTACAATTAAACTATTTCATCTGTAACGCGTCTTGTTGGGGAAAGAAAACTTATTTTTAGCATGAAAACGACCTTATAAATAATAGCGCATTATTTAAAAACAAGCGGATGGAGCTGAAGCTAACTAAATAAATGGCCTAAACACTATTGATGGTTTGCGAGTTTTTTTAGCCCGAAAATAGATCGAGAAGTAGCCACATTTCGAGGACGAATTAGGAGTCTTTTGAAAGTCTTTTTTCGCCTCAAATTTAAAGCGCAATAGCAACGAGGACACACAAAATGTTTGTATGGAGAGATAGTGAAAATGCGTGGAAGATATACATATTACAGCAAATCTTCCTACTTGCATTGAGGCCAGAGTGGCAAACTGCGGTCACTAGCAGCATGTCAACTGACATGCCCTCGTTGGTTCTTAAAAACAAGATAAGGTAAAGAGAGAGTAGGGCATTAAAAGGACAAGGGGAGAGATCACGGGGAGGGAAGAATAAAGGTTTGTTAAAACCCCGGGCTTAAGAGGGAGGGATGAACCACTCCCCCCCCCCAACCCTCACCTATCCTCCCGTCTTCCACGCGATTATGTTGCCTTGTGGCAGAACACATTCCATAGGTCAATGGTGGTCATACTGAAAGATTTTGTCTACGAATGAGAGAAAGAGAGGGGGGGGAAGCGGGGTATACAGGTTATTCGGTTAAATTTAACGGTTAGGATAGACGAGCCCCCCCTCCCCACGCCACCCGCAATATATTAGCCCAATGTAAATGTATTTTAATAATTCCAAAAAATATCATCTCGATTATGGCTGAGAGATAAGAGTTTACTCAAAATAGCCGCCCTACGCTTCCACCAGAGCCTCAAGACGGCTCGGGGACCTGGTGTATACGTTCCTCACTGTGCCCCTGGTGAGATCTTCGAACACTTGATCCTTGATTTTGGCCTCCAGCTCATCCTTGGCGTTGTAACTCGAGCGGTTGGTGTCTTTCTCAACCGCGCACCATACATCCATGATATTACAATCCTGGGAATTAGTAGGTGAGGCGCTGGGGCTGGTGAAGTCGTAGAAATTCTCTGACACCCACTTCTGACTCTCTCCAGAGGTATAACACGGAGCCAAAACATACTGACACACATATGGCCCTTCAGCAGCAACCCTATACAGCCATGGTTTAAGCAAGGTCTCCAGCAGCTCCGCATACCCCAGCTCAAGATGTGCGGCGGGATGATGTAACACTCCTTGGAGACACTCCCAATGACCAGCACAGATTAGGGAAACTTGATTTTCATGATGGAACGTGGAACGTCGCATGGATCCTAAGCAAGCCAACTGTTGTTGTGCAACTGGTCCAGGCAGAATTGGTTTTCATCTGAGAAGAACCCGATCGTTCCCAGCTCAACAGGATGCTTCAACTTGTTCAGGAGATTCTTTGTCTTCGTCAAATTGTTTTGCTTGGCCTTTGGTTATCATAATTTGTCGCTTTCGTTTCCTGTACGAGTGGTAGCAAAGGTCCTCGTTCAAGGCCAGCTCTATGGTGACGACTCCAACACCCATCTCTCTCGCACAAGGCCGCATTCACTTGCTCGGGTCTTCCATCACCTTCTCCTTCAGTTTTAGTTTGAATTCCGGCGTGCGGACGCAGTCAGAACGACTGCTGTATTCCTTTATGCTGGCCACGGCTTCGGAGTCTGTTACAGCCATCCATGTCGCATCTTAGCCCTTTAAAGTGTTTACAGAACATTTAGCAGCAGTCAAGTTGTCAGCATTTTGGTACCCGGTGCGGATCATCGTGAGTCAAGTAACTATTTTCTATTATACGAGGAGCGGTCAATAAGTTTTGCAATTCGGATATAAGGAAACGAGATATGAGGAGAAGTGTTATATTTTTCAATATAACTACCCTCGACTTCAATGCACTTGCGCCACTTGTCTCTGAGGCTTCGAATTCCCGACAACCAGAAATCTCCCGACTGCTGTTCACTCCACTACTTGACGGCGAGCTGGACATCTTCATCGTCCACAAACCGGCGTCCACGCAGTGCAGCCTTGAGCTGGCGGAATAAAAAGTAGTCGCTAGGGGCCAGATCTGGACTGTAAGGAGGATGGTTGAGCTCCTCGAATCCGCACTCACACAGGGCAGCTTGTGCAATTCTGGCCTTGTGGATTTTGACGACGTTGAAGTCGATCATGGGAAGTGAGGTTTCTAGGGACCGAACGGGCAGAGACCTTGGCCATGGCCAAATTGTCGTGGATGATGTTGATAACACTTCCATTTGATATTCCAAGTTCTCGCTCGATTTCTTCGACCTTCACAAGTCGATTTTCGAGGCTTATCCTCTCCATACGGGCCACATTGTCCTCATTGTCACGTCTGACGGGCGTCCTGGACGGGGCTCATCTTCAAGGGACTCATGACCATGGCGGAACTTTCTATTCCAGCGAGCAATGGTTGCATAGGAAGGGGCGGTTTCGGTGTATACTGGAGCCATACGTTCATGGATCACTTTTGCATTCTTGCTTTCCTTGGTCAAAATTTGATCAGTGCGCGGTGCTCAACTTTCTCCATGTTGAGAAATTTGTGACTGACGATCTGCGACCAGCTACTTCTTCTTAAATATACGAGGCAGGAGGGTGTTATTGTTAGTCCTCCATGTGAGCTAACTTTATCTCTTTATGGTCTCCTACACCGTCGACTAGTCAGCGATACTTCAACCTGTTTCTGAAAAAGGGGATGTTTTAAATTGTCAAAATTAGCCCAAACAATATATATATATATATATATATATATATATATATATATATATATATATATATCATACTTGGAATTGATTTGTTCTTTAGGAATCTGATACGTAGCAGGAATATGAAGACCCAGGGAATTACACTAATCATTTATTGGCCGGACGTTTCGGACCTTCACTAGGACCATCTTCAGCGACTGTATCTACTAATTGGAAGGGGAAGGAATATTAACGATAACAGTTAAACAGTTAGAAGTATAATGGCTAAAAAAGCGAGTGAAGACAAGTTAAAATATATAAAATTGGCAATTATTGAGATTAAAGTAAAACACAAATAACGAAATATAGAATTAATTTATACTATCCAGTGTAATTTTGAAAAATAATAGAAAGAAGTGAAGGTTTAACATAAACTGACTTGAATATAAAAAATTAAAGGTAACTGGAATAAACAATAAAATAACCTATTATATTTAGAGAAAATGGTAATTTTGTCCTCTAAACGGTGAATAATAGTCAAAGGTTGTTCTTTAAGTTAGGTAAACTTTGATGTATATGATAAAATCTGGGAAACTTTTGAAATGCAATCTCTCCCATTCCAACTCATCACTCCATTTTCCTTATCAGAACTGGTGAGAAAATATTTTTATTCAACCCAAGATTCCAAAGAAGGGTAAAACCTTGTTAGTAAAAGGAGAGACGAAAATTTCACGTGCTTGATTTTATGAAAAAGCTCATGGGAAATATTAGTTTTAAGGTTTAGTAAAGGAACCTAGAAAGGGCAGATGTTGAATATCATAAATAAATCTTTCATAGTAAAAATAGTATGCACGCATTCAAGCCTGAAGTTTGGCAACTTCGATTGGAATCCAATAGAGAGGAGAAAGATTTCCCTCTTCGACTGTATAGCGTCAGAAAGACTAAGTACAGAGTCTAAATCATGGAACTTAGGCAGTAATAAGTTAAGTGTTCTGAGTTTGCAGTCATGGACTAAAATCAAACACATGTTTATCATCATACTTAAATCTACTCTATGGGATACCTAAGGTACATAAGACAGGATACTCTCTTCGTTTTATTCTAGCTTCATACACTCTTCCTTTCTATAAGGTTGCTAAGTTTAAATTTCCACTGTTAACCTCTTTTACTTCCAATTCATATACCGTTAATAATAGCCTTGATTTTTCTTCTGAAATCACAGTTTAAGTCATCAAGTCCTTTATTATTTTTCAGCTTCAACATCACATCCTTATTTAGATTTTTTAACTAAAGCCTTTTCACATAAAAATTCCCTCTATATTGGATTCAGTTGTTCACAATTCTCGTAGTTATTGCAGCTAGACGTATATTATAAAATTGAAGGTTTGGAGAGGAAATTCCGGCTTGGTCCGGTTTGCGGAAATAATTTCAAGTGCAATTTTGAAGATAGAGTGTTTCGTGATTGCACTGTTCAATTTTGTCCCCAACTTAACAAAATATATGTTGATGATACGTTTGCTGTTTTTTCTTCTAGTTTGTGTTCTAAAAGTTTTTTTTTATTAACAATTTACACTCTAATTAATAATACTCCGTAATTCCTAGATATTAATGTTTCCTGTACCCCTTCCGGCATTCAAACTAGTGTCTTTAGAAAACTATCTTTTTCAGGGCTGGGGTTAAATTTATTTAGTTTCTGTGATATAACATACAAAATTGCCACAATTAAAACACTTCTCTTCAGAGTTTTAACCTGCCTTCCACCTACCTTACTTGCATTCTAAGTTTAATTTTTTAAAAGAATAATTTGTAAAAAATGACTACTTATTAACCTTGGTAGAAAGCCGTATTAGGAAATTTCACTTCAAACTACATAAGACATCCCCTTCTTTTAATGTTCACAAGGAAATAGGTTCGTCATATTCCCAGACATCAGCCCTTTTAATGACCTTTTCCGAAAACGTTTATCTGTTATTTTAAGTAAATTTTATTGTCAAATCAATTTTAAACTTATACTCATCAATAATAAAAATATTGACAAATTTTTAGAGTCAAGGACAGTATACGCACGCAGTTGATTTCGTGCGTTGTTCATAGACTTACTTGCCCGACTGTAAGAAGAGGACCTATATAGGAAACACAAACGTTCACTTCAGGCGCTATTCTGCTCTCACATGGGCATTAGCTAATGGACCGGTAAAACACTCGGCATTGAAGAATCTCTCAGTATTAAATACAAGCACTCTAATTTAAATAATGACACGTCATCCTTTCCGTTGTTTATAACCCAACAACCAAACAAGATGCATTCAAGCTAAAAATTCCTTTAAGTTTTCACTTCTCATTGTGATCCGACCATGTAAAGTAATGTTCAGTTTCTTTATTGTTTTACTATATTATATGTTGCCAATTCTCTGGGGTTTTTCCGATTTCATTTGTTAAGTTTCGTAGTCTTAGATTTATTCTGTATGAGTTTGCTTTATATAATATCTTTGCAAATATTTTCTGCTGTACTTGCATAACTAGAATTTTTTGTTGTTTTTTTCATTAACAGAACATTCATTTTAGTATTTAGAACCGTTTATATATATCTCATTTATATCGGTACACTATAGAACGTGTCTCGTAATATGTAATATAGAATTTAGTTTTAGATTACTGATTTGAATTTGTTTATAGTTCCTGAAAAGGGGTTTTGTAATAACTCAAAACGTTGATATTATAGATGGGACTCACCTTCTTAGTTTTGTCCGTCTAAATTATCATTAATATCAAGATTTGTAGATGAAATCATGGTGAATATATATAGATATATATATATATATATATATATATATATATATATATATATATATATATATATATATATATATATATATATATAAGAGTAAAAGAACTCAATGGCGAGTTATGGTATGTGATAGTGAAACCACTGTATAGGAGGATGTCAGACGAGGCAGTACCGCATCCAGTATTTTTAATCATATTAGCAATTTCAACCACCAAATTGACTATTCAAAGGTACAAATCATATATAACTGTAAAGATTTCCGTAAAAGGAAAAATGGTAGAATTATATTAATAGGAGAAATTCCCAATTTTAATTTGTCAGATGGGCAATTGAAATGCAGCCTCCATTCCCCTAACCTCATTGAAACAGCTTAGTCAATGATCTTAGACTCACACCACCTGATTAATGACCTTTTTGCCCCGTTTTGTGTTTCTTTGTGTTTTTTTCTGATCTATATACTATTTATAGACTTTTGTAACAATCGCATTCTCAGTATAGGACTGAAGAGAGTATGATAAACTAAATACTGAAACTAGTCTTGTAAATTAAACTTTTGGCTCCTATACACTGGTTTTACTATCAGATATCCATAACCCTATATTTTAAGAACGAGATTTTTGGAAGGTTTGAATAAGATTTTTTTCTTTTAGTTCGGTTTTCACCTAAGTAGATTTCAATTTGGTATCAAAGTTATTTCTAATAATGCCTTTATAATAGAAAAAAAGAAAATGGTAAAGTTCAGAAATAAATATAAGTATCGAATTTTTGTGACTTTTTTTTAAAACTAAAAGAATTACAAATGGCGAAGTTCAGAGAATTTATTAAAATTTTGGCATGGAAATTATTATAGCAAATTTAGATGGAGAAAAGAAAAAATAATCATGATAGGCCGTAGGACACAGACCGAAGAAGAAGAAGAAGAAGAAGAAGAAGAAGAAGAAGAAGAAGAAGAAGAAGAAGAAGATAAAGATGTAGAAGAAGAAGAAGAAGAAGAATAAGATTAAGATGAAGATGAAGATGAAGAATAAGAAGAAGAAGAACAACAACAAAAAAAGAACAATAAGAAGAAGAAGAAGATGAAGATGAAGATGAGGAAGAAGAAGAAAATGAAGAAGATGAAGATTGAGATGAAGATGAAGATGAAGATGAAGAAGAATAAGAAAAAGAACAACAAGAACAAGAACAAGAACAAGAACAATAAAAAGAAAAATAAGATCAATAAGAAAAGAAGAACAAGAACAATAAGAAGAACTACAGAACTACAGAATCTAGGACCAGGAAAGACCCTAAGGTCCGCTTGAGGCTAGTCCGCTACACTAAATCCATAACTACGATACACACTTATCTACGAGTGTATCTCTAAAATGCTATATATTTATTTATTTTTATTTTATTATTTTTTATTATTTTTATTATTATTTTTTCAAATATATAATCTACTGTACAAACTTATCTACATGTGTACATTGTCATGCATATTAACTACTTCAACCTAGGGGTGGGGGGGGGGGTGATAGAAAGTTTTTCTTCTCAACTTCCGCAGCCCTCGACTGCTAGTGGTGAAAATCTAATTTTAGGATAGGAAGACTATTTATAGGATAGGCGGAAAAGAAAATGGATATCTAAACTACACATGCAAGAGAAATCGCTGGCATCATTTTTAGTCATCATTTTTACTCGTTGTTCCTCCGCTCCAAACTCCTTTTGCAAAAGACGTTTTTATTTACTGTGCTCAGACTACGTTATATTTATACTATTTAAGTGCGCGTCGAGACGGTTTTTAAACATATTTACCGACCTACTATCTACTACGTGGGTGGGTAGCCTATTCCAAATTTGAGTAATTTTAAACGTAAAATAGTTTGGGGCTATACTAGTTTTAAATCGCTTGTTCAATAATTTTAATCCGTGTTGGCGAGTGTTTCCCCTATGAGCCAATTCGAACAAATTCCTATAACCAACGTTTGAAAATCCTTTCAATATTTTAAATACTTCTATTAGCTGGCCACGTAATCTTCTGCCTTCGAGAGATGGCAAATCCAATACCCTGAGTCTTTCCTCGTAGGGCCTGTTTCTCAGCTCGGGAATTAATTTTGTCGCCCTACGCTGCACTCTTTCTAATTGCGCAATATCTTTGTTTAAGTATGGAGCTCAAACTTGAACCGCATATTCGAGCAATGGACGCACAAGTGACTTATACAATGGTAAAATTATCTCTTTGGATTTGAACGTGAAATTACGCGCGATATAACCCAGCCCACGATTTGCTTTTTTACATGCATCCGCGCATTGTTTCGTGACTTTGAAGTCATCCGAGACTAAAACTCCCAGGTTTTTTTCCAATTTAACTACGTCGAGGACCTGGCCTTTCATGGTATACTCTACCCTCAAATTATGGCATCCCAAATGCATCACCTTGCATTTACTTAAATTAAACTGCATTTGCCACTTATCCGCCCATCTGACAATCAAGTTTAGGTCCTTTTGTAATTTGTTTACATCCGATCTTACATAGGCACAGTTGCCCAGCTTCGTGTCGTCAGCAAATTTAGAAATCGTACTAAATACGCCATTATCCAAATCGTTTATATATATTAGAAACAATAATGGGCCAAGAACGGAGCCTTGTGGCACTCCACTACTGACGTTGACCCAATCAGAACATTCACCATTTATAACTACTCGCTGCGAACGATTCTTCAGCCAATTTCTAATCCAATTTAATATCTTACCCTTCACACCGATTGCTTTAACTTTCATTAATAATCTCTCGTGCTAAATACGCCATTATCCAAATCGTTTATATATATTAGAAACAATAATGGGCCAAGAACGGAGCCTTGTGGCACTCCACTACTGACGTTGACCCAATCAGAACATTCACCATTTATAACTACTCGCTGCGAACGATCCTTCAGCCAATTTCTAATCCAATTTAATATCTTACCCTTCACACCGATTGCTTTAACTTTCATTAATAATCTCTCGTGCTAAATACGCCATTATCCAAATCGTTTATATATATTAGAAACAATAATGGGCCAAGAACGGAGCCTTGTGGCACTCCACTACTGACGTTGACCCAATCAGAACATTCACCATTTATAACTACTCGCTGCGAACGATCCTTCAGCCAATTTCTAATCCAATTTAATATCTTACCCTTCACACCGACTGCTTTAACTTTCATTAATAATCTCTCGTGCGGAACGGTGTCAAACGCCTTTTTAAAGTTTAGATAGATTACATCTACAGCTTTGCTTTCGTCGTAAACGCAAATCATTTTATGGAAGAATTCGAGCAAATTTGTCAAGCACGATCTCGCCCGCCTAAACCCATGTTGGGAATCTTTAATCAGATTATTTAGCTCGAGGTGGCACACTATTCTATCTCTAATTACCGATTCTAAAAGCTTTCCAACTACCGAAGTTAGACTAAGAACAACAACAAGAACAAGAAGAATAAAAAGAACAAGAAGAAGAAGAAGAAGAAGAATATGAAGATGAAGATGAAGATGAAGATGAAGATGAAGATAAAGAAGAAGAAGAAGAAGAAAAGGGTGTTCAGGGTGTTTAAATGAAGAGTCTATAAAGGGGATTAAAAAAGGCGGTTAAGATAAGCAAATAAGACCGTAGGCCACACCCCGCAGGGGTGCCTGTGTAACCAAGCTCTTCCTGTTAAGGAAAAGAACAGCGGCTTGTATATATATATATATATATATATATATATATATATATATATATATATATATATATATATATATATATATATATATCATCACTAACTTTATAATTTAAGAAGGGGAATTTTTTTTAGTATTTGAATAATAATTTCATCTTATTTTTGTTATGACTTATGTTTTTTATCAAAGTTCAGAACTAAATTCAAGTATCGAAATTTTGTGAATCATTTAAAACCCAAAGAATTACAAATGGTGAAGTTCAGAAAATTTATTTTTATATATCTTCTATAATATATTTTAGCAACGTGATATTTTTAAAGAGAGGAAATTTAGTTTAGATTTCCTTTTTAAAATTATTATAATTTGCGAAGTTAAGAAAATTTATAACAATTTAACCATGGCTGTTTTTTTTTAGCTTTTAAATTTTAATCTTAGTAGCGAAGCACAAGCTCCCCCCGTAGGGAGGAGTGGTGAAGCCATTGCCTGGTATATATATATATATATATATATATATATATATATATATATATATATATATATATATATATATATATATATATATATACATATATATATGAATCAAACAAACCACAAGAAACAGAAAACGGGAAAAAATTCTTAGGAAATAATATTTCCTACTTTTCATTTATTCACGCCATTAGTGCCAAAGGTATTTCATTTAAATTGTTTCTTTTAGAACACATTTCTCCCAATTTTGCTGCAACCAAATTAAATTTCGTGTTGGTGTTTCTCAGGCAACGAATTGCTTTAGGAAAATCAGAGGAAATGATAATTTCCTCAAAGGAAAATAATAATTTAATATGCTGAAATGAACATTCGAGCCGCAAGAATATTTCCTCTGGAATTGATTATAGCCTGAAATGCATTTCGAACACTTCAATTATTACCAAAACTACACCACACGAGTTCCTACATGCTCACACATCTAGAAATCCATACACTCACTTCCATAGAGATACGATTGCATTACATGCTTTTATACATATACCTTCATTTACAGCCATGGAGTTTCCATTTTAATGATTACAGATGATTCTAAACATGAAAGTGTGGAGGAACTAATTGAATCTCGTCCATCCACGAAAGCAAATTCAATCATATCCTCTCATTTACCCTCTTTCTGGAGTTTATTGTGTCCTTGGGGAGAAGTGAAGTCCTCGAGGCATCCTCTCTAACTTCTATCGCCTTGTGCACCTGTTGCCATGACCCTTCTTACGAATGTACATCTATGTACGTGGGTGAATTCATTGATCAAAATATTTATGCGTGTATGAAAGTCAATTCCTCTTTTTGATACATGAAGTTTATGGCATTACTTGCCTTCGTCTTTATCGACTTCTCCTTGCATTCAGGGCCATATTTGGGGCACTCCGTGAGGGTCTTCCACCCAACCCCCACCCCCAGCGTGACCAAAAAAAGCGAATCTTTGGCGGTTTTGGAATTTGGCACAGAGGTCGAAATTTCGACCTGAGAAAAGAGACTCTTTTTGACTCGAAGCGCCTAAAATGCTGGCTCCCACTACCCTGCCCCCTGATCTTTCAGAACTGGGACCCTTCAGGGGCTCTCAACCGTCAAGAGAACCATTAAAATCATATTATTACTATGCTGGTATTTATTCATGGGAGAAGAAAAGGAGAGGCGTTATATAATAATAATAATAATAATAATAATAATAATAATAATAATAATAATAATAATAATAATAATAATAAGATCTAGGTCTTCTTAGGGGCTGATAGACCATATAGAGGGCCATATCCTGACTTAAAGACAAGGAATAATGAAGCAAGGGTCACCGTTTTAATGCAACACTCTTCAGTCACATTAATGGAAATGCAGGGACAAGAACACCCTGTATTTTATAATAATCCCATGAGAGTGTTAATATGACCCTTGATTAAGTCGGGAAACTCGCCTGTCCCGACCGACCTTAAACAACAAATTCTAGCTCTTATCGACTACCCTTTAATTTACGCTCCATTGTATTAATGTAGGTAAAATTCCACTCACTAGATATAATTTGCCCCTTTTTATTCTTAAATATGAAGGGGAAAAGTGTCTCCTCATAACAGGGTGTACACAAATTAATGTCATTTTAAAGATGAAATAGAAAAGAGCTTTCTATAAACCTCTCCTACCGATAGTAACTACTTCAAAGAAAGTCTGGTACTATTAAATGTTCAAGTTCAAAATGGTAGGAGAGTAGAAAGCGATGATAGACGTCGGTTGGGAAACTTGCTTTCATCCTCCATATTCTTGCTTCATCTGATTATCACCTATTTCATTCATTGCAACACCATATCAAATGGGAAAGGTCATGCGAACTGAGGGAAGTTAAGTGGTATATAAATCACCTGATTCTTTGTATAAACCAGACAAACAGCTCTTCGTTACACGTTGGCAACGGTTGTTCAGAATCGTAAGGTCACAAATTTATATTTATTTCAGAGATCAGATTCCGGATCCGGATAAAGATGTATATGTTGTTAGGTCATTACTTGTGCATTCCTGGGTATTTTCATTTTGACTATGTGACTAGTTCATTATTTTTGTTGCGTGCACACGATTCTATAAGTTACTAGGTCAGTCCGTAGGTCGATCGGTCGGTCGGATGGCAACCGTTTTACTTTCATGAGTTTTGTGGGAAATAACATCATAACTATTCGGCCGATTCTAACGAAACTTCAAACCCTTATGTTGTTTAACATTCTTTTTTGAAGAATATAATTGCCAAGCTCTTCCCAAGGTCGTGAGGTCATATGGTCATATGGTCATAAGGTCATAAGCCATAATAATTGAGATCAAGTGACTTATATCCTGTTATCTAGCTCGGAATGTTAAAGAAAGGGAACAAGTGATCCACAATCCTTCTCTGGATTTGGATCTGGCCGCAAATCCATCTTTTCTCCTAGCTAGAAAAGCATCCACGAGTGATCGCTTAACGTTCGCCAAACTCTGAGCGATGGTAATAACGTTGCATCTAAATTTTGGAAATTTATCCCCTCAAGAGCACAAAGCTCCCAGGAGTGGAGAGATTTACTTTTCTATATCTTCCACACAATTTCACTTCCTCAATCTTCGCCACTTTCTTTAAAGATTTTTCTTTTTATATAATCCAGCTGGGGATGCCCTCGTTAGTTTTCGAACTGAGCGCTAGTCTTTATTGCGACCTGTAAGAAAGTCCAGAAATCCCGGGCTTCACTAGGAATATAATATTCACAGGATGATTCCCGAGATATCTCGGGAATTTCCAAATAGGTCTTTCATCTATACACGAAGTAGGCCACTATAATCTGGGAAGAGATTAAACATAGGAAAAGTTTTAAATTTATGAAAATTCCTTCGAGTTTTCGTTTAGAAGGGACTGAAAATACATGTAATTTGTGTTCCATTTTTTCTATGTGACAATTTTTATTTATTTCCTTCTTCCTCTACGAGTTGCTTAAAGAGCACGTAACTCTTCATATATTTAACCCAGGATTTTTTTATGTTTCTTTAATGTTTTATTTATTTTTATTACGTTTGAAAAATTGATCGTTAAGGACCGGTACCCAAAATTGACCGCCCAGGCAATTTGTTCTCGCCAGTTAGCTCTTTCTAGCTAGTCTAGATTATTCTAACATTTCTGGAATATTTTCTAAGATTTAACATAGCGTTAAAAGTCACGTTCCATTTCTTCACTGTTTAATAAAATATATTTCAGGGATTACATAAGTTTTGATATTTATATAATAATATTTTAATTTTTTGTAAATTTGGAATACACAGTCACCCAGTTCAAGGAAATTTAATAAGTAAATTTCTGCATGAAAACAATGAACATTATTAAATTGGGTGGTTAAAAAGGCAGAACCCTCCATCATAGCAGAAAAACGAACGGATGAAAAAACTAGCACTAGTGAGGGAATAAGGAAAAACAAAGCAAATATTTGCTTTAATTATTAGTAGTTGATACTTAGTTAACTTCTATATTTTGAGAGTCAATTACTATTTGTTAAACTATTTTTAATACTTTTTGCACGTTTGCTTACCTTTTAAGTATATTGTTTTCCCTATCTTACAGGGACTAGTTTATTTTCTTTATTTGAAAAAATCATTATTATTTGATTACCTAGTCTTTTTAGTCATTATTTTATTTTATACAATTTTGTTTACTTTTTTATTTGTCTTTTCTTGAATATTTTAGTTTCTTGAAATTGAATACTTTAGATTCCAAGCAAAGCAACAACGTATTCATGCGCGCTGAACGAAAGGCTTACAATCACTATGGGAGAATAATGAATAATACCTACACACATCTTTTCTACCTATTCTATCTTCTAATAAATCACCTTCACCACTTTTGCTATCCCAATCCGAGTATATTTCATCTTTACGTATGGCTTCATTATATTTCTGTGTATTTAATAGGGCGTTTATCAATACCTTTTAGTAATACTAATTGTGATTTAATACTTTTAATAATACAAATTATCAATTATTTAAGTCTGTTGTAGGTTGTTATAGTTAGGAAAAATCCCCTCATGAGCCATTGTTTTTCGAATAAGGAGGAGGGTCCATCACTGTTCAGAATACGACCACTGTTCAGAATACGACGAATAGAAACTGATTCGAAGAATCATGAAGCACGGCCATTTGTATGACACCCCCTTAAAGGGAAATAAAAAACAAACTATCTCTACTTTCTGAAATGTGTAATATTGTACTATTCAAAATTTTAATCTGACTTTTGGTAAAGAACTATTTCCATCTAATTAACCATCCCACTTTTCTAGATCTTGGAATTGAAACCAAAAGTTTCGGTTACTTTACGATTCCAAGTCTAAATACGTTTCAGTGGTAAGTCGTAAGCGGTTAAAAGGCCTACCCGCAATGCTTATCTTTACTGTGGTAATTTAAAAAATGATGTTTACTAATGGCTCGTTAAACTCTATCGTGAAAAACATTATTATATAACAATGGACAACTACTTTACCAGCTTGTATCTACCTGGAACAACTATTAAGGTGTTTCGAATAAGGCCACACACAGAATATCAACCACTATTTTCAATCTTCTGGGCCGCCTTTTGATATTTAAATGTACCTTACATTAATTAACTTCTTTTGTATTTATCTCTCTCTTTTTTCTCCCTTTTTGCTTCTCCGATTTTTTTATCAACCGTTATTTCATTCCACGATTGGTTTATTTTTTTTTATTTTGGGCGTCTCTCTCTCCTCTTTCACCTGTTTATATAGTTCAGTTTTCTGTTATTTTCGCCATTCCTTGATAAAGTTCGAAAGTACTTGGAATCTTCATTTTATTTTCCTTGTGGTCCTTGTTGCATCTATTGCTTACTTACGCGATACTTTGCGAGGATCGAACCAAGCACACTGAGGCAGCGAGTACTGCTGCCTAGTAGGCTAAGGCGTTGCTTTGTTCGATCCTCACCCCTGCAAGGATTTTCGCAATTACGAAAAAAACATCTTTTCGAAGAAAAATTATCTCGTTTTATCTTCTGCTTCTTTGCGGTATGACTCATTCCATACACACACACACACACACACACACACACAACACATATTTAATGCCCCGGAGGAAATTCTCGCTTTATTTACCGCAAGACAATCTGTCTTGATTTTAAGATCCCTAGAGTCGGGAACGCCAGAAGTGAGGGGTTGGAGGGGCTTGGAGGCCCCAGGAGGAGCCCTGTCCGCATCATTCCAGCTCCCTCCATCTCAACATTTAATTTGGAAGTTTCCACTTTTCAACTTCGAATAAATCACGAAGAAATCGAGTTAAAGAAAGCCAGGAAATAGGAGAGGTTTACGTGTAAGTATGTGCTCTACTGCGTGTACATGCAAATATGGGTGGATGTGCGCGCGTAATTTTATTCTTCTAAGTGTGGGTAGAAAATATTAAATGGCAGTAAGTGTCAAGGGTCTAAATTGCCATATTCTTAAGGCTGGATAAATGTGAACCTCTTGCCAGTCTAGAGTGATATTATTATTACTATTAGCAGTAGTATGCTGTTGGTTGGGGATGTGGTAAGCCTCGAAGTTATTCTTAACCTAATTATTATTCACAATTAAAGAAGATACCCTAGTATGTGATGAGGCCGGGAAGGCACGCAATCCTTCCAAATATCAGTTGTTGTGAGGCAGCCCATTTGTAGTTGACTGAATGTCGGCAGCTCTGACATGCGGTTGCTATAGCAATAAGTAGCTAGAATGACCCCCTTCATCCACGCCAATCAATTGGATGCATCCCAACTTAACAGCCCTTAAAAGAACTGTATCAATGGCCATTTTTTCATTCACTTTTGCCCTCGAAGTACACGAGATCGTTTGTAATCAATTTTAGGCGAACGTTAAATGTTAAAACCGAGGGGTAAATTGCATTGTTACAATTAACGGGTAAATTGCAATGGAGGCAGCCAGAAAATGTTAAAATAGGCAATTAGAACTTTGATAAAGCTGTGGGATTGGGTCGTCGGATACAAAGAATTGCTTAGTGAGGATAAGGAGCCGTGTCACTCCAGGCAGCCTCAATCAAGTGTGAAGGTCGCTAATTAATCAGTGCTCTATTAACTGTATGGTTGACATGTAGCCGTGCTAAAGCATAAATAGTTTTATTCATTTGATTCTCTTCCTCTCCAGCCCCTCTCTCTCTCTCTCTCTCTCTCTCTCTCTCTCTTTCTCTCTCTATCTCTTTCCTCTTTTTTTTAAACTAGACGTTTAAAGCCGTTAATTAACAAGTCGATTTACTTTAAAATAATGTTTTTGTTTTCACATTTTTTTGTTTTTTGTTCTTAGTTTTTTTTCTAACTAAACATCATAAAACAGGACTATGAAGAGGAAAAAAATAGAAGAAAGAAACAAAGGAGAAGAGAAAAGGACAACCGTGTAATTTCGCCGTTGTTTCCACTCAAGTGTCTCTAAGCGACTCATTCAGGCTTAAACCTAAGTGGAAATTCCGCTTGACTATTTTCTTTTACTTGTATCACTTTTATTTTTCTGCTTAATTCAATACACATTTATTTTTCACATAAATATATAATATATATAATGCCCAAGATTTTTCCAATTAGTCTGATAACTTTTCGGTTTTGTTCATTCAATTTTGTTCCTTCATGTTTGGTCCCCCCATCATTGATAACAAGGATGTTCTTACTTTCAGATTCTGCCAACTAAGACTGAAGATGACAGATAGAAGAAGGGCTGAAACAATCGAACCGTAAGATCGTAGAATTTCTTCAGGAATTTGTTTTACTCAAACTTGAGTTCCGTTTAAGTTTCCATCCGAAATAGTTGAAGTCCCATAGTTCCAGTCACAGTTGCAACCCCCCTCCCCCGTCTCTTCTAGTAAGTATTTTCTCCTCCTAAAGATAACTTTCAGATTGTGAGGAACAACGAGTGCCCCAAACGCAGGAAAATCATCCCCGAAATACTATGCTTAGCAAAACCGGAAGATGAAAGCGAAGAGGTACGGCTGATGGGCGATTCCATGGTCCGTGGGCAACTCTCGAGTTCTGCCGTTGGTCACTTGTGATCGGCAAACGCTCTTGCATACCGGGTGGCCGAGTGGACGAGGTTATCGCAGCTATGAACGAAGTATCTCAACTATCCCGAGCAGACGACATACGTATTTCATGTCGGGACAACTGATGTTTAGCGAACCCGCTCTGAAGAGCTGCTCTTTAAATATAGTCAGATGATTATGAAATTCAAGGTAAAATCGAATAAAATTCTAATTTCACGAATTATCCCCCGTATTAATGCTGAGACTCGTTTTTACAACATGGCCACGAGCATCAACCAGCGCCTTACAAGTCTCTGCAGGAAAGAAAATGCAGGCTGTTCCAATACCTAGGATATTTTTTACTTTGAGCCAGCATTGTTTTCAGCAGACAGCCTCCAGGTTGGTACAGCTTATTATGGACGTCTATTGAAGAAGTTTTCAACGATTTCCATTCAAAAATGGGGTCAGTCACGAGCAGCCCAACAGTCTAATGTAAATTTGGTGACAATTTCGATAATAGTGATCATCACGATATAACTTTCTATATTAATTTTAATTTAACAGTAAACCAACCACAAGCTATGAGAAAATTCCTAATTTTAAAGAGGCCAATTTTCGCCAACTTAGAACAATAATTATCGAAGCGGACTAAAGCTCTCTGACTAACATTACTAACATAAACACCCGTGCGAACTATTCACCGATATTTACCTAAATACGGTCCAAGCATGTATGCCATTGGAAAATAGATGTCCAGTACATAATGATAAACTCAATTGGTAGAGCAAGAATATAGCAGACTGTTTACTTGCTAAAAAAAGGCTGACAACAAATTTAAACACACGAATAAAGAGCATGAACGAAAGAATTTCATAAGTCTATCAAAGCGAATCGAGGTAAAACAAGCCCTAAACAATTCTGTAGCTATATCAGAAAGAAAAAAAAGCTGACACATCAATTGTTGGACCATTAGTGGATGAGAGCGAAGATTTTATAAACGATGAAGAAGAAGAGATGAGTAAAATCCTTAATAAATTCTTCGCTTCAGTATTCACCACAGAAGTCCTAAGGAGTATCATTCCGCCAAGCCAAATAGATGATTCAGGAGCTCTACAAAATATCCATTTAAGCGAAAACAAAACAATTTGATAACAATTTTGAAAAAGTTTAACTCAAACAAGTCAGTAGGGCCGGACACTATTTCCCCCAAGGGTTCTAAAAGAAGCTAAGAATAGGCTTTACCAACCATTTACTCTGATTTTCCATAGTTCATTAGATACGGGCGCTAAGCGGGACAAGTGGAAGCTCGCTAATGTACAACCAATATTTGAAAAGAGTAGCAAAAGAGTAGCTTTCGACAAAGTTCCTCACAAACATACAAACATCTAATGATAAAATTACAATCGCACATAATTCAGGGCGAAATATATAGATATATTCAGGCAAACTGGCTTAGCAAAACAAGACAGAGAGTAGTCCTAAATGGAAAAGCATCTAAATGGCTCAATTCAACTAGTTGGGTTCCACAAGGCTTGGTTTTAGGGCCTGTCCTTTTTCTGATCTACATTAACGTTATTGATGAAGGTCTGCATGCAGAATCTCAAAGTACGTGGATAATGCCAAATTGCCGATGCTATAAAATCACATAAGAATGTAGAAGATATACAATATAATTTAGGCCCAAACTTGGTAAATATTTACGCTTCAACGTGGATAAATGCAAATTGCACTACATAGGAAATCACAATTAAAATGCATTATACTCAATGAACAAAAAACGATTGAAAAGCGAGACAAAGAGTAACCGAAACCAGTTAAAAATGCACAGAAGTTACCAAGAAGGCGAACAAAATAATTGGCTTTAAGGAAGGTTATTTGAGAATAGATCGAAAGAAGCAATACTTACATACTCTCTAGAAATCTTTATTTCGGTCTCTCTGGAACACTCTGTTCAAGCCTGGTGCCCTTCAAAAAGATGTAAGCAACTTAGAACGTCGTATTTAACGTTGAGTTACTAAATTGTTACCTAGTCTAAAATACAAGCCATACGAGAACCGTCTTAAGGAATTAAATCTATTCGCATTAACCTAATTTAGGTATTTAAAATCGCCAAAGGCATAACTAAAATGAACTTTAACAAGTACTCTATAATCAACCGATCTAATTACACAAGGAGAAACGGTTGTAACATTATAGGCAAACCATTTAATTCGCATGAGTTTAATTTTCCTTTCTTCAACCGCATAGTCAATTTATGGAATGGTCTCCTACGTAACGTCATTGACTGCGCTACAGTTAATTCGGTTAAACAAATTCTAGATAAACACTTTACCTGAAATACAAGACTGACAACGTTTATAAGGGAGTAATATTTCCATTCCTCCCCCACCTCCTTAATCTGATAAACGAGCATAAGTGATATGATCAAGGGGACGAATTTAGTAACCTCAGCTTAGTTAGTGTCTGCATGAAACTTCGTAAGGAACGAATGGTCTGTGGCTGAACGCGTTTTCAATGAATGCTTTTCCAAGGCCAAGTCAAACTTCTATTGCCCTAAAAGTAGGAATCCAGATACTAAAAGAAACTGCCTCTCCATTCCATTTTCTCAATTACTAAAAGGTTTAAATAGTATCCTTTCTCCTAACCGCATCACTTTTAAATACCCTTCGACCATTAAAAAATCATTCCCTACCACCAAACCTATAGAAGCTACCAACGAAGCAGGAGTCTATTTAATCATCTCTAAAGAAATTAACTGGCCTTTATTTTACTTCGGCAAAACAGGAAGAAATCTGGATAAGATAATGTACGAACACAGAAGAGATGTTAGACAGGGAAACACAGCCTCTAATCTTTTCACGGGTACCAATAACTTCAACCACAAGATAGAATTGCCACAGGCCAAACTAATCTACCCGTGTAAGGACCTCCGCAAAAGAAAGTTCATTGAATCCACCCTTATAGAAGAAACCCCCAACTTTAATCTTTCGGATGGGTAATTCAATTGCAACCCCTACGTCAAAGATCTAATCTTAAAAGATATCCTTAATGAACTTAAATTCACATCCCCTGATTAGCAACTCCAATTGAAGCTCTGTAAACTCTCTCTCTCTCTAGATATATATATATATATATATATATATATATATATATATATATATATATATATATATATATATATATCATACGCTTGGTAGGACAGCATGTATTCTTAGTGTTTGACTGAGGCTGGCATGACAAACTCCATGCCGAAACTGGTCTCAAGATAATAAATACTACGCTCCTCAACAGTGGTTTTATTAACATATTTGGAATCTGCCATTAGATTTAACAATTGGTCTGATTTATATATATATATATATATATATATATATATATATATATATATATATATATATATATATATATATATATATATATATATATATATATATATATATATATATCATCAAAACTAACTCTATAATTTAAGAAGGGGATTTTTTGAGTATTTGAATAAAAATTTCATCTTAGTTCGTAATGACTTATGTTTTTCTATCAGTTATTTCTAATAATTCTTTTATAATATCAAAATACAAAATGGTGAAGTTCAGAAATAAATGTAAGTATCGAAATTTCGGGAATTTTCAAAAACCCAAAGAATTACAAATGATGAAGTTCAAAAAATTTATTTTTATATATCTTCTTCAGTTATTTCTAATAATTCTTTTATAATATCAAAATACAAAATGGTGAAGTTCAGAAATAAATGTAAGTATCGAAATTTCGGGAATTTTCAAAAACCCAAAGAATTACAAATGGTGAAGTTCAGAAAATTTATTTTTATATATCTTCTTCTATACCTATATTTTAGCGACGTGATATTTTGAAAGGATGGGGGGGGGAATTTAGTTAAGTTCGTTTTTAAAATTATTATAATTGGCAAAGTTCAGAAAATTTATAAAAATTTAACTATGGCTGCTTTTTTTTAGATTTTAAATTTTTAATCTTAGTAGCGAAGCCATTGCCTGGCATATATATACAAGCCATACTTCGTATTCTTTCTTACAGAAAGAACTTGGTTCCACAGGCACTCCTTCGTCGTGTGGCCTACGGCCTTTTTGCTATTCTAAACCGCTTTTTTTATCCCCTTTATAGACTTTATTTTAACACCCTGAACCTCCTTTTCAACATAGATCGCCTGAAACATTTTTTTAAAGTTATTTCACCTTTTATTATATTGTCTTTATCCCTTGAAGATTTATATATGGTTGAGAATTTTCCAAACACTTTTTTTCAACATAGACACCCTGAAACCTTTTTTTAAAGTTATTTCCTCCGGTTTGATATATAGAAAAGCCTTCGTCAGATCTCTTTTTTCATCTAAATTTGTTTTATATACGAAATGGTAGTAATAAAGCACCAAAGCCCTAATTTTAATACATTATTGAACTTCACGATTTGTATGTTTTTTCATTCCAAATCATTCGATAATTATATTTATTCTTTTCTGAACTCTTAGAAAGAACTTTGATAAAAGCTCGAAACATACAAAAAAACAGCCCTGCGAATAAACTAAACTCAAAAACATGAAAGTTACTTGTCCACTAAGCAAAAATTTCAAAAATTCACCAAGTTAAATTATAGAGTTAAGGATATATATATATATATATATATATATATATATATATATATATATATATATATATGTGTGTGTGTGTGTATGTGTGTGTTATTCAAAGAGTATACTAAAATTTGCTATGTAAATTATTAATAAGCTTTCATTTTATGGGTTCACGAAAAATTTATATATGCCCAACAGTGGCGTGCGATGACTTTTGAAGATGAGGAAGCAATTTATGTTTTACAAAAATAAATATGTCAATTGAAATAAATATGTTCATTAAAATTAACTATAAAAATGTAAGTTACTCACTTTATTTAAATGTTAATTCTATTCTTCTATCTTGTTCATTAAATAAATCGATGACTTCTTTGTAGAAACCCTTTGTTTTTATTTCTTTAAGTAGTTTTTTGGTTGATGACAGATCTAGTGTTGGCGTAGACCTACCTGTTTCAATAATAGTTTCTCTTTCATTATAAGTCATCGCACTAAACTTCCATTTTAATAAATTTTAAATATTGCAATCGCATTTTTTCCCAACTTCATTTGTATCCATTTTGTTTAAAGGAGGGTTATCACTTTAAAAGTGTATAAACAATACGCGACCCTTATTTTGTAAACAATGCAATCACACTGCCTCGCAGCTACTGATCGCAAAGATAGGAGGGGTGACTCCGGTAGGGCTGCTAGAATCTAGGATAAATTAACAAAATGCTTAAGACACAAGAGCGTACCCATACAGAGTTTATGCTATGTAGCTGCTTTCATTCTCAGAACCAGTATTTAAATATACCCTAAAAAATTTTAAGCTCCAGAGCATAATAATAGTTACCTCATTGTGTCTTAGACATTTTGTTGCTGATCTCTCACCCACAGAGGAGGCCGAACTCGCGCCTACCCAGAGAAGCATGGAGAATGCTGCCTCCCAATCCAGGAAGGTGTATAGCTCGAGGTGAAACAGCTGCGAAGTCCCGCGTTCGGGAGAACATGAGGTCGTGGAACCCATGTGGCTCTGGGGCGACACGTGGGCCTATTGATTTAATAAGAGGAGACTCCAAACAATCGTTTTATAATTTATGTATGCAGCTTTCATTTTCCAACTAAAATGATATCGATTGTTCAAATTGTTCTCTTTATCTGTTTATATGATTTTTTCTAAGAAGGAGGTCCATTGTTTACAGCAGATTGTCAAAGAGATCCGTGATTCAAAAAAGGTTAGGGACAAAATTCAAGAAAGTAGTTCCTTTGGTAGAGTTTCTGGCATCAGCAAGTTTGATTATAAGATTTCAGCAGCAAATACCTGAAGATATGTGAAATTCTTTAATTCCTAAACTTATCACTTGAATTGTTGTGAGTGCACTGCAAAACACATCGTTGCACTTCTATTTTATTCGTATAAAAAGGTTTTCTTTCAAATTTATTCCCCATGTACATATATATAGAGGATGTATGGAAAGGACAGGACAGATCTATTAAAGTTTATTTATCTTAATCGCGGGACATACATGGCGATAAATTCTAATTGAACTGTGACTTTCCACCCCCTCCCTGTATGTACAGGACAGTGCAAAGTTTTTCCCGGCGTATCAACGCAAATATTCCTGTAATTATGAAGTTCCTGGCTAAGAAAGTTTCGTTGATTTGTTAAATTAAGCTGTGCGGAGACTATAAGGTCTCTATGGCTCCAAAATTGGGTCAATTTATTTAATATACATGAATAAAGAGCTATGGGTAGGCTGTGACTTTTCTATGACTTCGTAAATTTATTTCATTTATTTAACGCTACGCAAATTCCAGAATTAAAAATTAATTATGGTTTATTGAATAAATTATATTAATCGGCATAAACTTTGTATACAATCGTATATTAACAATTTTTCATGTTTTGATATAAGGTATGCCAGCGATTCGCCATCCTTTAGTGCCTATCACATGGAAGACCTTGTTTTTAAAGAGCTTTGAACCACTGCATACTTGGTTGCTACCTATTTATCAACCTACATAAGCATAAAAAGTGAAAAGAGTATATATAAATGTGTATTTATGTGTGTATGTAAATTGACTCAAATTCCGTGAAATCTTTGGCAGTCTTACCTCATTTTTGCATTGGTTTAATCATAGTAAAGGAAGAAACTTTGAGCTGAAGAAAATCCTCTTTATCTCGACGAGTTAGTGACTTCTCTGGAGACAATTAGTGATGAATCTATTTCTAATCTTCGGTCCCGTAAAAAACAATTTGTGAATTAACGACGAAAATCGAACTCGTTTTGTTTGATCCCAACGCTTTGCCACATTGCCACTCGTCTTTTGCATTGATTAATATTCTATTGTGAGGGAAGGTAATTAACGGCCTATTTTCGCCTCTGAAGCGCAGTAAGCAATGTAATAAAGCACAACTGTGCGATGAACAAAAAAGGAGGTTGAAGTGCCAATACAAAACTAATATTTAAACTGAACTGTTTCCCCTGCCCTGCTCTGCTTTGGTCTGCTCTGCTCTTCTCTGCTCTTCTCTGCTCTGCTCTGTTCCGGATGATTTGTCTCTGGTTGAGAATGGAAAATAGTTGATGGAAAGATCGTTCTCTCGATATAATTAGTTGCATAACAATTATAATAATTTAATTGTTTATTTAAAATTATTAAATTGTTTGGTTAACATCATTAAAATAGTTTAGTCACAATTATTACATTATTGAGTTATAATTATTAACTTGTTTAATTTTAATTGTTAAATCGTTTAGTCATAATTATGAAATTTTTTTGTTATAATTATTAAATTGTTTAGTTTGCATTATTAAATTGTTTAGTCATAATTTTCAATTACTTATGGAGTTAAATTTATCATTTTCATCTGGTGGTGTCCAAGATGTTGTCAGCGCACGGAGAGATCTGGTTACCAATGGGTGGACGCGCTGTGCTCAGCCCTGTATTCGGGTGGGGAGATCTTACACTTGTCATCAAACACATAGCCAATTACAACACTACATTCTTTTCTCTCCACTCTTCGCAGCGCAACACACACACACACTCTCTCTGTTCCAAGGAATCCTGCCGATAGTTATCTATATCCACATACTTCAGACGTGAAACAGGTCCTTCTGTCGCGGGGCGACGAAGGTTTCACGTGAACACTGTTTGGTGGCAATAACCTATTCCTGACAATTCTCCCGAAAGAGGACTGGTCCCTGGTGCCAGTCCTCTTTTATTATTACTCAGTCAGGATCCGCCTGGATAAAGGCAGTTTATTAAACTACTTACTACTACAGCTTCCGCCCGCTGAGTCACATTCCGCCCGCTGAGTCTCATTCCGCCCGCTGAGTCCTCATTCCGCCCGCTGAGTCCTCATTCCGCCCGCTGAGTCCTCATTCCGCCCGCTGAGTCCTCATTCCGCCCGCTGAGTCCTCACTGAAAAGACTTGTTATCTCTGTGCTCCTGCTTAATTCATCTGTGCCCATAAATTTCGTTTTCTGAGTAACTTAATAATTATAGATACTTCCTGCGCTCATATAATATTAGTCGCTGTATTAAAAAGATTGGCCGTCTTATTCACTGTGTTAATTTTATTTATCTTCATACGTATTCTAGAAATCGACAATGCCCGTGATCAAGTTTGAATGTTCGAGTTGTGGGGCTTCCTTTAATAAGGAAATTTACGTTCCTTCTAACATGGAACAAACTAGAATTTGCCGTTTTTGTATGTTAAACGATGCGTTGGAGCGTAAGTTTGCTAACGCGATTAGCGAAATTAAATTAGAACTAAATTCCGTCGCGAGGGACGTTATATCGACCAACCGTAAAGTCGACGAATTAAATTCGAGTCTAAATTCTACCATTCATGACATGCGTGGGAGGGAAAATAGAAATCGCGACAATCGACCTACTCGTATGAATCATCAGACAATTGTTGACCAGCAACAAAGGATTTTGAACTCGTTTGGACCCCAGGATTCACAATATAGACCCCAAGATTCGCAATTTAGGCCCGTTAGAAATGGAGCTAGACCATCGAGGGAACAACATTTCACATTACCATGCTCAAACCCCTTCGCACTGCTAACTCCTATCGAAGGGGAAGAAGAAACTGTACTAATTGGGGATTCTCTAATTAAAAACCAAGAGCCGGAATTCACAGCGCGAAACCCGTCAAAACGAAAACGATTTTGCTTTCCTGGTGGCCGCATAGATAAAGTAGTTAGTGAAATTGAAAAATTGGACCAAACACGTGACGGGCGTACGATCCTCACGCTCGTAGGGGGGAATGATGTGCACAGATACGACAGCACCCCAGAAGGAATAGTAAACCGCGCTAAGACTCTGATTCATACTGCGAAAGTTAAAGCGGATAACGTTGGAATAATTGGCATTTTACCCCGACTAAAATCCACGTTGCGTCTGCAGTCCCGTGCTATATATACAAACGAGTGCCTTAAGCGCTTGTGTCGCGATACTGGAGTTAGCTTCTTTAACGTTTGGGATAAATTCCAAGACCAACCTTCACTTTATCAAACGGACGGAATTCATTTAAGCGATGTGGGAAACAGTCGGCTGGGTAGGATTTTAGACCAGTCAGTACGTAGCATATTAAGTAGGAGAGTTGCGGGGCCACGTGATGCCCATGCGCCAGACCGTTCCTCGCTTGAAGGGGCAATGAGTATTGGGGAGCAGGGAAACGGAACAGATTCGCGTGTGATAGAGGAGTCCACCTAAAGCGCAAATTGAAATGTATATATTCAAATGTTCGTAGCTTAAAAAATAAACTTGCCGAAATAAAAGCCGTAATTCTAGAGGGAGACTACGATCTCGTATTCTTAAGCGAGACTTGGATAGATACACATTCGGGGATCAGTGTTTGCGAATTTGATATACCAGGTTATAAAATTCATTATACAAATAGACAAACTGGTAGAGGAGGGGGCGTAATAGTGTATATAAAAGATGACTTAAACGCTATAACGATCGACTCGTCTACGGCAGATATGAGAAGTGAGGCCTTATTAATCCAATTATGTTGTAATGCAAAATATAAAATTAATTTAGCCATCATATATCGTCCTCCATCGCAAATAGAAAGAGAAGATGCTGCACTCTTTGATATGCTTTCATCTTGGGTTAGAAATGGAACCACATTAGTCTGCGGCGATTTTAACTATCCAAACGTTAATTATAGTAACCTAACGTCAAATAAAGCTGGGGAGAGACTACTAAACTTTATTCTGGAGAATTTTCTCGTTCAAAAAGTGGAGGAACCAACTCGTGATAATAATATCCTCGATTTAATCATGGCGACTGACGAGTCACTGGTAGAAAATGTTTGTGTAGGAGAGAATTTAGCCTCGAGTGACCATAATGCGATTAGATTCGTGGTTAACACGTGTGTAGATGTAAAAATTAGTACACAGCTCATGCCACGTTTTGGTAGCTGTGATTTTGATACTTTTCGCGAAAGGATTAAGGATGTAGACTGGGGAATGCGCTTCGAGAATAGGTCGGTAGGAGAAATGTACACTGAGCTTCGGCGTACACTCCTTAGTGTAAATTTCGACTTAGTAAAGTATGTGCGCCGTAAGAGCGGGAAGTCGATGAGAGCGCCGTGGGTTAGCCCACTAATATTAAGCTTAATTAAGGACCGAAATAGAAAATTTCAAATACATAAGAACAACGAGTCATTTATAAGTCGGCAAAATTACATAGATTCTCGAAGAGAAGTTAAACGGGCGGTTAGAGATGCGAAGCGGAAATATGAAATAAAACTGGCGAAGGATTCAAAGAAGGAACCGAAACGGTTTTACGGCTATGTAAACAGTAGGAAACCCTTAAAAGGTTCAATAGGGCCGATTAAAGACAAAGATGGTCGTTTGACAGAAATTCCGGCGGAAATGTCTAAAATTTTAAATGAACATTTCACAAGCGTCTTTACTATTGAAGATTCGTCCCAATTAGGATCGTTAGTTGAAGAAGTAGATAATAGTGATATTTGCATATCCGATATAACGGTTAATGAAGTGGAAATTCTTAAATATATTAACCTGATGAAAAAGTCGAAATCACCCGGGCCCGATGGCGTTTACCCCACTCATTTAAAGGAACTTAAGAATGAGCTTGCGAAGCCGTTGCGTGCAATTTTCAATCGCTCATTAGAAGATGGCGTAGTCCCTGTAGACTTCAAGCGTGCAAACGTTACACCAATATTTAAGAATGGGAATAGATACGAAGCAACGAATTTTCGTCCTATTAGTCTAACTTCGGTAGTTGGAAAGCTTTTAGAATCGGTAATTAGAGATAGAATAGTGTGCCACCTCGAGCTAAATAATCTGATTAAAGATTCCCAACATGGGTTTAGGCGGGCGAGATCGTGCTTGACAAATTTGCTCGAATTCTTCCATAAAATGATTTGCGTTTACGACGAAAGCAAAGCTGTAGATGTAATCTATCTAGACTTTAAAAAGGCGTTTGACACCGTTCCGCACGAGAGATTATTAATGAAAGTTAAAGCAATCGGTGTGAAGGGTAAGATATTAAATTGGATTAGAAATTGGCTGAAGGATCGTTCGCAGCGAGTAGTTATAAATGGTGAATGTTCAGATTGGGTCAACGTCAGTAGTGGAGTGCCACAAGGCTCCGTTCTTGGCCCATTATTGTTTCTAATATATATAAACGATTTGGATAATGGCGTATTTAGTACGATTTCTAAATTTGCTGACGACACGAAGCTGGGCAACCGTGCCTATGTAAGATCGGATGTAGAAAAATTACAAAAGGACCTAAACTTGATTGTCAGATGGGCGGATAAGTGGCAAATGCAGTTTAATTTAAGTAAATGTAAGGTGATGCATTTGGGTTGCCATAATTTGAGGGTAGAGTATACCATGAAAGGCCAGGTCCTCGACGTAGTTAAATTGGAAAAAGACCTGGGAGTTTTAGTCTCGGATGACTTCAAAGTCACGAAACAATGCGCGGATGCATGTAAAAAAGCAAATCGTGTGCTGGGTTATATCGCGCGTAATTTCACGTTCAAATCCAAAGAGATAATTTTACCATTGTATAAATCACTTGTGCGTCCACTGCTCGAATATGCGGTTCAATTTTGGGCTCTATACTTAAACAAAGATATCGCGCAATTAGAAAGAGTGCAGCGTAGGGCTACAAAATTAATTCCCGAGCTGAGAAACAGGCCCTATGAGGAAAGACTCAGGGCATTAGATTTGCCATCTCTCGAAGGCAGAAGATTACGTGGCCAGCTAATTGAAGTATTTAAAATATTGAAAGGATTTTCAAACGTTGATTATAGGAATTTGTTCGAATTGGATCATAGGGGAAATACTCGGCAACACGGATTAAAATTAGTGAACAAGCGATTTAACACTAGTATAGCCCAAAACTATTTTACGTTTAAAATTACTCAAATTTGGAATAGGCTACCCACCCACGTAGTGGATAGTAGGTCGGTAAATATGATTAAAAACCGTCTCGACACGCACTTAAATAGTATAAATATAACGTAGTCTGAGCACAGTAAATAATAACGTCTTTGCAAAATGAGTTTGGAGCGGAGGAACAACGAGAGTAAAAATGATGACTAAAAATGATGCCAGCGATTTCTCTTGCATGTGTAGTTTAGATATCCATTTTCTTTTCCGCCTATCCTATAACTAGATTTTCACCACTAGCAGTCGAGGGCTGCGGAAGTTGAGAAGAAAAACTTTCTATCACCCCCCCCTAGGTTGAAGTAGTTAATATGCCTGACATTGTACACATGTAGATAAGTGTGTACAGTAGATTATATATTTAAAAATAAAAAAAAATAAAAATATAGCATGTTAGAGATACACTCGTAGATAAGTGTGTATCGTAGTTTCGGATGTAGTGTAGCGGACTAGCCTTGAGCGGACCTTAGGGTCTTTGTTGGTCCTAGATTCTGTAGTTCTGAAGTGATTAAAAAGGACTGTTACTAACAAATCTTTTTCAGGCGTTTGTGATGAATCTTAGTTAAATTTATCATGATTAAAATGATGTTTTATCCATTTTCTTGAACTATTTCAATGGATTTCTTGAAAAAGAGTGTTTGTCTAAATTGGACTTCAGACATGAAAGGTTGAATTCATATAATTTGGTTTTCAGATACATTTCGCACTTTAAAAAATATTGGTCAGCATTAAAATATTCTCAAATTTAAATAATTTTAAGTTACTAAAATTTAACTCTAGTCAATTGCTATTAAAGGATTTTCACGAAATGTTACTGTAGAAGAATAAGTTCGAAAAGCGACCACGTGCCTTTCTTTACCCACTTGGTCTCGAGATCCCTGAAGGGTGCTTTGAAAGCGCGGCTGATCTACGGCGAGGAGGCGGTCCACGCCGTTTTATTGCACCCCAGCTGTATTGGCTTCAGGACACATTTTCGTCGTCTCGCATGGCCTTCCAGCTAGCATTCCTACGCTCCGGAATAGATTAAAGTTCTTCGAACAGTCTACGCCAAATTCATCTCGGTTCCCCCGAAGGAGTCACTGCCTTTTCTCCAAGATTGCACGAGTTGTGGAAGCTCCCACGAAGCCACCCTGCAGAGCGTCTATATAATCCTCCGACTTGGTTTAGCGTGTAGCACTTCAAGACTTTCCGCCTAATACCGCATAAGAGCTAAGAAAACGCTCAACCATCGCGATTGGAGACAACGACGATTTCGATTCGAGGACGAAGGCTAAATCGACATCCGTGAACTCTGCCATAGTCAATCGGCGAGAATCTAACGAGAATTTCCATCTCCCAAGGCCAAACTACGTGTGCTCCTTCATCTGCCTCGTGAGGTAACACAACTTCTCCATTACAGTTATCGTATCCCGACTGCCCCTTCCTTTCAACGAACACGTAAGCAGTTGCAAACGTTGACGCCTACAGATTATTCTATAATCTGACCTACCGGAATCGTCCCATCCTTGTGTGCGAGCCCCGGTTTAAAATCCCCTTTTAATCACCAACCTGAACCCGACCACTAATCCTATAATTATCCCTCCTGTGTTTAGTGCCGACATTTAAATTCGCCTTTGCGATCATTTCCTTTAAACCCTATCTATATCTGCGTATATTCAAATTCTATTTCTTTTGTTGTTAATAAAGGTATATTTTCGTTATTTTCTTTCTTTTGCAACCTTAAACGTGTACCAGCCCCCTTTTAATCTTTGGCTAACTTGCACTCTGAATTATTTGTTTTAAAAGGACCCCATAAATTTAAAAGTAAACTATACCAACGGAATTCATAATTATTTGCCGTCACGAACCGGCCAGGTCGAACCACCTTAAGCCAGGTTCGACCCCAAAACACCAAAAGGGCATACATATATAGAGAAAGAGTCTGGCCATTCCACGACAGTTATATTAATGAAGTTTATTCAACTTTTCAATACATTTATTAGTCAATGTGCTGTTATTATGAGCATAATATAACAATTAGACGCAGTTAGAGAACATTGTGAACGCGTTGTTTATAATAAAACTCTATTTTCATTTTATTTCATAGAAGATTTCGATGAAAAACATTTACTTAAATTTAATCCTTATACATATTTGCAATTTTTCGTAATTCTTAAGAGGAGGAACATTTATGAAAATAATACAGTGAAGATGTTATGGTCTTTCTTTTGAAAGAATATTGTTTTGTTTTGTTCTTTTTCTCCTTTTACGTTTGTAAATTCAAGTGGCATGAAAGTAAAGAGCATTTCTAAAAGCTTTATATCATCTCATATGTAAATATCACAAAAACTACAGAGTTTAGGCAAATGAAACTGAACAGACTTAATGATAGGCAAAAGTAGATTCAGACCTCAAAATTTGAATGAGAAATTCAAAAACAGAAGGATTCTATGAAGGAATTCACACATTTTAATATGCACACCACTCGAGATACGGCACATGCTGCAGTATCACAATGGTTGCAGCTACCATTGCAGCAGGAATTCTCTGCTTAAGTTTCTCTAGGTCATACTCCCCCCCCCCAAAAAAAAAAACGGGTCACACAGATGATTCTTGGAGATGGCACAGAACTCATTCGCTTTTAGCGAGTTCGTTTTATGCTCAACTGTGGTATGGAGATTTACTTCGTCCCAAATGGGAACATAATGCTTGTTGATTCTGACATTTGTATGCAATATGGCTTCCTCACTGAAAACAAGACATTCATTGAGCTAATCTTCAAGTTTCTCTTATAAATATCGCTTATCATCGGTTTTTAAGTCCTGAATGAGCTGCAGTTTTCATGATTTCATTCACAAGCGTCACTTTAGAAAACACAAAACTGTCGTTGGAAAAGCGTTTTTACTAAGTTTAGATAAGCCAATCACACCTATACAAACAAAGGTAACTGATAAAAAGTAGTCCATTTCGGACAAATCCTCTATCGCGTCTATAGCGAACAAAAGAGAAGGATAGATCGATACGAATATCCAGGGAGGAGAGGGCTAATTATATAAACCTAAGAGGAATGGACCTGATAATTCCTATATCACCTCAACCCTCGTTACTCCACTCCCAGTCCAGTACGCAAGTCGCAGGGAAACAGCACATCGTCCTACTGGTCCTTGGTTCTCCTCCACCTGAATGGAAATTGTATCTACTCCACAATTATTGGCGTCATCATTTAAACACCATCATCTCAATCTCCTAACCAATTTAAAGGAGTACTCCCAACGCACCCTTACCCCGCCTACCCCGGCAAATTTCAAACAAATAGCACTCCACTCACACAAGCTACTCCAAGCGACTCTACGACCACCACTACTATGTAACTTTACCACAGGTGCCAAACCAGCCTCCAAGCCAAGTGAGTCATCCGGCAACTCTCAATCTCCATACTTACTTATTCTACCACATTTAATTACACTCACTGTAGACCATTATCTTACATTTTTATCGTACTTCAATGTGTAGCTACTATTTAGAAGGTGCTATGTACATACGGTTACGCGCATATCTATTGGCAACACATCTCAAATTTTTTAATTGACGAATTTTTATACGTTACTAGTTCGAAATGTACATATTTATATTATATTTAATTATATTAGCCTAAAAGCAATATATTATAATGTATAAATGATAATAAAACAAATTATTAACATTAAACATGATGTTTATTAGAAAAACACAAGAGGAAAAGTATTGGCAACATTCATAATATTACATATATATTATTGGCAACTATAAATTAATACTTGGTATGACCTCCTTTAGCAGCAATCACAGCAATCAGACATTTCATTTAGGTATGAACAAGGTTTTTGAAAGTTTTAGTAGGAATTTTACTCCATTCCTCCACTACAAAAGCTTTTAAGTCTGAGATGCTGCTTGGTGACCTCTTAAGAACACGTGACTTCAGTTCTTTCCATAAATTTTCAATCGGATTTAAATCTGGACTTTAAGAAGGCCATTTCATTACTTTCAAGCGTTGATTGGCAAAATATTTCTGCGTTGATTTGTTCGTATGCTTGGGATCATTATCCTGTTGGAAGGTGAAGCCTCTGCTAAGACTAAGCTTCCTCGCCGATTGTTTCACATCTTCATCCAAAATTCACTGATATACCTCGGAATAATAGTGCCTTCTATCACACAAATTGAGCCAGTACCTGCAGCAGCAAAAGACCCCCGAAAATGATGGAACCACCTCCATGTTTCACAGCAGGTATGATGTTTTTTTCCAGCAGAGCTTCTCCACATTTTCTCCAAACGTAATGTTGGTCGTTTATGCAAAACAGCTTGAGCTTAGTCTCGTCTCACCATAATATTTTACTAAGTTATGCTTTAGTGTAATCAAGATGTTCTCTGGCACACTCTAAACGTCTCTTTTTGTGAACTGTCTTCAACAGTGGTTTCCTCCTTGATACACGTCCATGGAGACACTCATGGTTCAGGTAACGTGGTACTGTTTACCCTACCACGATTGTTCCACTGCTAGCCAGATATTCTTTCAATTCCTCGAAGTGACTTTTGGATTTTTGTTGACAATTCGAACACACGAACGCAAATCTCTGTTAATTTTCTTGGTCGACCTCTCCACACACGATTAACAGTAGTCCCATCAGCCTTAAACTTTACAATAATATTCCTTACAGATGAAATTGAGATATTCAAACTTGCCGACATTTTTATATTTCCATTTCATTGGTTGTGCAGCTCAATTATACACTTCTTATATGCTTCTGAGTGTTCGGATGTCTTCACCATGTTGCTATTTCAAAATTATAGTAGAGATGATTCTTCAGCCGTGTCTAATACCATAATAAACACCAAAAAAAATATCCGTGCAAGCAATCTGCTGTCCTGGATTAGTCTAGAATATTCCATCAGTCAATCTCGAACATTCTTTGCTAATTAATTCTAATAATTTTATTTGTTAAATCAGTATTATGTAAACGTTGCCAATACTTTTGCTTCTCGTGTTTCTCTAATAAACACCATGTTTAATGTTAATAATTAGTTGTATTATCCTTTATACATTATAATCTATTGCTTTGAGGCTAATATAATTAAATATAATATAAATATGTACATTTCGAACTAGTAACGAATAAAAATTCGTAAATTACAAAATTTGAGATGTGTTGCCAATAGATATGCGTATAACTGTATCAGCTTAATTTAGAGTGAAACTAGGGGACCAGGATAGACCATTTGCTCCGCATAGTTGCGCTTATGCCTGTGTGGAAAATTTACGGGATTGGAGTGATAAGGAAAAGAAGAGGATGCCATTTGGTGCCCCAAAGTTGTGGAGGAAAAGCAAAGATCACGTCACCGACTGCTACTTCTGCATGACAAATTTGAAAGGCATTAATCGCGAGAACAAGCACCATGTTCAATACCCCAATGTTCCTTCTTCTATAAAACCAGTCCCACATGTCCCCGATCTTCTTTTACCCGATCCTGATTTTACCATGGGTTCTAGCTTCGATTTTCTAGGCTAGTGTCACTACCGATACAGCTAGGCTTGATGCATGCAAACCAAAAGAGTGCGACCAACTGGTGCCATTAACGTAAGCCGAACTCAACGACCTGACACGAGACCTAAACCTTGTCAAAGATTTTGAGTTTACCTCTTCAGAAAAATGTATGTTGGCACCAGGGACATCATTCTATTGGTATCCGGACTGCGAGAAAATTTAGGAAATTTTTCCCGTTTGATGAAGCCTCTTTACTTGTCTACTGTAACAACACTGTTTCCTTGCTCCACTTAATAGGCACAAAGTATGATTCTATGGAATAGAATCTTTCATTGACTCATCTAACAGAAATTTCAGGGCAGTTCTTCTTAATTTAGGCAATAAGTTTTCATCGATCCCTGTTGGACACTAAGCTACAATCAAAGAAACTTGCAACAACATGGACCGTCTGTTGTCTGCTCTCAACTACAAGGAACACAAATGGCTGATATGTTGTGATCTTAAAGTTGTTGGATTTATCCTAGGAATTCAAAGTGGGTACACAAAGTATCCATGCTTTATGTGTTTGTGAGTCAGTCGGGCTAACGACCCAGCATTATGTCAGACAAGACTGGCCATCAAGACAAAGATTAGAACCTGGTTCACAGAACATTCTATCCCACCCCCTGGTTGAACCGAGCAAGACATTGCTTCCACCCTTGCACTTTAAACTCGGTTTGATGAAGAACTTAGTCAAGGCAATGGAGAGAGAAAGTAGAGAATTTGCTTTACTCCGTCAAAAGTTTCAACGAGTCAGCATGAAAAAAAACAAAGGCAGTTGTATTTGGTCGTCTTCAAATAAGGTAGCTCATCAAGGACACCAGTTTTGATGAAGCACTGAATCCTGCTGAAATCTCTGCCTGGTTGTCCCTTAAGTCAGTCATTTCAAACTTATTTGTCATCCACAGAAGCTCTCAGTATGAGAAGGCGGTTGATGAGCTAATGGAGAATTTTCACAAACTTGGTGCGTGCGTGTCGGTTAAAATGTACTCCTTTCAGTCCCACCTGCACTATTTTTCGAGAATCGTGGAGAGTTCAGCGAAGAACAGAGTGAGACCTTTCACCAAGATATCCGTTGTGATGAAAGAACGCTACCAACGGCATTGGGATGTCAACTTTCTGGCTGACTACTTCTGGTGCCTAAAAGGGGATTTATTGTCTGCTAGGCACATTCAAAAGTCCCTGGAGAGATCATTCATCTATGAGTAGTTTTGTATGTTGTATTCTTTTTTGGTATCAATTATAACATTCTGTAAGCCTTTTATGTATATATCAGTGCCAAATTTACTATTGTGTGTACATTCGCCTACAAATAGATCGGAATATAAGAATTTCTGGCATCTGCTTATATCTCAAAAACTTGATTTGATTAGATAAAATGAGCAGGATTTTCGGTTTCAGCGTGAAAACATGTCGAAAATCAGGTATTGTGTGTTAGACCTTGTAAACAGCGCAAACCAGTGTTATTGATGAATCCAAATAATAGTAAAATTGTAGATAAATAGAATTTGTCGGAATATTTTGGGTTCGCTTTGCTTTTGGCATGGCTTCGTTCTTGGGTTGTCAGAAAAAGTAGATAGATTTGCATTCATACACAGAATGTGATAAGGAGTAACATAAAACCACCGCAAGAATCGTCACGAATATGCTTTTTTAACATACCAAGTTAGTTTACATTATATTCTCACGTACTTTGTTGTTTTTTATAACAAATGAAACTCTTCAGTAGCCATCATACAGTTGTGGCTGTCCATTAAAAGGAGTTTTCCTCCCCACAGATTTTCATGTCATTTTACATTTTTGATTCCATCCTTTACACTTTTGTTGATTTTCCCCATTCCTTTTATTTATTTATGATCCCTACATATTTGTTTCTTCCTTTAACATTTGATTCACATCTTTGACTTCTTCCATATGTGGACTTTTATCGTTATACAGTTGTTTTAGTCAGAGAAACCTTCAATTCTGATCATGCAGCTTTTTCTCGACCTGATTTTTTACGGTAACTTTTTCTCTTCATTTCGCAACATCGATCAGCATCACTGCTAGTCGTTTCTGCCGAAGGGGATCGGCAATTTCTTTGCCCCTCACCTCCTTTCAACACATTTCTCTCAAATGTTTGCCTGCTTGAATAAGTTTCTGTTTATCAGTTTTAATTTCCTCTCTCGCTCACACGTATTTTTCCAGATATATTTCTCTATAGTTAATTGTCCATTTGTGAAGTCTGTGTGTGTGTTCTTATGACTGTGTGAGAGATAGAAAAGTAGGTGGACAGACAAGAGAAAAATTAGATTGAATGTGCATTGTTCCATCGCAATTGAGAAAATCCCTGCCCTGGTTTAATGCTTGGAGCGGGACACTTGGCAGCGATGATTGAATTGGAACCCTTTTCATCAATCGACACCATCGCCCTTCTTTTCCGGTATTGGGGGATTTCACAGAGCCCCCCCCCCTCTACCTCCTGCACAGTGATCCGAACTAACGAAATCCACTCCGAAACGAGAGCTTGTCAAACAAGGGAATTCTATTCCTCCAGGATGTCAGAGCTATCCCGACCGTAAGGTAGTTCCATAATTTCTATGGTCCCGTTATCACCTTTACCAGGGAAGAGAGTGCTTTATTTGAACTCAGCTTTGGTGCCACGAGTGCCTGGATAGCCTCAGTATCTTCGAAAGCTCGAGTGGCCTTGGTGTGTAATGTCTGCCCATCCCCTTCTTCTATCCGTCTAAAGGATTGGCTTTGCACTAATCCATCAAGGGGAGAATTGGGTCATTTGGACCCTCGTAAAAGCGACTAACTCAAAGAACCCCTCTTCATTTATTGCCTTGACCGCCTATGCCCGAGTTCCGCTGTCGTCGTGTGGCAATTTATTCATGAATTTTCAGACATAAATGTGCATTATTTGTGTGTACTCATACAATGAAACATCTCACACAAACTTATGCATCCATATGCACAAACACCCACACAAACATTCTTGCATACCTAACATTCGCAAAAACCCGACACATACAGCTAACAAACAGTGTCAGCCACATGCATAAATACAACATACAGGGCGTTGATGAACACAAACTCCCTCCTTGAAATAAAAGGGAGTCTAATGTAGGGGAAAAAGGGTCGAGCTTAAATTTATGGCGCATAAAATGCATCTTTCCCAGTTGATTGCCTTCCGTTGAGAGGCTCCGTTTAATATGGTGGAGCCATCGGAGTAGAAAGTCTCGCCGGCCTCTTCAGAGCCATATAAGACCAGGTACTGGCAGTAATAAACAGTTTAATCCTCCACTCGGTTTAGAGATTATGCACATGTAAGAGAAAATACTTTCACACCTATTTAAACTTCTCGTAGGTTGCCTTCATTACTCGTCTCGCCTAGGAATCTTCATTCTGCGGGAAGACACGACGCTCCGACCCAGAAGAGTGCAACTAACCCTCGTTCCACGTTGATTGCTGGTGTCGTTGCGTGGAACCAAGAAGCGAAATCAATGAGTCACCTCAAACCGAAAGTGTCTAAAGAATTGGTGAAGTTGGAGGAGGCAAAAATATGTGGAAGATTTCTACCTGCAAATACAACTGCCTTTTCGGGCCAGAAGGGCACGCAATCGTTAGGGTTTGGCCATGATAAACGTGATACCACCTTATGCGGTTCTGTTAAGTACCTGTACTGTGTACGCAATTGTTCCAGAAAACTTCAAAAGTGCCTTACTAGCCCCAGCACTTAGGGTTAATTGCCTTTGTTGGTTCAATTTTTATATTATTACCAATTTAGGGATGGGGTACTTTTCATTTCGTCTTCTCTCCCTGTTCCCCTCATTCCCACGCGTGTATGGACTCCACTACGAGTGAAAGAGGGCATTAAACTCCTGCAGAAAAAACAATGGCAACGGAACATGAACATCCTAGTATAAAAAAGGGCTTCAACCTCGATTAGATTCCTTAAATTGTATTCCGTTCTGTAATTTACCATTTCACCTCTCTCCTTTCCAAGATTCTGAAACAAGTGACCTACAATTTCATTGTTCAGGGTCTCTAGATGACTGCGAGAAAGGCGTACTTAAGAGCACTTGCCTAACTTCCGGAAATAAAGGACTTCCATAAATGCGCAGAGAATTCTAAAATGGAAGTTTATAACTCTGCGGCCCGGTCGGTACTTATAAAGAGATCTCAAGTTTTGGACGATCGGCATAAAATCAACGCTGAGCTTTCAACTTGATCATGAATAAAACGAGTTGATTATTTGGAATTTGCAACTCTTTTCTGGGTTTTATGCTACTGCGTCACGCAAAAATGGCTACTTTCAAGATATAAATTACTGTTTCAAAAGGAGTCCGATCCTCTTTACAGATGACTCGATATAAAGACACGTATGTACATGATTGCTTGAAGATACATCAAGTCAATGGTATGGCCCGGTTTCGTCTCGTAATGACCTAAAGCGAAACACTATCATGGAATTGCGTTTCAGAAAGGATATTACTTCCTTCGAAAATGGCTTCCGGAACTAGTCAAAAAACTCCATAAATAAAAGGAATTTTCCTACAAACATGTCAAGGATAGGAAGAAAAGATTCGTAAAATTGGAAGGAAAGATGGGAAATGAAAAGACAAACTAAAATTTTATCTGGATACAAATGCATTTAGCAATTAATTTGCATTTGAGTGTTGGAGCAAAGGTCGTAGAGATGGAGCCTCTTCCTCCTGAAAAGTCTTTAGGGTTGCAAAATGGATTTCAACGTTAAGCGGAGACTCGAAGTTAATCTATTTTGACCTTCATATAGCGTAAAGATTTTAAAGAATAGAGCATCTCTATTGTGTGGACCTAATTATTTTATCGTGGATTCCAAACCATGCATCCTTCTACCACACGGTTCCTCCGATCTCTTTTAGTTCTTTTATTCCACTTTTACAACTTCATACAGGTAGCGGGAGAATCGACTAATCTCTTTTGCAGTTTTTATTTCATTTGTGTGTTTAATGTGGCATTCATGCCATTGTGTTCCTAAGCCCTCACCTATATGAGCTTGTTTGTTGTTTATTTTGTATGTTGAAATGTTGTTTTATATGTTTTATTTGTTTTTTATTTATTATCTTATTTTCATTTTCTGTAGGGTTGATTCGTTTTGATTTTCGCTTTCCTCGTGCACTTACTTCACTTTTGTTTATTACTTTTGACGACACTTATCTTTTTGTATTACACTTATTTATTCACTTCTATTAAGTTCACTTGTTAATTACTCCACTTTACTTGGTTTGTTTGATTTTTCTATTCACTTTGGGTATTTTTTGTTATAGTTTCACTAATCGGTTGTTCATTTTTTGGTAGTTTTGTCTTATTCCGTTATCTTTTTAGTATTCTTGTTTGGTTGACTTAATCGGTTTAGTTGTTAATGGTCGGGATAAATGTCCTTGTCGGTTTTTTATTCGGTTTTGGTTAAAGATTTCACTTAAGTAAACATGGAAGCCTCATCAATTCCCAGCTGATGTCTTCCGCTGTGGAATCGAGTATTGAAGGGGTTTTCTGCTCTGATGTTAGTGTGCTCTGCAAATGTTGGAGGCAGTTCTTCTATTTTCCTCTATATTTTATCACTTCTTTACTCGGTGTTGATATTGAATGCATATTTTCCTGCCTCCTGTTGCAGTCTTACCTAATTTCTCTCTCTCTCTCTCTCTCTCTCTCTCTCTCTCTCTCTCTCTCTCTCTCTCTCTCTCTCTCTCTCTCTCTCTCTCCTTCGAGTGCTAGTAATTAGGTTTAAAACTTTATTATGAATCATTTGGAATTCCATTTTTGGGGTTTATTTTATTTGATGTTTATTCTAATGGGAGGGTACATGAGAACCTTCCTTCCTAGTGCCATATATTTCTTTTATTTTCTTCTTCACGCTTAAACCTCTTAAATTGTATAGTAGGTTTAGTATTGGCTTTGCCTTGTTCTTATTCTCCGTTCTATGATGTTTGTAGTCTATTGATGTTATTTTTAATCCCAAGACTTGACTCTCTCTGTGATATCTTTAGATCTAGTAGTTAACCTCTATATCTGCAGTCTTGTTTCTGGAGATTGAGACTATCGTATCTTTTCTCTTATTGGTTCTTATTTTCCAGTCCTTTTCAAAATTGACGATGTTCCTGAGCTCTAATAATGTAGTCCTTGTCTAAAAGCGTTCGTTCCTGTATTCAGTAAAGACGAGCTGCTTATGTCGCCCGCGTACTGTATGTTTATACAATCAGGCATTATTAGTGGTGCTAGGTCTGTTGTATAGATTAAATACAGCTTGGGACTGAAACAGCCACCCTGATGGGGTCCACTTTACAATTCGAATTCTGGTCCTCAATAATCATTAATTATCACGTGTGCTTTCCTGTCTGTGGTGTAATGGCAGAGTTCTCTCCAGATTGCAGTTTGTCTGGAGATTTAGAATTTCAACTTGCATTCCTCTGACTCAGACTTTGCCAAATGGTCTACATCACTCAGGACCAGATCGATATATTTTATATTTGTTTTTTTCCTTGTTAATGTTCTCAGTAATTATATCAAGTGCCATCGTATTGGCTCTGCTTCTTTGGAATCCAAACTGGTAATCATTATTAAGTTTATTTCCTTCGAGATATTATTTCAGTCTTTAACTAAGTTGTTTTTTTAATACGTTGGCGATGAAATTCAATAACGATATATGCCATGAGGGAAGAAACTTGCGTTTAGGCACGTGTTATAGATGTTTATAATGTTTTTATTATGATGCCCCATGCCTTTTGTAAGATTAATTCTGGTTATACCTGTTGACCCTGGCGCTTTTTGCTTAAAGAAATGGAGTACGCCTTTGATTTCCTGTTTTTATATAGGCTGTTGTACCCAGAATTACTTCGTTCTTATCCGCTACTGTTGGTGCTGCGGTGAGCTTGGTGCATCTCTTGCAAGTGTAGACCATTTCATATATCTCGGGGTTAAAGTCTTCGTTCTCGTTTGGTGTTATGGAGAACATGGACTTCCAGTGAAGCCGAAATAGTTCTTTTGTGGACCTGTCTTCTCGGATTTATTCTCACCCTTCGTTTAGAATAATCATCTTCTTTCTCGTGCGTCTGATTTTAAAGAATCCTTTGGGGATTCTTTCTACATTTATTTTTTTCTCTTAGGCTATCGCATATATGGCCTTGCCGCTCCTCTAGGATATGCCTTAGTTTTTCCTTTCTTCTGAGTGCATCGTATCTTTCTCTTGTAGATCCGAGCTTTAAATGATCGCATATTGCGCTTAGCTGTTGACTTTTCTCTTTATTTCTTCCCTCCGGTAATGGTAGAGAAGAGTACAGAATCTTATCGTTTGGATGTTTCTTTCACCCAACGCGTTGATTGTTCATATTAATCATGAATTTTACTCTTTAATTTCCTTCAGGTCACGCAGTCTCTTTGCTTCCTCGTGCTATACGCTCTTCTAAAGTTACTCGCTGGTAAAGGAGGAAAGGTCAAGCACAAGAAAGGCGAAAACGTGAGTTTTCACGGGAAGCCATTTTCTGCGAAGAATCGCACCCAAGTTACATGCATACTTAGCTTGATTAGAGAGACATCCTGTTGCTAATTCCGGGCTATCCTCGAAAGAGGGATTATTCACACTCCATGGTTCATAGCCTTCACTTTTTCATATTTTTGCAACATAAGGCAACTATCACTGCGCCCAGACATTCTTGGTAGTACGATGTGGTTAACCTCGCAAGGAAACCCTGTTAGGAGACGCAAAAAAAATGAGTCATTAAGGATACGAGCAAGATGACCTTGGACAAGCGTTTATTAGAGTAACCCTATTAAGGTATGAGGGTTGCTGAGCACGCTAATAGGAAGGAAAATGGAAACCAATAGGTTCACACAGAATAGAGATTAGACCTTTAGATTTTTTCCTTATGCAGTTTAGGAAAATGGTTCTCTTTTCACTAATGAGCACCATGGTAAACGAATTTACCAAGCCACTTCCCCTAATATTAATGTCAAATGGAAACAATAGAACACCGCAAGAAGTTGTCCGAGGAATTTTCACCCACCTCAAACCTCCCTCATCAATTGCATGGAATGGCCTACGGGATTGATTGTACTATTTCCTGAACAGAAAGATGTGGAGCACTTCTATTTTCACAGGATGCATCATCCTCAATAAATGACTTTGAAGAGAAAACTCCACCCCAGATCATCGCCAAAAGCATTGTCAGCTCTCTAAAGATAGAACTCCCAGTTGGATCAAACAGATCTCAATAGATTAAGGAGTAATTTGAACAAATACATCCATGGCTGAAGATACATGAAGTAATTTAATTCAGGGAATGCTCATACACACACACATTCAAAATTGTGTATGAAATCTATGAAATGGCCTTCAAGATCATCGAGAAAAGACTCATTGCTTTCTGAATGAGGATCCTCCAGGCAAACATACAAAGAACCCCTTTTATAATCATTGAAATTTGCTTTCGTGGCTACGCAATTTAAGACCACATTAGCATGGAATGGCCGTCACAAGGAGATTGTGATGTGCTCGGAATGTGGCTTGAAAGGTCATCCCAACCGAAATTGTCAGAATGCAATGAAAAAATGCATTAGCTGCGAAAGGCCCCACCAAAATAAAGCCATGTATTGCATTTAAATGAAGGACATAGTAGGGTGTAAGCATTCGCTACATGCACAACATACAAATATAAATACACACCAGACCGACACCACCCATACCCACCAAGGCTTACATACACATCTCACACAAAAACTCCAAGGGTAAAATTTGACAAGCTCCTAAAATTCCACACACATAGAAAACCTTGCAAACAAGAGCCAAAAACACAAACAAGAAGCTGCGCAGGCTCTATTCTGCCAGCCATAAACTACAACTACACATATTTATAACACTAGTCAGACCACTTCTCACATATGCCCCACTCACACTCCTAGTCGCGACTCAAACATGGCAGAGCAAAGCACAGCATATTCAGAACTCTGCTTTCCAATGTACACACGAATGACCACACTACACGAAAACAACAAACTAATACCACTCAATACCCTCTTTACAAGACAGTAGGGGAAAATTGAAAGAAGATTCCACATACAGCCATACACACGACAGACAATACGCTGCAATGGCATTAAGATACCCTGTAGCCCTCCACTACTATCATCCAATATCAATCCATACATAAAAAAACAGCAATATTAAACATCGTTTCCATAACAGGTGCTTCTTCTCCTCATCTTTCTACTGCCCCACTCAATCCCAATACTATCTTTAACGCACAATAACACTACACATCCGTGTCTAGCCACCGACCTCTCAACTCTTCCTATTCCCCGCAATGAATTTTCCGAACTTTTTCCACTCTTAATAAATGATCTCCTGTGGTATTCCAACGTGATCCCTCAATTCTTCTTTATATTCACAAATCTTATGGTAAGAAGAAAGAAAGGGGAAAACCAAGAAAGATCTAACGACAATGGAATATGTCGGACGCTACAGCAACGAAAATATCCACACAACATAGAATGGAAACAGTTAATATTGATGAGGAATTGAATATGAGAATACTGACGCGTCTACTTCATGCACACATGATGAACATAACAAACCCGGGAAGTTATGCTGCGTCACTTATTGAGATGCTCAAGGAAAATGGGCTCGAGCCAAAGAAGTTCCTTAAAAAGGTTCTCTTCGGTGACCTTCAATATAAACATAACGGAAAAAACTACAAAGAATTATGGAACAGATGAAAGGAAATAAAGAAAAACAAGACGGACAAACAGATACATGAGAAACCGATTCAGAGACTAGTACCGGGGAATCCGCTTCGGAAGCAAGAGTAACAAGAAAAAAAAAACATCAAAAAATAAGAAATCTAAATAAAAAGGAAGCATTAACTCAAAATAGTAAACACCGCCCCTATCTACCTCATTCTCCCGAAATTGAAAGGCAGAATATCTGTGTAGACGGGAATAGAACGAGGGAAATAAAAAAACGATAAATGCAACCGCCCGAGACTACAGGGAACAGGAAACCAACGAAACATATATTATGGATAGACGGAAATTAAAACAATTTCAGATAAATACAAACGAATGGAAAGATAGAGAATAGATTTATGGAAATATTTTTAGGAAAATAGACCTTGATATAAAATTAATATCAGTACATGGAATAGACTTAGAAGTAAAAAGGATCAAAATATGGAATTATATCATCGTAGCAACTAACCCTTCAAGAGAGAGATTCAATGGAGTCTCCATTGCGGTCAGAAAAAGCTAGAGTACAGGATGCAGGAATGGATAATAGAATCATACTCTGCCTTAGAAATATAACTCGAAGTCACGAGTCTTATCATATCAACGTAATATCAGCCTCCAAGGAGAGGCGGCCTCCTGATTGCTAACTTCATAAGACTATTCAATAATAGAAAACTAGTCTTTTATGGGATACATAAACACGCATTATATATACAGAAAATGGATATATAAACACAAAGGGTGACAAAAGACACCTGAATACGATGTTAAATAGGGCAATGCAACAGAGATTAGGGCCAAAATTCCAAATCTACATCAAAAACAACGTAGCATCAAGACCTAATATCTGCTTGTCGAACTTCAACCTCCCTTTTAATTACCACTTAGGACTCGTGAACATTCCAATTACCGACCTCACAGCATCCCTGCTAACAGTTGAAATAAGCAAACAGGATGAAAGAATAGTCATTCAAAAGGAAGATAAGAATTAATGCTAAAAGATAAACAAACTACAAGATGAACCCGTCGTTCAAAAGGTTTTTAGAAAACACTATAAGAACCTTTTTAAGATCAGTGTAAAAGAAAACGAGAACTTCAACATTGAATTTGAAAGTGAGATTATAGAACTTAAATAATAGAAAGAACCTATACCCACCAATTTGTCGACAAAAATATGAGCACCAACGAAAGAATTGATATCATCACGATCGAAGAGCTTATTTGAACAATAATCAGTGTAGGAGAATAGCATAATGCTCCCAAGTTTTGCCCACCTCCCTTCCGTGCGGGCCGCTTATCAACCCTTTCCCTTTCGGCCCAATACCTGGTGGTCTTCAGCCGGAAGAAACCGTCGGCCATTTCAGCTAACCATCGAGTTCCTTTCCGGAGTATTTATCGATAAATGGGAGCCCATTTTCGCTTCCGATAGTAGCCGGAAGTTTATAAAGGACTAAATGGAGTAGCTTGACATCTAATCTACTTCCGGCGCCCTGAGAACCTCTCCTGAGTTTCGAGTATAAAAGACGAATTCTTTTAACCCTCAGTAGTAGAGCTTGCACAGCGTCTGGCAGGTAGTTGTAATTCGTCGAAGCATCAAGTCTTCAGAGAGGAGATCGGTCTCAGTTAGGGAGGCTCCTTATCCCGATGGTCTGCAAGGAAGTACGGACCCAAGCTCGTACTCACGTGTAAGAGCCGAAGCTACAAACAGCCTCACTCTGGTTCCCTAAGCGAGAAAACTACATCTTGGCTTTTCTCCGTGACCCTTCGTGTCTATAGGTCACTTCGCCTCCCCCCCTCCTCACAGAGGCACCCAAGATTGCTCGGAGTTTACGAGCGTGGGGCCCTCTGTAACAAGAAACTCCCGTCACCGCCTTCTCTCAGCAAGAATCGTGACGGAATTGTGGGATCAGGTCGGTCCCTGGAGAACCTACCTCATCGTCTCCACCCCTTACCTCACCACTTTCACTCACCAGCGCCACCCGAACATTAGGTTCCAAGGTAACCCTTCCTTTTCACATTACCCGACTTTACCGCGAAGCTTACCAGCATTACGAGTGCATAGGGATTTGTATGATGAATAGTAATTTTCAAGCCAAGTGAAATATCCTAGATTCGCTTATTAATTAATCTCCCAAAGCACATTATTTGATATATATATATTCTTGTTTAGTGTTCATTAAAACTTTATTTTCATATTGTTGCGTATCTAACTTCCTTTGGGTTGCTTGCTGGAAAAGTTCATTCCAATCCCTCCGTAGCATAAGGAGTAGTACGACGACTCCTCCGCATTCGGGAAAATAGGATATATATATATATATATATATATATATATATATATATATATATATATATATATATATATATATATATATATATATATATATATATGATTCGGATAAAACGTTTAAAATGCGTGTCTGATTACAGGCTCCTTTCTCGACGACCTGAAAGTGGCGAAAATGATTTTAATACCAAACACTGGAAGATCTCGTTGTTGGGTAGGAAACTACCGAGCTATTTCTCTACTGCATTTCATTGAGAAGGTATAGGAAATGATCTTAGAACGCAGACTCGATCAAGAACGCGAGGAAAACAATCTTTATAATGAGTGCCAATTCGGATTTCGGAAAAGCGAGCATGGACTGGCACTCTGACTAATAATGAAAAGACTAGCAAAGGCGAAGAACGAGAATATGAGAGATGTGTCTACATCTTTTGACAAAGTTTTGCATAGGGGCATCAAGTAAAAGATCCTGTAGAACTATGTTACTCGTATGTTTAAATACTCGTATATAGTCACCATGGGGAGCGTTTAAGGCTTGAAGTTATTTACACAGCAGACATACCACTACCAGTCAAGGAATGATGTATGAACATACAGTTTAAAGATGATATTACACAAGTTAATGTTTAATCGTATAGGCTCGGCCAATTCCAAGCAAGAACAACAGGAACAAGAACAATCAATACGAACCGAAATGGAAGATTAGCACCAATCGAGAGAAATTCAAGATTATACCAGTCTACAGAAAAAAGAGAGCAGATATATAAGTATACGATGAAAGATATAAATACAGTAACGAAAGCAAAGTGGTGGGGTTAAAAATAACTACATCTGGTAACAATAAAGATGGAACAGACATAAATGAAAAAGGAAAAATTGGACTCAAACTAGTATATAAACTAAGTCAACAGAACAAGAAGAATATTTACCAATCAATAATCCGCTCACACTAATATATCTTAAAATTGTGATGTGTACACTTTGAAGAAACACATCTTCAAAGTTGCAGATGATCCAAAACAAAACAATGTATTTCAGAGTCACAAGGAGTCACAAGGAATACTAGTACCTCCAAGGCCATTGCTGACCATACCGAGGATTTACTATTTTGGGAAAGCTCTAACATGTATCATGAGAAAGGGCATAGCACAGGTGAAGGTTGTCCACTCCCACTTCTCCCATCTGCTTTTGCGGCCACAGAAAGTAGAAAAGATACCTCATTATCATGTGAAAAAGGACACAATAAGTAAATTTTAATAGAATAGCTGAAACTTATTTAACTTACTTTTATAATCTACTTGATACTACGTTCTATACATATTCATGGATTACCTAATCCAGTCAAGATTTGAACTGTTCTACAGAAGAACTATTCACCACCTCAACCAGAAGATGGTTCCAGGTACCGCATATCTTATACGAGAAGTAGTTCCCCCAAATACTAGTCTTGAATGGGGGCAAATCTAGCTTGTAACCATGGTTACGTTTTGGATTTGTGTTTAAAGTAAACTCCAGGTGAGGTCTGCCTAGAGAGTTGTACATTTTGAGGATATTCTCCCTGTTTCAGAAGGGAAATTGCCTTTTTATGAATCTCAATAGACTTTGTGCTTTATTCTACATTGGCACACTTCCTGGAAAACTTTAGGTCGCTGCTGATTCGCACACCCAAGTCCTTTTCCAGGTCAGTCAGCTCCAGAACTTTACCTAACAAATGGTAGTCTTCTCAATGCTTAGCATTGCCAATTTGCATCACCTTGCACTTGTCAAGGTTGAATAGCATCTGCCAAGCCTCGGACCACTCTCCTAACATCTGACAGCAGTTTTTTAGGCTTTCCACCCCTTCGCGCGAGCTCACGCCACCTCCTAATTTTGCATCATCCGCGAACTTGGATAGCGAGCAGGCAAACCCATCCTCTAAATCCATTTATATAGATGTATCCCAATAGACTTTGTACTTATTTTCTATATCGACACACTGCCTGTAAAATTTTAGGTCGCTGCTGATTTGCATGTCAGTCAAGTTCAAAACTATACCTAAAAAGTGGTAGTCTTCTCGAGAATTGGCACTGGCAATGTGTATCACCTTGCACTTCTCAAGATTGACTGTCATCTGCCAAGTCTCGGACCACTCTTCTAACCTCTTAAGGTTATTTTGTAGGTTTTACACTCCTTCACGTGAGCTCACGCCGCCTACGAATTTTGCATCGTCCGAGAACTTGGATATCGAGTAAAGTAACCCATCGTCTATATCATTTATATAGATGATGAGCAAGAGAGGACCGAGCACGGAACCCTAGGGCACCCCACTACTAACGGGGGCCCATATCGAAGCCCCCCCGTTTATTCTCAATCTTTCTCGCCTGCCTGATAACTAGTTCTCAACCCAGTCGGCCACCCTACCTGTGATGCCAACTACGCGGACTTTGCACAACAACTTACGGTGTGGCACCTAATCAAAGGCATTTTGAAGGTCGAGGTATAAGATGTCCATATGCAAACTACGATCGTACTCACTCAGAATTATGTGAAAGAATTCTAGTAGATTTGTGATACACGATCGGTTCCTGCGAATCCCGTGTTGGGAACCCAGAATCATTTGAATGTTTCTAGGTGCTTTACTGTTTCTTTTTCTGCTATTATGTTATCAAGCATTTTGCACACAACAAAGGTCAAACTTATGGCCGGGAGTTTCCTAGGTTTTCGCGACTTCCCTTCTTAAATATGGGATTCACGCCCACCGTCCATCAGTCATCTAGCACCTCACTCGTTTCTAGCGATTTGAATAGTGGAATAGTGGAAGACTTGCATAGAGAAGCAGGAATTGAAACCCTAAACAAGATAATAAAGAAAAGAGCAAAAGCAGTAAATGAAAAGACATGATATGAGATTGGCGAAGAATCAGCCGATCAAATAGTACAAATGGCTGGATTGGCACCCCATTGAAAGTTTCCAAATAGAATGAGGGTAATTGACAGAGAAGAAGAAGTTGAAGAGATATTTGAATAGAATTTAAAGAAAGAACTCAGGAACTCCTGATTGAGATAAAAATTCACGAATAAGATAAGAGACTACGATAACCTATAGAGGGAAACCGAACGATGAATTTCCGATTATTATCCCCCTGTGCCTCTTGATACAGGATGGGAGTCCTGGCTAGTCTTTTACTCTCTCACAACGTTTTGGTATTAAAGGAGGTACGAGATATCAGTAATGCCGTGCGTGAGTTTGGGGCTTTGTCGTCGACTTCTCAACGACTTAAGGATTCTTGGCAATCAAATTTTCATTTTTTCTGATTCAAACATTTTCACGGTCAATGCGGTTATCAACAGGCAGAACGACCACAGCGTGATAAGCTTCGGCTAGAACGCCTCCGAGGTCCGTTACGTACCTAAAACCAAGCACCCGGCCTCTGTGATCATGGTCGGCGTCGTGAGTTCGAATGACAATAATATGCCGATGGTGTTGTTCGCGACCACCTACAGGCTCACCTAGGCATAGTATAGGAACATCTTGGCCACGAAAGTCTTGCCATGGGTAAGATACATCAAGAAAAAGGCGGACTACGTCTTTCAGCAGGACAGTGTAGCCTGGAGCGCGTGCTCGCCACCGAGGACGGCATCATTGATTAATATTAGAATTTCAACACACATTTATATGTATGTCAAAACAATAAAACATCCCTAACTGCATAAAAACTAGCATTGTGTCCTTTGTTGTGTATCAAATTTTGCTATACATTAACCGGATCAATTTTACTCGGAATTTTTTCATTCATTGAAATGTACACTAGACAAAACATAAAGGAGATCTATTAAAATATGTGTTTTTTAAATTAGATCAAATACATACAGTCTATGTATATATATATATATATATATATATATATATATATATATATATATATATATATATATATATCTCAAAGTAACACGAGAGAATGATGGAAATGAATCCATTAAACCACATTGAAAGAGAAAAAGGAATAATTTTTCCTTGCAGTAATATTTTTATTACCTTTTTTCGAAAAATCCGTGCAGGGAAGCGATTCGAACCAGGCACACTGAGGCAGCGAGCACCGCTTTGATCACAGTTAAAAGTATGCCGTTAGTACACTACGCTACGCAGAGAACCAAAAAATTCTCTGAATAGAATAGCATTTAAGAAACACTTTCGCCAGCTCGAACGGAGCGTAGTGTACTAACGGCATACTTTTAACTGTGATCAAAGCGGTGCTCGCTGCCTCAGTGTTCCTGGTTCGAATCGCTTCCATGCACGGATTTTTCGAAAAAAGGTAATAAAAATATTACTGCAAGGAAAAATTATTCCGTTTTCTCTTTCAAAGTGGTTTAATGGATTCATTTCCATCATTCTCTCGTGTTACTTTGAGAGGTATATACATTTGTATATCTGCCACGCGTTTACCTATTCCTCATTTATTCTTTGAGTTCCCAATTAATTTTCTATTTCTTTCATAGTCTCCGTCTGAGCTGGCGAAAGTGTTTCTTAAATGCTATTCTATTCAGAGAATTTTTTGGTTCTCTGCGTAGCGTAGTGTACTAACGGCATACTTTTAACTGTGATCAAAGCGGTGCTCGCTGCCTCAGTGTGCCTTGTTCGAATCGCTTCCCTGCACGGATTTTTCAAAAAAAGGTAATAAAAATATTACTGCAAGGAAAAATTATTTCTTTTTCTCTTTCAATGTGGTTTAATGGATTCATATATATATATATATATATATATATATATATATATATATATATATATATATATATATATATATATATATTTTTCTTTCTCTCAAAAATTGTTTATTTTGATTCCTCTTTTCTAACCAACGACTTTTATATCCCCCATAACTCAGCCTCTTTTCATACACAAGAAAAGGATGAACTTCTGTAATCTATAATGACTTCTCTTTATTTCAAATATATAGATATGTAGCATCAACAACTAAGTTAAAAATAGACGAATTTACATTATAACCAGAGAGGAAAACAATTAGCTGTATAATTATAGATGCTGTCTTCCTCTTTTTCGCTCGAAATTCTAATAACATATCGTGACGAATCCAATTAGCCATTAGCTTAGTGATCACTACAATTGCTTCTAACAGTAATTAATAGAAATTTTTTCCTTCTTTACTTTTTCATTTCATTTTAGTCTTTGACTTTTGGTCTTAAAATATAAACAGAGATCCCTTTTTGTTAATCTCAAATAAATAAGTAATCGTCGCTAAGTGAAACATCCTTCAGAGCCGAGGTAAGAGTAATACCAGGAATGGTAACCAAAGTCTAGCATAGTTTATTACCATAAACTGTTAAGGGGATTTGTTGGTAAATTCCGTCATTTTGAAAAACAAAAGGTAGTTTGAAGGTTACCCACATGAAAATAAAGATTCCTATGCTCTTTTTCTCTATGAATTCTTCAAGAAAGGAGGTATCCCCTGCTTAGTTAAAATTCTTATATGGTGAGGGCGAAAAAGCTGAGGAACGACTTCATTATAAAACAGTTTTCCTGATTTGTGATTTTAAATCTGTAATAAAGGGGTTGGAAGCAAAGAAACCGGGGTTCGATTCTGTTTTCGTTTTATGGATCTCGGCATTTTTATGATTTTTAAGTGTTTGTATTTTACATATTAAGAATTTAGGTTTAGTTAGGTTAGGGTATTCTCGCCTAGTTTTAATTTTATGTGTTTGTATTTAACATATTAATTAGATAGAGTAAATTGGGTTAAGTTTATTTAGTGATTGAACCATAGAGACCTGACTTTATCTAGCCGAAACTAATAGGACGTAAAATATAAACAATTAAAAATTACGATATGGAAAGAGACCTATAAAATTCTCTGACTATTTTAATATAATAATAAATTAACCTAATCTATTTTAATAAAATAATAACAATAAAGAAGTGGGCCTTGGCATAATAGCCATGGATGTTATATTTAGTACGTTTGTTATATTTTAAATTTTTCATATCTCCGACAATAGATGGAGAGGCAGGATAAGAAAAACCAGATGTGGTACTAGGTTCTTTACTATCCATCTAAAGAAGCTCCAGAAAAGCAAAACGTCAGTAAAGAAGAACCTGGTACTGGGTATTGCAATGTTCTGTTACATTCGTTACGGCGCTCTCAATAAAGAGCACTGGTAGGTTTGATGGAGGTCGACCGTTTGTATTATTTCAACATATAAATATGTTTTTAAATTGTAATCTTAATCAATGTGTCCGCCCCCGGCAGTGAGCTTAAAGGCCGCGTACACGTTGGGGACGAAGTCCTTTCTTCTGCCTATGAGGACTTCAGCTCGCCAACGGTGCTGTGGCTGACCTTACATTCTTACCTGCTACTTGCGCCCACACTTTTTAGTCGATCTGATTAAGGTCGGGTGATTACGATGGCAAAAAATCCTTCCACCAGAAGTTCATGTTCGAACTCAGCCAATCTTGCACGGTATTGACCATGTAGGTCGAGGGTATCGTCCTGCTGAAAGAATAACTACGACTTCTTCGTGATCTTTCTCACCCAGAGCAGGACTTTTCTGACCAAGACGTCCAGGTAATCGCCGAGAACCACAACGGCGGCCTCTTCCTCGCGATTTGAAGACACGACGCCTGTCATTATCACGGAGACTGGGTGCTCGGTCAAAGATACGTAGCGGACCTCGGAGACGTCCTGACCCCAACTTACCACGTGGTTGTTCTGCTTGTTGATCACCGGATCGAGCGTGAAATATTTTTCAGGAGAAGAAAATGAAAAATCGATTGCCATAACTTTTCAAATCGTTGAAAAGTCGAGGACAACACTGCAGGCGTTGTTCTCGCATTCGGTCGGAGTTCAGCAGAGGCATTTCCACGCACATAATGGTCTGGTCTCCCTCTTTTTGACAACCCTAGACAATTTGGCCACCGAGAAGTTCTTCTTCTGCGTGAGTGAGGTCATTTTGAGCTTTCGGGGACTTTCGAATTGCTTTTTTACAGTCTAACAATTGAAAACTTGAGATCTGCCTGAAAGAGGTCAATCTTTGAGGTCTTCTCCGTTATTGAGCCTCTCTGCGACTTTGTAGACCGTCATCTGGGCGATGTTGAGCAGAGTGGTGATGTTGGAATTGCCGTGTCCCTCGTGCAGATTCTTTTCACTTCCATCTCGCCTCATCTACACGCAATGGTAAAGACCTTTCTACTAGAAAAGTAGAAATTTAAATTTGTTTGACGGAACTTTTCCAATCACACACTTAAACCTATCGAAAGATAAAAAAAAAAAAATAACATCTTTTGAATACCCGTTGCCACCTCTGGTTTCTCTTACCCTCCCTCCCTCTCTCTCCATCTCCCAATTGTTTAACATTTATCGGAAAGAGCGGCAGAAATGTTTTAACTTTTCGTATGCCGATTTTAGTCATAGTGGAAAAATCAGCTTTTCCTTCTTTGCTTGAGGAGTTGGAGAAATGTTGAGGAAATCCAATGATTTTAATGATCCAATCTACGCACTTAGTATGAAAAAAATATTAGATAAGTTGCTAGCTAATGAGGCCAAGCACTAGGCTTTAGTTTAACTAGTTAGGTCGTGAGGATTTATTAAATCTTCTTTTAATTCAAAAGAATAGAAAAGTATGATTCAGAATCTCGTAGACTCTCTCCCCCAAAGCTCAAAGATGGAAGAGAATAATTGATTTTTCATTTTTTTCACTTTAAATAAAAATTCATTAAAATTAGTAATTCATCTGAATACCTTCACTCTTACCGGAAAAAGCGGAAGAAAAGTTTTAACCTTTCTTACTCGTATGCCGTTTTTTGTTCCAGTGGAGAAATCAAGTTTTCTTTTTTTGCTTGAGGAGTTTGGGAAATCTTGAGGAAATCATAGGATTCTAATGGTCTCATGTATAATTTTCAAACTAATTAGATCAAGCACAAAGCCTTAGCTTAAATAGTTTACCCGTGAGGATTATTTAATATTTTTTATCCAAAAGAACGTAAAAGTATGGTTCAGAACCCCGTAGACTTTTCCCCAAAGCTCAGAGATGTAAAAGAATAATCATTTTTTCCTTTTTTCACTTTATATAAAAATTAATTGAAAATTAGCTATTAATCTCAGCACTTTCACTTTATATCACTAAGAAAAGGAGACACGATCACGTCCTTTCTGTTCAAAAAAAATATGCTTAGGCCATATACTAATCGTTCAAATGATGACAATTGATAAATGAACGATAAATAATCGAAATTCGTAATTTAAGATCCACTGTGTAGATTAATTCGAGTATATGGCCGGATTTCTGACCTTTGCCAAAGAAATAAAACTCCCATTCACCAAAGTGATCTCAAGAATAGAATCGCTTAGGGTGAAATTTCGCTCCAATTTTCTCTTAAACCTGGGTAATCAACCGCTTTTAAATTAAACCCACAAATATCAATTGATTGATTGATTGGTTTTAAGTGGCGCAACTACCTCAAATAGCAAATTGATGGAAAGTTGAGGGATGAAATTTGGAAAATAGGAAGGTTGCCATATATGATTTGAAAGGCCATTTAATACCAAATCTAATGGTATAGAACCAAATTCAGAATTCTTTTAAGTAATTTCACGAGGGGAGATAAATGAACGATAAAGGAACGAAATCATAACTTAAGATACAATAGGTAGATTAATTAGAGTATATGGCGGAAATAATGACTTTTGCAATCTCAAGATAGGCTTACTTTCAAAAGGGTTCGCTATGTTTTCGAGATCAAACTTTTATGCTGAATCTTCTCACGGCAGGAGCCGGCTTATTGGTAATATTGCATGAATTTTTAAGCGCGATGTCGACTGCGTAAATTTTAAATATCTTCCTATCTTTAAGACTCACCAATGGTCTAAGAATTAGGATGTAATATACGGTCAGCCTTAAAGTGATTCATGGATGGCATCAAGTTAGGGGTTTTTTAAAATCTTTATTCAGGTTTCTTAACTTTAGGAATAAGAATACACCATTCATTCAAATAATAGTGTAAATCATTACTAAATAACATGCAAATTTTTGCGTCGATTTGCACTAATGCGTGAAAGGTATGAAGCAGTTTGTTAATTAAATACGATCAGTCTTTGTCTTTATTTACAAAGACTAGAGTTAGAATTCGTCTTGTTTGCCACATGTCGGGGGGGTTTGAGCCTTGCGTGAATGGATAGCTTTCTTGGAGATTGAGGTAAAGGTTACCCTGGCAGTGGAGTGAGAAATAGCAGCCGAGCGAGAATTGTGACAATAGTGCCTCTCTCGTTGGTGCTAGAATTGATAGGCCACGGATAGTGTTAAGGTTGCCAGGTATCGCCAGCTAGGGTTTGTGAGCGTTCGCAAGCTCAGCAATTATGACTGTTCGTTTTCCAAAGCAGCTCAGTTTATAGACAAAAAAATCATCGATCTAAAAGTTATTTAAACGTCATCGAAAAATAATGATCAATAATAGATTTGGCAGATCAAAGTGTTAATAAATTATAATTAAATTTAAAACATTTTATTTAAAACATTTTTGCTTGTGTAATTACAAATTTTCATGGAATTATTATTAATGACAGATAACTGGTTAATAACTACTAGTAATTAATCCTATGTATAAAGGGTCACACAAAGAACGCGCCACAACTTTCGATATGCTTCATTTCTTAACTTTCTGCAAAGATTAAATGATAAGTAGTTTATTGTGTTTAAAAACATCATATCAAAACATGAGAGTCTTTGAACTTTCTTCTATATTCTAGAGTACGTGTTCGAGATGACCTCCATTTAGCTCTGTGCATTTATTGAGGCGCAGCACAAAGTTGTCCATTAGGTGCTTACAAACAGACCGACTAATGGCTCTGATCTCCCCCTTTATGGCTTCCTTGAGTTACATAATGGGCCTGGGTCTCCCTGCGTACACTATGTCTTTAATATAGCCTCAGAGAAAGAAATCTGAGGGGGGGCTAGGGTCTGGGCTGTGAGGTGCCCACTCAAAATCAGTCTTGAGACTGATCACACGGCTAACAAAGTTCTCTTTCAGCCAATCTCGGGACAGGTTTGAGGTGTGAGAGCTTTCTCCATCTTGCTGTAACAAGAACTTACCCCCCCATAAGCGACCAGAATAGAGTCTGCAGCTCCCTATTGAAGGTTTTTAGGGCCTCTGCATAACGCTATTTGGTGACTGTCACTGTCGCACCAGATTCCTCGAAGAAGAATGGTCCGATGATGACTCTGGCTGAGACTGCAGTCCATACCGTATATTAAGGGAGTGTAGGGGCTTGGTGGCTACCTCATCTGGTCTGAAGGTCCCCTAGAAGACATTTGTCCTCCAGTTTACCTTTCCTTCAAAATGGAAGTGAGCTTCATCTGAGGTCCAAAGTAGGTTACGGAAAGTTGGGGTCTCCTGAATCTTCTCCAGTATCTTGACTGCCATAGTCTTTTTGCTCTGTTCCTTGTATGAGGCTGTAAGGGTCTGCTTCGTCTGTATTATGTATGGGTAAGCCTTTACATCCATTACTAGCACTCTCCTGCAAGTCTCACGGGATATACCGAGGGACTGACTTCGCTTGCACACAGAGCGTTTTGGACTCTGCTGAACTGACTCTCTCACGCTCTCGACCAGCTCAGCTGTACGTTTCCTGGGGCGTCCTGGATGGCTTGGACGGTTGTCACTGGCTTCATTGAGGTTCTCCACTATCCCATAGTTCTCGACGTGGTTCACCCACCCTGAGTTATGCTCTTGGAGGGGGCATATTTACATCCGAGCTGATGCACGAAAGTGTCCTGCACTTTCTTGAACGAGCCTGTCTTGTACTAATGTTTGACGCAGTATATTCTTTGCTGGAGCTTCCCTTTAGTTCTAGTTGTGTTCACAGTCCTTGCTTCTGTCATGTCCTGCAAAGTAAGGGTGATTAGTGAATGAATGAAGAATATATCACAAAAAGTTATTGGTAAAATTTAATTGCATAGAGTTGTTTGTATATTAAACTAGTATATAAATAAGGTGTAAAGTTATAAAATATGGCTATACGATTAAACAAGAATTAAAATTTGATTGACTAGAAGTTTTGAGTTTGTCGAGAAGCACATCAATAGAGATTTCTTGGGAAAAGAAGCGGTTAGATGTCTTTTTTTTCAGCTATAATTTTATTTCATCTCATTATCTTTAAAAAGAGACCTTTTATTTGACCTTTTTGCCGTTGTCAAATATTAGGGCAGGGTAAAGGATCGTGTGATTGAGGGGGAGAATTTGTGGGGAAATTTTGACGCGAGTGATCTTTTTTTTAATGTGTGACAAAAGTAGTTTTGTCCTCTGTGAATTTAACTTAATCCCAAATTCTTCTTCACCTTTATCCATATTGATTGCTAAATTCATTTCCATTTGATAGTCCTTATATCCATTGGTATCTTAATACTACTTTTATCTGAATTAAACTTGCAGAGGACGAGCTCTAGGAGTACAGAACTCCCGCCAATCCTCCCCTATTTCAAGAGTTGTGCACTCCAGCGATCAGTGAAGACGCGTATACCATTACGCACCTAGGCAATTACATCAGCGTTTGCTCTTTTCTTTAACGTCGTATGAACGTTTTCAATCTACACTTCCCTGAGGTGAGATGGGTGGCTATCCCTTAATCCATAGAGGGTTACCGACGCTTACTGGTTGATCACAACACGCATTGCTACTGGTATCCTTGCCTCTTGCTCTGTAACGTGGGTGAGGTGTGGTGTTACTCTCGAACTTGGCAGTAATTGTCAAACCATTCTTAATGTTTGATTTTTCGCTCAATGCATCCGGGCCCCCCCCAAAAAAAAACTCGTAGAGGTTGACAATTTCCAACGGACTATTGTGTAACAATCTTGTCTCTAGTCGTTGTGGTCGGAAACTTCTTCTCGTGTTCTTTCTCATGTTAGGTTGGAGGAAAGCAACGTTTACAACATATGTACATAAATTGTTTCCTCTTTATTGGCTTGAAGTGCCCGTGGAACCATTTCTGGACACATATATTTCAGAAGATGAAAAGAAGTCTCTTTACTGCAAAAACTAATGAATTTAGTTCAAAAACAAAATCCAGCTCTAGACGCTCAAACAGCAAAAGGTTACTCTTTGCACTTTATCAAAACATCCTTTACTGCCAACCAAAAAGGTGACCTCTTCCTCTATCAAAATTCATGAGCACATGCGACACCTTTGACCCAAGAAAAAAAATTGTGTTAAGTTTGGGAAGTTCTTCCTCATCTCAGATGTTCAACTTACCTTGCATCAATTGATTACCATTTATTTAAGTCATTACAACGTCACCTAAATGGCACAGTTTTTTTCTGATATGATGGAAGTGTAAAAGGATATCATATCATATATGTCATCAAAACCAAGTGAATTCTTCAAGAAAGAGGGGTCCCCTGCTTGGTTAAATGATGGGAGAGAAATGCCGAATAAATGTTATTTTTGTTGTATATTAAACATAATTTGACTTTCATTTTAACTAAACTACATTTATTTCATGACAACTTAATACGTGAGATTAAAATTAAAGGAAAAAGTAAAATAATGATGAACATATTATGATATACGTTTGAAAAAGATTATCTAGCTTAGTCACGCTGCAAAGAGTAGATTTGTATAAACAGCACCCACTAAAGCGAATTTATATTCCTTTTGGAGGGAAGTTCCCAACTCATGTACTTGTCTTACATTTTAATTTGATTATTTAATCCTGTATAACGATATTTTTTATTCAATTTTGGTCAAAATAGGAAAATTTTTCTTTTCGATCTTCTCTGATTTGCCTTTTTTTAATCATTTGACTTGTTTTTACATCCACTCCTTCAATTTTCATGTGACGCCCTGTACTTTCGTCAAAAAGAAATTCATGCCCTCTACGTGGCACTTTCATTTTCTTTCCACACTTACAATCCAACAGATCAACACCTTGGCAGCCTGCTATATCAAAGGGTTGACCCAATGATGAGATAAACTTCTTACTCTTAGAGGCATTTATTCCTTGTTTCGATACCACAGACTCTTCTTCCACCAATCGGAGCAATTTGGTTTTAACTTTCTTGATCGGCTTAACTGGAATACTGGCTTTGTTCCAAATCTCAGTAAGGTCCTTGAATACTTTAAGAATAACATCCATGTTCCTCCTGTACTTATTGTCTTTTACATAAGAATATATCTTCCAACCTGTTGTTAAAATGGCAGCTCATAATGAGAAAGTTCTGGAAATGGGAAGCCAAAGATACTGTGACTTTTGATGTTCAAGTTCTTTTACTCATCTTAGCCCTGAAAATGAATAATAGGAAGACCCATTAGTATAAAAGAGAAATAATACATGTGATGAGTGAATCTATAACATACATTCAAAAAGGTGAAGCCATATCCGTACATAGGAAATACTCTGTAAATATCTCGAAAATTCTTTATACATCGATTAATTTATAATTCCCTCCGAGTAGTTTACAATCAAGAAATTCCTCAATCAAAATTACCTAAACCTTAAATACATAAGATGTTAAAGTGCAAATTTTCTTGTACGAAAATTCTCCATTTCTTGCTACAGAGATGAGAATTATAATAACTGAATACAACCAGCCTCACTCTACGGAAAATATAATTTTGAATCAAAATTTTGACCCCAAAACGAGGGTGTTACGATTTTTTCAGACTTTTTCGGCTTCATTTCCAAATTTGGGATGCTCTGTTCTACAAAAGGTGAAATGTGCCTTAAAATTGGTTACGACGCTACGCCCTAATACACACACCCATACAGGCGAGTAATAAGTAACGTTGTTAATTTACCCCTAGCAACGTGCATGGGATCCGGCGATCGGATAATGAAATGCACATAAAGAGCAGAACGGAAATCTATGACAAGCTCATTAGGAACACAATACTGCATCGGCCGGGTTCCGTAACAAACCGCAACTGCTTGAACGGAAGGTCTAGCAGTCTACATCCAGGAACAAGGTCATAATATATTTGAACCAAATCAAAACCACAAATTTTAACCCCCACATCTCTTTCTTTTTTTTAGTTTGGGAGAAAATATTAAAAATCGGGTCATCGTTGAGGTTTACGCCTCTGTTGATCTCCTTCATCATTGGCAGATCTTTTTCACACTTCGCAAATCATCCGAAAAATAAAGAAATCTCTAATTTTAGTTTTTGGACTTTTCTCAAAAGAACTCCCAAGATCCTTAGAACCCCCGTTCTTGCGGATGATTTATGTCCTACCTCTCCCAAGCCTCCTCCTCCCCTCTCCCAAGCCTCCTCCTCCCCTCTCCCAACTGACTATGGCACCTCAAGTTCCAGTGTCGAATTCGCCTCCCAAAACTTTAATAAAGAATTGATCTTTCCCAAGATCTCTTTTTACAATTTTAGGCCCGGTTGGTTTTCGATGGGAGCCCCCCCCCCCTTCCGACACGACTTTAGAGCCTCAGAGTTCGGGGATTGAAGTGAATACACGACAAAAACAGACATGCGCGTGCACATACCAGCCTGTTTCAGTGAGATAGGGGATTTCGGGGAAACTTTAGTTGAAATTTATTTCCTTCAAAATTTTATTTTATTTCTTTTAAATTTCGAAACTCGGGGACATTTTTCTAAGCCGAAATTATGAGGAAAAAATATGTAAATCATTTAAGAACTTTCTCCATCTGATTAAAGTTAGGAACAAAACATGTAGTAAATGGCAATATGCAGCATTCTGCCGAGAATATATATATATATATATATATATATATATATATATATATATATATATATATATATATATATATATATATATATATATATATATTGCCATTGAGCAAATTTCCTCGTCCTAACTTCTTGAGGGACATCTGGTTCTCTTTCCTTATACCCGTGTCCAGTTTAGGATTATTTTTATTCAGCCTCTGTCGTTTCTGCTAGCAATTCGCCCGGCCTATTTCAACTTACATTCTTTTAATATTTTCATTCCTCCTTCGCCTGCGTTTGTGTTCTTATCCCTGCATTTCTTTTTCTTTCATTGCGGGTTATTTCCATGTTTCTTTGGGATGCTAAAGTCCAAATTTTACTTTCGCAAATTACCACTGGTTAGATGAATTCATTAAATACTTTGCATTGATTAAATACTTGGGGTTGATTAAATACTTTGTCATAGTTAGCGAGAAAAGCGCCATGCGGACGGAAAACTTCGAGCAGTGCCCTGAGAATCCGACCCACTTCGGGCGATAACAAGAGCGATGGATGGACCGAGCGAACCGAGGTTAGCAGCGGAGGCTCCGCGAGGTCGTGTGAACCAGGCTAAGGTTTCCTTCCGTCGGCCCCGCGTCTGATAAGGCAGACTCCCTTCCGAGACCTCGGGAAAAAACACTTCCGGCGAGCCCCGTAGACAATATCAGACGCAGGCCTCAAGAAATTAGTATCAGCCAGCCCCTTGAACGCGACGCGTGAACTCTCGATTCGGCTCCCCACCCCTCGAGTTCGAAGGCAAGAATTCTCTCCAGATTAAACGATAGTCGATCGGCAAGTGACTATTACTCTGGAACCGGCTCCGTTCCTGTCCAGCGAAGTACTCCCTCGAGATTAAATGTGGCGATTACAATTCCCATTTTGCAATCTCTCTCTCCGACAACTCCCAGCGCATACTGCTAAAAGTAGGCTTTGCGAGAACTCTGTCGTGTATTCAGTTTCCCGTTTTCTATGAAGTGTGTGTGTGTTGGTTTGTCGGCACGCCATCCTCCTCCCGTTGTCCCTTTAACTCCCAAGCTCATCTGACCTTAAAATTGTAACTTTGCTAATCCATTCTTTTATTTGTAATTTGCCTGTAAATAGTAAAGTAAATTTTGTTTCACCAGTTTGTCTGCCCAGAACCTCTAAGAAGTTATATTAATTGGGCCAACCGCACTCTTACTTAATTTTATTGATATCCACGCACTTCGGGGTTTTAAATTCCCCCAAAGATTTATCGCGCTCCATCTGGCCGGATCAAGACGAGCGAAGGTTACGGATCTAATCTTGACCTACGACATACATGTATTAATTAAATACTTTGTATTAATTAAAAACTCTGTATTAATTAAATACCTTGCATTTTAAGTCAGTCGCTTCTGAGGGTTTAGCTAAGTTTTGATTCTACTCATCATTATTTTGTTTTCCTATTGATTTTCTTTTCCATGATTCCCATAGGATTCACACATTATGCACAAATTCCCCCAAAGATTTATCGCGCTCCATCTGGCCGGATCAAGACGAGCGAAGGTTACGGATCTAATCTTGACCTACGACATACATGTATTAATTAAATACTTTGTATTAATTAAAAACTCTGTATTAATTAAATACCTTGCATTTTAAGTCAGTCGCTTCTGAGGGTTTAGCTAAGTTTTGCTTCTAATCATCATTATTTTGTTTTCCTATTGATTTTCTTTTCCATGATTCCCATAGGATTCACACATTATGCACAGATTGGCTTCTTCCTATGTTGTTCTCTCTACTTGCTGTTGTCTCTCCCTGATGAAGTCTCTACCAGGTGTTGTATCCACCTTGTGTAGTCTCTAACTGATGTAGTCTCTAGCTGCTGTCGTCTGAACTGTTATAATATATACCTGGTATCGTCTCTACCTGCTGTAGTCTCTACCAGCTGTTGTCTCTACCTGCTGTAGTCTATACCTGCTCTAAGTAAAACTAAAGATTCTGAAAGCTTTCTTTCTTACCAAAAGATATCTTAATCATCATCATAACTAACTCTATAATTTAAGAAGGGGATTTTTTTGGAATATTTAAATAATAATTTCATCTAAGTTGGGTTATGACTTATGTTTTTTTCTCAAAGTTATTTCTAATAATTCTTTTATAATATCAAAAAACAAAATGGTGAAGTTCAGAAATAAATATAGGTATTGAAATTTTGTGAATTTAAAAAAAAACAACAAATTACAAATGGTAAAGTTCATAAAATTTAACCATGGCTGTTTTTTTTTATTTTAAATTTCAATCTTAGTAGCAAAGCGCAAGCTCCCCTAGTAGGGAGGAGTGGCGAAGCCATTGCCTGGTTAATTTATAAGAAAAATTTTGAAATTTTCTTTATAGGAATAAATTAGGACTTCCTCTGGCTCGGGATTTTGTTACCAATGTTCTGTATTGGCAACCCCTTTCGTTTTAAACAGACGAGGATTAATGTGGGAAACAAAACAAAGCACTTGTACTCTTTATAACAACGAAATTATATCTTTATGCCGAATGCCTTTAATAATGGATTAAAAGAGAAGAATAGGCGGAAAATAAGAGTTCTCTGGGCTCCTTTTTTCGCGTCTCGTTCGTCCAAAGATTCTTCAGAATGACAAGAAACGAGCAAAATCGTCGGCCTTATTTCGCAGTTTACGTCCACTGTGAAGCATCTTTAAATCGGCGATTTGCTCATTCCTCGTTACTCCGAAGAAGCTTAAGAAGAACTAAACGTCAATAATGTCCCTCATACCAGCTATTGATTTTTCTATTCTCCTTCCATATTTATCTAAAGTCTTAAGAACAGAAGGTAGGACATTTTTAGCATATTAGTGGGATTCTACTTGCAGGAGGAGAGTCAATTCCTGTCCTGGCGCAAATAGTTGAATTAGAAAGACGTGAAACTTATGATGAAACGATAAAATGACCTGGCAACTTAGAGGCGGATTTCTTAAACTGATTCATGATTTTTTATTTGGTACCCAACCTGTTTTGGCTTTGAGTAACTTACGGTATTAGAGAACAAACTATGATTGGCGCAGATACAAAAAGTAATCTGAAAGATTAAATTTTGTTTGAATAAGAAAAAAAATAAAAACATAATTGGTGGGCATTTAGGTCTTAATCGTGATGTTAGAAATAACATAATTGCCTGCATTCTTGAAATACACTTTTTCACGGCGTTCACTTGAACCAAAGTGTAATCTATTCCCTTATCATGACCAACTCCTTCAGAGTCTCAAATATCATCATCCTCGACTGAATTTACCTGATTGCGTTAATTTCCCTACTGATTCAAGCGAATCGCTCTTTATATGTAAATATATAAAATAAGTAATCAGAAAAAAATCCAAGCAATGCTTTGTAGCGTACGGTAATCAAGCTTTGAGATTAAATCTTCCCAGACTCGTTGAAAAAATGGGAAAATCATATTAGTTTCAAAGCCCGTCAAGCCTCCCTTCATCGAGCAATTTCAGACCCATGACCCTGCTAGAGACAATGCTGAAGCTGCTGGAAAGGGCAATAAACAACAGGCTTATGAGAAATCTAGCACGAGAGGTCCTTAATCCCGCAACACCAGCATGGTTTTCGGAAGCGCAGAAGCATCGAAACAGCGTTGGACGTCCTTGTCGAGACTATCGCAATGGCTAAATATGAGAAAAACTGCACAGACGTTATACTTAGGAACGTCCTTTGATAAAGTCTGAAGGATCGGCCTTTAGTACAAGATTAGAAGGCCGGAGCTACCCCAGACTCTTATGAAATGCCTTTGCGATTATGTCTCTGATTGTACAGTGTTTATCTCGATTGAGGGCCACGACGGGCCGATCTTCTAAGTCTCACAGGGGTCCTGTAGGGGATCTGCATTATTCCTACCCTGTACAGTATCTACACCATGCACTTACCCAGCCTTGTATACGACTCTAAGAGGTATTTCCAATTTTCGGATGATATCACTATAATGCGAAAAGCCCATATAGGCAAACTCAACACATGGCGAGGGTCACAACAACAGAAACAGCAAATATCAACAATTATGAGCGAAAATTGAAGATCCGAACAAACACGGGCAAGTTCTCGATCATACCCATAGAAAGAGAGGAAACCTCAAGAGTCCAAGTAAAGGAAGAAAGGTATCGATACAAACACAAAGGTAGCGTGCTCGGTCTTCAAATCAACGTAGAGAGTTACGGCAAGCACGTAACGGATAAAACCAACCTAGCCAAGGTGCTTCTCACCAAGCTGTTCTAGCTCAGAGGCTTAAGTAAAGAAAACAGGATTAAAATTGATAATGTTCTCTGTAGAGCCATGCTATTATATCCGGCAGTACCACTAAATAGATTCCACAAGACAAACGCGGTAAAACTCCAGACAGTGCAAAACTCTGCAGTTTATATCATCACCAATACGAAGTAAGAGAACACAAAAAACTAAGGGACCTACACCAGGAGATTAATCTTGCAGCCACAAATGTGTCTTTACATAATAGGGCATGGAAAGTGTGAGATAAGTTGAACATTATACTGAACGAGGAAGACAAAATGTCCTTAGAAATTGCACAAGAATATAGAACCAACAATAGATGCAGTTTCAGGAGCGGGGAAACAGTCGCGGTTAAACTGGCTTCCATATACACGCAAACCTGAGATTGCTATGCAAACTCATTAATATATCAGAATATAAATTAGACTGCAGCAGACTGACAAGAAATCACAAAGAAGATGAGAAGAGCTAAAGATCCGTGAGAGCCTCCGTTCAACGAAGATAGAAGAACGAAGAAAATGAATCAGTAAGAAGAACCCAGGAGATGGTTGGTCACCCAGCAGCTAACTCTAATTCCCTTTCACCACTTAACCTAAATTCGCTCTGTCCACTCTACTCTTACTATATACTTTTAACTTCAAACTTTTTCAAGTGGTAAGACGTAATGATCAGCAAGACGGATGACAGATATTGAAATTCTTTCTACGGAAGATTCAAGCAAGCAATCCACACCTTAAAATTTTTCGAAGCGAGATTCATCGTTTTCTGAAGAAGAAGAAGATAGCGAAGATACTCGTACATTGACAGTTAGACTAGACTTTGACAGGAGACACTACAAAGATGATCCTTACCTTCCTATCCTCCCTATTTTAGGGCGAGTCGGTTTGAGAATCAATAATGGTGTTTCGAATGTAGTGGTAAAAATCACACATGCCGTGAATGTAAGTCACAAGCAAAAACGGCCTAAACTGCAGCGGAAGTCATCCCACCATGGTGATGGCCTCTCCATTAAAATGTAGAATCATAGATCGAAAGAAGAAAGATAGGTCCAGAGTAGATCAGAAGAGGCAAAACTTTACCTTTGCAAAAGTGGCAACGGCAGAAAAGATGCAACTGACGAAGAATATTATAAAATTAAACAGACTGAATCGCTAAATATATTAAAAGGCATTTTTCATGCCCACGTTCTGAATGTGGCTAAGCCGGGTTCATACTCAAAAGAGTAGAATTTAATGTTGATGAACAACGGGCTTGATGAGATGTGGTTTGCCGAGAAACCCTCCCCCCCTCCCTCAGCAAACATCCTTAACATACAATACAGGCCTTCCACAACAGAAAAGACCAAATTTAACTGAAGATTACGAGCCTAGAGAAAGCTCCGGATCCCAAACTGGTAGAGATAAGAGACCCGAGGGTGAGGAAGAGGTTGCAGCTGAACCAGGAAGAAACAATGGAAGTCGAGACCGCCCCTGAATACAATTAAACTTTACTCCTTTTGAAAAAAAGCGACGCTTAGACCAGGCCCTTCGCCGCAGGTAAAAACACCGAAATAATGGCTCAGTTCAGAAAAAATAAAATTATATGCCATAACGTTGCCGGTTGGAACAAGAAGAGATTCTCTCCTAGTAATTCTACCTAAAACTAGACCCGGAAATAATCCTACTAAACGAAATAAACATTAACCCATTAATACTCAACTACAACATTATTACGAAAACCACTAACGACGTAAATGATGATGGAGTGGCAATAGCAATAATAAAAGACGTAAGGTTCAAGAAACTTAAAATTCTAGATGAAGCCTACTTGGCGGTAAGCGTAAGATCCACCAGTGGAAACATTATCATCGCGACTGGGTACCAGCCCCCTAGGTGGGATTTTTGCACATCCATAATTTCCTGGAAGGGCTCGGTAAAAAGGACCAGGCAATCTTCATGGGAGATTTAAACGCCTGCAGTAGAGCCTCGGGATACACTAGATTCTGTAACAGGACGGGGAAATATATCGACACTATGATACAAAGAATAGTATAACGCATAGGACCAGATTTCCCAACCCACTTTGGGCTTAACAGCACCACAAAGCCCGACATAGAACTGGCAACACCGAACCTCCAGTTTCATCTATTTAATCGAGAGAGGTCCCCCTTCACCATTGATCACGAGATTATAGTTATGACCGAATCAGTGGACCCCATCCAGTTAGATGCCCCCCAGAAAACTGTACAGGTTAGCCAAATAGATAGGCTACTCAGAAGATCTAACTAGACTTCAACGGAATAATTTATCCGAAACGACCTTGGAAGAGATTAACCAAGAGCTGGAGAACCTGACGGAGGCGCTAGTCGAAGCTGATAGGAGTCATGTCCCCATCACAGAATATAGATGTACCCACTAAGGACTGCACAAAATGAAAACCTAGAGCCGAGGTTCTCAACCAGTGTGCCACGGCACCTAGGCGTGCCGGGAGATTCGGGGGAAAAAATTGAATATAAACAAAATATTATACTGGTAAATGCATACATAAATCGTGGTAAATCGAGAAATTTAGCCATTTGAGAATGTTTCGAACACAAATTCCTAATCGATAAGTGATATGGAAGATATATCACAGTCAAGTGATGGCAGAATACACTGAAATCCCCCACATACACACAGCCTCACTACAAGGCGCCGCATACTTCCGCCTCCCACACCCAAGTGCCAGAGGCGGGACAGCGTCTCTCCGTCGCTCTCTGCCTTCCTCACGTGCAGGTATGTGCTCCCCTACCCCCTTCTGTGAAGCACCGTCCAAAGTAAATTATTAGCTTAAATCTATATAACGTTCAATACCCATTGTCATAATAATGTCATATATTTTCTTTATTAGTACTGAGACGCTCTCTGCCTTCCTCACGTGCAAGTTATGACGAGCTGGCTGTGTCTCGCCTCTTACGTTCACACACCCATACACATTTACCTACCACCCTCAGTGTCTCTCCAGAATAATGTATGATCTTATGTGCGTATACACAATGTTCGTTGAGCCCTGATTTGAGGAAGGGAAAATAATGGGTAGGTTTTTTTTCAGTTTTTTGAGGCAAACTAGGAGAGGGTTCATAACTATGTTTAAGTTCGTACTGAGAAAGCAAAAACGCAAGCAAGGAGAAGATGAAAATCAAATAGTGACTCCAGTAGTCACTGCTTGTTCTGATTCGACCTCAAATAATGAAAATTTTCCTTGTCCATCTAGGTCAAAATGTAATAAGGTGAAAGAAGCCCCTCTTATAAAGAAACGGACATATGATGATTCCTACTTAGCACATGGTTTGTATAAAAAAAATTATGAAGATAATCCTCGCCTTGTAAGTGTGGTATGTAGAGATACAATCAGCAATGAGACATGGTACTTAGCAAATTGAAGCGACACCTCACTACCAAACACCCTGGTGTGTCACAGAAAGGCGTGCAATATGTTTCTCGTTTGTTAGAATGGCACAAAATGGGAGCTAGTAAAATGGTCAAAAGAATAACCATAGCTGACACTGCTCTTGAAGCCTCTTCAAAGTATCCGAACTGATAGCAATGAAAATGACGTTTCATAAAATTGGTATAAACATTATTATCCCAGCATGTAACATAATTATTGAAATAATGCTTGGCAAAGAAGCTCAGGTTCAGATTTCTAAAGTACCTCTCTCCAATAGCACAATCACTCGTAGGATATTTGAACTTTCAGCTGGTATCATTGTACAAGTTGTGCAGCGGATTGTATCAAATGCAAAATTCGCTTTACAGGTAGGTGAGAGTACGGACATAGATGGTAAATGTCAACTGCTTGGGTTTTTCAGATTCATCGATGAAGGAGTTGGATAGCAGTTTATGTTTTGCAAAGAACTACAGACCACATCCACTGGTGAGGCCATTTTGCAACCGTAACTTCGTATCTCAGTGACCATAGTCTTTTATGGAAAGGCTGTTGTAGCATATGTACTGATGGTGCGCCATCGATAATAGGGAAGTGCAAGGAATTCATTACCATAGTACTGAGAGAAAATCCATCTATTATTACAACCAACTCTTTACTGACTGTCAATATAGTGAATTTCATAAAATCCCAGTCCTTAAAATGCAGTTTTTCAAAAGATATGCCAGGATACGGGTGCAGCTAATATCTCACTGTCGTTGTATACTGATGTAAGGTGGCTATCCTGAGGTCATGTGCTCAACTGAGTTCTCGAATCAAAGATGAACTGGAAGGAATTTTTAAACAGGAGAAACAAGATGCATTCCTCAGTCTGATTCAAAATCGTACTTGGTGTTTGAAGCTTTCATTCTTGGCGGATATTTTCATGAAGCTTAGTGAATTGCGAGTAAATCTCTCAATGCGGGGGAGAATGGAAATAATAGTTACATCAAGGTCTCCAGAGAAAGTCGGATGCATGGAAGGCAGCTCTTCGAAAGGACGAACTATCAAACTTTCCTTGGCTTAGTAAGCAAGCAGGAAATAATACTATTGGGCGTCCCTAAGATCTCATTCTACATCACTTGCTCCGCCTGAGAGAAGCAGTTGATTTTTATTTCCCTTCCCTTTCTACAGAGAATCTAGACTGTATTGTATCACCCTTTGAACTGGCTGGCAGAGCTGAGGAACTGATCTTCATGGCAATATAACGCGACGAATTTATTGATCTGTGTGCTGATTTCATCCTAAAACTCAAACTTAGAGAAAAGTAAGGAATCATTGGCTATGTTTTGGCGTGGAGTAGTGTATGAGTATACAAATTTGGCTGAAAAGGCTACATATCTACTTTTACATTTCTCCACCTCGTATTTGCCGAGCACGCATTCTCTGCCATGGCAACAATTAAATCTAAATCAAGAAATAAACTTTTATCTCTTGAGTACAAAATGCAAGTAGCATCATGAGCAATTAGACCTAATATTAAGTGCTTGTGTTCCGAGCAGCCATCTCAGGTTTCGCATTAATAAATGCATGGCTCATATTGTGATATATTTTGCTATCTTACTACTTATAATCGCATTTTTCTATGGTATGATGTTCTTTTTTATTATTAATAAAACACTATCAGAATATATATATATATATATATATATATATATATATATATATATATATATATATATATATATATATATATATATGTGTGTGCGTGTGTGTGCGTGTGTGTGTGTGTTTCATATATTTATGAAAGCATTAAAATTGATAAAATTTAACTTGGAAAGGTTGAAAGTTTGAATAAAACACAATATGAAAAAAGGTTGAGAACCACTACCATGTGAAGAAGAGCACTTTAATGGGCAATGGAGGTTGAAAACAATATAGGCAAACGAGATTTTCTAATAACATAACATAACATAATTTTACGGATGACAAAAGCCACAAGGGCCTATCAAAGGTCATCCGCATCTGTCAAAACACACCCACAAAATGCATCCATAGGATTGTGTCAGATCATGCATCTACAATATACAATTTGAACCATACACAGGAATGTGTCAAAAACAAAAAGCATCATCGTCAAGACTCTTCAAAATCCAAATCAATCGTAATATACAATAATAAAAAACTGCATCCACAGGAATGAGTCCAGAATACCCCACAAAGTTAAACCTCCTTCCCCATATAATCATCTAATCTGCGTTTGAATACATTCAAGTTTGGTCCTGTCTACCGTCTCATATGGCAAACTATTCCAATAATCTACCACTCTATTGGTGAAAAAATATTTTCTAACATCCAACCTGCCCCTCTGTTTTTTTTTTAATTTTTAAGTGGTGACCCCTAGTCCCATTACTAACTTCCAACTCAAATAACTTGCTAAAATCCAACTTATCCATCCCAGAACAGATTTTAAAAAAGCTCAATCACATCTTCCCTTACACATCTTCTCTCAAATGAGAACATATTTAGAAGCCTCAGTCTATCTTCATATTCAAGGTGCTTCAAGGAAGGTCTTATTTCTGTTTTCCTTCTTTGTACTGACTCTAGCAGGTTGATGTCATGTCTAAAATGTAGTGACCATGCTTGTATACAGTACTCTAAATGTGGCCTAACATACGAGTTATAGAGTTTAAGGATAACCTCTTTACTCTTGTAGCTAACATTTCTGTTAATGTATCCTAGCACCCTATTTGCTATATTTTTTACCTCAATACACTGCTTTGAAAACTTCAGTGACCTATCTACTACTACACTGCTCCTGGACTATGTTTAGTATAGTCCTAAAAGTGTCCCGCATCTCATAAATATTCTTACCATGAATTCTATATCGCACCTAATCTGATTTAGCAAGTTTTGTAATTTATCGTAATCTTTTCTATCAAAATTTGGAGTTTTTTTGAGTTTGTTGGCTTATTAACAAATTTAGTCAAAAAATTATCCTCAAAGCATTCTATAAACTTATAACTTTCTCTAAACCTTCCTATCATATTTTCCCAGTTCACATAATTTAAATTAAAGTCACCAAGAATAATTGTATCTACTTCACATCCTTTCCTCATTTCCCTGATCATTAGCTCATCAATACAGTCAGTCTGCCCGGGTGGTCTGTAAAAGGCTTCCAAGTGTATTATCCTATTTTTACTGACCCTAATATCTATCCACAGTGACTCAACTTTTTATTGCTTCATAGAATTATTTAGATTTGAAGTAATGCTATTTCTGATATAAATAATCAACCCACCACCAGTCATATCTCTCCTTTGACTAATGTACATATCATTATCCTGTAGTTCAAATTCACTCACGTTGTCATTAAATTTATTTTCATTAAACCATTATTCTATTGCACATATTATATCTATATCTTCATCAATAATATAACTAAATAACTCATCTTTCTTATTTCTAAGACTACGAGCATTGGTATAAAGAAAACTTAGCCCTCCTATCCCTGAATCACCTCTTTTAACCTGTATACCTTCCACTCTATCTCCTCTGCATCTCTTTCCTTTCCCTGCCCCACCCTGCACTCTTGTATTCCCCTGACCACTATCAGTAACTAGTTTCCCGCCTGCAGAGACCCAACGACACTATCTAAATCCTGCCACAACACGTCGACCCCATCCAGGCTTAGATGGAGTCCAGCCAATGCATACAATGCCTTATTCCCATAAAACCTATTCGAAACATCTACAAACACTAATCCCGATTCCTCACACAAGCCATTCACATACTCATTGTAGAGGTATAATAAAAGTTTAGTATATATATACAAGGTGTCCCAGAAAAAAAGTTAACCGTACTTTGAATTAGTATAATTCAAAACCTATTAGAGATTTTTGAACCCTGTAAAATAAACCAAATTTACAAACTATTTATCTATCGATTCTGGAAATTTTTTTTAAATTCCCTTTTACGATCTTGATATACTAATGTGTTTAGTGGAGGCTGTCAAAATTATGTTTACGCAAGGAAGTAAAATAATGAAACTTCGAAGTTTAAAATCAAAAAATATATTTAAATCCACTTTTAACAAAAACATTTCTTCATATGGGTAATACAAATTCATTTTTTTAATTTTCTAAGCACTGTTTCCCTCCACATGTCCTCCATTTCTTTCCAAGCACATTTGCGCCTTTGATCGCATTGATTAAACAACTTTTTTGATTAACTTGTGATTTTCCTTAAGTCTATTGACTTCACGTGTGATACTATCTCTTAACTGGTGGAGTAGAATACATTTTATTCTGTAGATATCCCTATAAGAAATAATCGCACGGTGTTAAGTCAGGGGATCTTGGGGGCCATTCAATTGCATGATTTAGCGCGACAATGCGGTGGTCAAACGTTTCTCTTAGTTTTGTTCTTACAGCAAGCTGTCTATGAGCTGGTGCGCCGTCTTGAATCCACCAAAGTCTATTGAATTGATTGCCGTAAATCTGGCGGAGTTCCGGGAAGATCCTTTTGTTGATCATGTCCAGGTAAGCAGCACCATTCAAGTTATTCTCGTAAAACAATGGGCCAAAAAGATAGCCATTCCCGCATATTCCGATTCACAGAGACACTTTCAACTCACAAATGTGTGTGTCAAAGTTGAATGCTAGGGGGGAACGGGGAGTTCAGCTGCGCATGTTGCCGAATGTTATGGCTATTTACCTTTCCATTCATGAAAAAGGCTGTCTCGTCACCGATCACAATGTTTTCCAAGAAACCAGTAGTTTTATGGAGTAGCCATTCGACAAATTGTCTATGACGAGGAAAATCGGTTTCAAGAAGCTGGTGTCTTGCATTCATGTTATAAGGATGCCATTTGAAGTCATGTTTAATAATGCGGTTAAATGATGACTTTGACAATGTAACCCATTCTTTCCGACTGATAAATCTGAACATTTACAATATTTCCTGTTGTTCTTATGATTCTCATACAACCGAACGACCTTTATTTAGATTTAAGAATGTTCCTTCTAGTTGGTATTTGCGAACATTTTTCCAAGTTGTGGGCTTGCTTGGTGGGTGTCTTTCTTGGAAACGTTGTTCAAATAAATCTTGTACTTGTTTAATACTGCCAGTCTTAATAAAGATTGTGACTATAAATACGCGTTGATCTTTTGTTAACTGTATGATTAAAAAGGTTCTATGAAACTAAACTTTTGCACAGAAACGCTTTGATTCGCTTAGTAAGCAATAATGACGAGATCATACCACAGCGTGGCTGAAAACAACACTGTAAAATGACTTAGGCTAACTAGGCTCCCTACGCTTTTCTTGAAAGTGCACGGTGGCCTAGCCTTCCTAGACTTCGTTTCATTATTTTACTTCCTTGCGCAAACATATTTTTGATAGCCTCCACTAAACCAATTAGTGTATCAATATCATAGAAGAGAATTTAATGAAATTTATAGAATCGACAGATAAATAGTTGATAAATAAAACGCCTTTTAAAAGACCCAAACATCTCCAATAGTTTTTGAGTTATACTAATTCAAAGTACGGTTAACTTTTTAATGGGACACCCGGTATATATATATATATATATATATATATATATATATGTGTGTGTGTGTGTGTGTGTGTGTGTGTATATATATGCATCGAGGCCAAGGAAATAATAACATAAGACATTTGGGTTTAGCTTTACCCCTCCGATGTTCTCCGGTAACATAGGAGAACGGACAAAAGGGTTAATGTTACGAGAGAGATTCCTGACCTTAGCTCAAAAGGCAGGCCCTTCGAGGGTGTACTTATAAACAATCCATTCAAAAGTGCAAACTGCCTAGCTCGTATTACACCCTCTCCGAGCTACAAGACACCAAGCGCGGGAGACCAATCTGAGGTCTCACCTTGCGAGCCCTTCCCCCTCCACCTCCCCAACCCCGCGGGAGTAAGTTGTGTATATAACAGGTTGACCCGAGTAAATGCGGCTTTTTGTTCGTTCTAACGGAAGAGACAAGTAAGTCACCAGTTGAGAGATTTTTCGAGTTCGAGAAGGAAACAGAAAAATCACCGGTAGAAAGTTTTCTGCAAGTTAAGGAGAACTTTGCAGTCCTTGTACGAAACCAGTTCGTACCAAGGAAGCTTGGCGCCGCTCGAGCCTTTAAGAGATTGAGTATCAAGCTAGCCAGTTTGAGGACTCTAAATCTTACTCTATCTGAGTTGGACAAACCCCAACTAGATAGAAAAAATAAAAAGAAGACAACAATTTCATCTCGTCTGGAAGCAAAGTGGAAGGGCTAAGTTTTAGTTTGAAGTCGCCTCTACCCAAGATCCCTCGTGACGTCACCCGTCAACTCACCAGGCAAGTCGACGAACGCCTTCTAGCGAACAAACAACCAACTCCGATCAAAAATCTCCGAGGATAGTCTAACTGGTCGCGAGTATTTAATTTCCATTACCTTATGTGAGTAAAGAATAATCCTGTTGTTTATGTCCCCGTGCATAATAATTAATTTAGTGGATGTCTGGCCAAGGACAACAATATTAACTTAAAAATTGTTCCTCCCGTAAAATTCTATCTCGAAGCAAGCTGCGAGAACACACCCAGTAATCCCATTTTCTTTTTTAAGTGTATTAGATCTGTAGTTGTTTTATGTTATTTAGTGAGATGATTTATGTTCATTAAAGTATATTTTTCTTTAGTAAATGCACTGTTTTAATTATCCCCGAACGAGTTGAAGTGGCAATATTTGATAAAGTCAAGAAAGAAACCCCGTTATTCATTTCCTAGAATAAAAATAAAGATTAGCACTCTTAGAGCCCGATCCTCAAGCGATCACCGAGGCACAAACCTACGCCTCATGTCAAATTTTATTTGGTTTATTAAAAATTAATAAAACAAATATATATATAATCTCAGCTAACCTACGACACTCATTCAGTCCAATTGCACGAGACAACCATTCCATCCCCATATCCAACGCCTTTCACTCTACTTTCACTCATACTTTCAACTAAACTTGTGTATCTATCTCGTAACTCACATGAACCCACCTTCTTTGCATCATTTACTCCCACCTGCTTAACTACAACTGCATCCCTCTCACGCCCAGACACCAGACTATCATACCTCCCAGACACATCATTTAGACCAGCACCCTGCAAACAAACTCTCACTCCCTTCTATTTACTCACACTCAACTTCCTATCTAAATATCTAATCTGAGAGTGACCCATCACAAGTACCTCAGTCATCCTTCTACTCTCCCTAGGCCTAGCATTAACCTTCGTCCTGTTCTCATTCAAACTACCACTTATTTCACTTTCTGCCACAACCACATCAGACAAATCACTTTTAACCTCTTCCTTTCTCAGGGCATCAAATCTGTTCCTCAACCTAACAGGTTCCATGTCAGTCTTACTCACAGACCTAACCTGTCCTAACCTATTTATTCTATCCATATTCACCCACCATTCATCTTCACTCACATCAGTCACTTCTTTATCTCCAGTTCCTAGTCTAGGCCTATCTTCCCCCCTCTTTGTCCCAGCTACATTCTTCATTCGTACACTCGCATCCGTTCTCACTTCATTCACCAACCCACTTAATCTCTTGCACTCATCACACAACCGACTCACCTCCTCTACCAAAGCCACATTTAACATTTACACTAGTCACATAACACACCACGCATTCAGATACATTTGCTCTTCTTTCAACACCACAACAATCACAAACTACATACACACTGCTTACATCAAAAGGCATACTCACTTTATCCAAAGCAACAGACATACTGAGAAACCTTTCAAAATATAATTAAAAATTCCTTTAGTATTATGTCTAACACTCAAAGTGTTAGCATTGATAAATGCAACGGAAGAAGAAAGAAGTGAAAGATGGGACCGATTCGTGGAGGTGCTAGACAGTGAAATCAACCCATCCAAGCTATGGAAAACAAAATATACAAAGCCAGAAGAAAGAGACAATCAAGGTAAAATATCGAAGCCGCATTCCGAAATCATGGGGGAAGAGTATTTGATATTTCTAAAGAAAAAAACAAAGACTTCGACAGCGAAAACGAATTGAGAGTGGTTTAGGAACTAGAAATAAATCGAATCGAAATAGTCTCCGATAAAAATGCATCACTTACACTGCTAGAGGAAGAGGGAACCGAGCAAGTTACTATACATGAAAGGAAAAAAACACTAAGCAACCAAATAGATGGCGCCTGGCGAGATGGGACTAACTAGAGAGAATCTGATTCGAGCGCCGGACTCCTTTCTTGAAAGATATTATCTCTGTTTAAGGCTACGATAAGTACAGGATATTTTCCGGACAAATTTAAAAGAGGAAAAATAATATTCCTACACAAACCCAGCAAAGCCCCAAGTAGTCCAGGTAATTTCAGACTAATTACATTGCTGGACACCATAGCAAAATTGTGAAAGATTGATAAAAGCCAGATTGAACAAACACCTCAAAGATAGATCCTTAATAACCAACCACCAACAGGGATTCATAAAAAAATAAGAGTACTGAAATGGCTCTATGCCGTTCTTATCGAAACAGTGGCCAGAGAAAAATTTAACAATAACTATACGGATGTAATACTAAGAGAGGTCTAAAGGCATTCGATAAAGTTTGGAGAATAGGCCTCAAGTGCAAGATCAGAAGATGGAGGCTACCCTCAACTTTAGAAAAATACCTCTGTGATTATGTAACGGAGAGGTAGGATGGAATTTCAGTAGAGGGCTTCAATTGTCCCCCTTCGAGGTCCCCCGGGGTGGTCCTTTGCATACATCTTTGAATGCATGTCAGGCCGCTAGCTCAGTTTCATCCATTGTTGCCTCGAAGTCCTCATCAGCTATAAGTTGACGAATCTTAGGGGCTACGAATATGCCTTCTTTAATCTTGGCATCACTTATTTTAGAGAAGATCGCTTTGAGGTACTGGAACATGGCTTTTTATTTTGTAGTGCTTGGTAAATTGCTTCATTAGGCCTAGTTTTATGTGCAGTGGTGGCAAACTGATTTTCTCCTTTTAAACTAATGACTCATGAATTACATTATGGTGTCCAGGCGTCATAGTTTCCCTAGGTGACTATTCTGAGCGTACATAATGTTCTGATCTGGCCCTACTGTCTCACTTGCAAAGGAAGCACATAAAATTGGTGTATCCAGTTTGTAGCCCATTAAGTAGGGCTTGTACTTTCAAGTCCGTACAAATTAGCCCCTCATGATCCTTGTAACTTATGCGGTCTAGAATAAAAGTAAGGTTCTCATATGTCTCTCTTAAAATGACTGAGTGAGCAACTGGAACTTAAGGCATAGTTATCCCAATGTGCAACCGAACCGTTTTTATGCTGTAAATGGATGTATCTATAAATAACCTACACTCATTTGGTTCATAGGTCAGTTCAAGGGTATTCAATAGGCCTCTGATACCATTACAATAAGTCAAGTTGTTTTTAAAAGTGAAAAATTGTTGTAGATCTGCAGAACGCTTCCTAAATACTGTAAGTGTAATTCGAGCATGATCATCCAACAAGTTCCATTGTTGCAGACGTAAGGCCAGAGTTAACTCTGTTGCTTAGTAAGTGTTAGATTATGAACTAGATCATTGAGTTCCGGTTGGGTGATGAGGTGTAGTTTCTTGTCAGATTCAAGCTGTGCCACATATGGTGTATCTTGAGATTATAAATCGTCTGAGTTGCTCGTATCATCGTTTGGTAGTTCAGAGGGCGGCTGTAGTCTAGGAATTGCATTTGAATGTGGAACTGGGCGAATAGCAGACTGAAGATCTGGACACATGACAGATTTCTTGCCTTTTCTGTTGCGACCTGCAGTGAAATAAAATATAATCAGACTAAAAATAGATATTACTGGCTGTGATCACTTGCAGAAATAATGGAAGTATAACATGTTACTCGTATGTATTATGATCTTTTTAATTGATACATCTCTTGAAAATATACAAAAGACCAGGAAAGAAAACACATTGAATACCCACCTTTAATATCTGTTAAGCAGAAGTAGAAATCCGATGAATAGTCTTTGGGCTTCTTCCAGACCATTGGTACGCCAAACATGAGACCAGGCCCTTTGCCTTTCACCCAGGGAGAAAAGGAACTTGTATACCTGACCCAACATATGTGAGGTGCTCAGTGGCGTTTATCCTGGTTACCCACCTTACACTCAAAGTACAGCTCATAAAGTTTCTTCACATGTTTAGTCAATTGTCTTTTGTAATGTTTTAATGTAACGGATCCACAAATATAACAGAAACTGTCTGGGGAATTTTTGCATTCTCTAGACATTTTAGCTCTACTTCCTGTAAAGAAAAAACACTGTAGTATGTGAAAAATAATATAAATAGTAACAGCAAAAAATATTAAATAAAAAAGTTAAAATAGGAAGCATTTACATAGGGTGATCCTCCCAAAACGGGCCCTAATTTTCGATAGGACTGATTTCTTAATTTTTTGGAAGGATTGAATGAAACTTTGGTGATAACTAGTTTATCATTTCTTGAGGCGCAGCACAAAGTTGTCCATGACGTCCTTACAAACCGACCGACTAATGACTCCGACCTCCTCCCTGAGGGCTTTCTTGAGTTCCGTGATGGTCCTGGGTCTCCCTGCGTACATTCTGTCTTTAAGGTAGCCCTAGAGAAAGAAATCTGGGGGGGAGGGGGCTTAGGTCTGGGCCCTGAGGTGTCCACTCAAAATCACTCTTGAGACCTGGAACTCCGATTAAAATCTAGTTGTGTTCACAAGCGTTGCTTCTGCCATGTCCTGCAAAGTAAGGGTGATTAGTGAATGAATGAAGGATATATCACAAAAAGTGTATGCAGGCCCGTTTTGAGGGGTTACCCTGTACTAAGTTAAAAAATTATCAAGCGTTACGTAACAGCTACTACGGATTTGGACCCATATAGCTAAAAGTTATTGAGTATATTTTCATAAATTTCATACCTTAGGTTTGAAAATACTTTAGGAATACCCCATTGAAATTATATAAAAATCTGTTTATAACTTTTAGAGTGGTCAGTTTCAGCCCAATCCTGTTTGCATTCAATCCCTATGGAACCATCAGTGTATTAAACGTAAGTAAGATGGTAATTTACGAGAAACTGAAGGGTCACAGAAAGAGACGGATGTCATATTCGTGATTTACGCACAAAAATACCCCTAGAAAAGGTTATTCCCATTTTCGGCGGGTTTTTCATTGCTGTACAATGTAATCAAACTGACGGTTGATAAAGAGAACCATCCAGTTATTAGAAGTTTCGGGTGCTTATGGAACATAAATGGATCAATAATAGTAAATATATCAAAAATTAGGTCTCCAGCAGGCCAAAACGAATTGAAGCAGTCCTTAAGGGACATCATATTATATATTAACCCTGCACATCAATTTATGGGATTTATTAATAAAATCGGTCTGGGCTCTAATTCTTTGTATTTTGGTGTGTATTTAATCTAATAATTTTTTATAGTGCTAGACGCTGTAAAATTTTATATTATTCTAACCCACCCATTAACTTCCCATTCCTGTTCGACTCGATGCTCCAAATACAACATAACTTAACCTAAGCACATGTTTACTTGTTAATCATTTTAGAGTTATAATATAATTTCCTTCTAAATTATTTAGATGAATATATCTTGTTCTAAATTAAAAATTTACAAAAATTCTGCCAATATTTCCTGTGGGAATTTTCTCTGGGTGGAATTGTCAACTGTCGTGGGTGAATTTCCCATGGGAAAAATATTTGCTACACGGTTTAAACTGCCTTTTGTACATAGGGAAACTTGGTGTAAAATACAATGAATTGAACTAAATTGTGATTTAATTGATATTTACGAAATTGAACGAATCCAACGTTTGTACCAATCTTACTTGGAGCTCCATCATGTGGAACAGAGGCAATATTTATAAAATTAATGCAAGTTGATTAATTCTTTTTCTTCAAGAATGGGAACCATCACTACTCTATATCCTAAAACAACGGTCGTATTCGAGATACACAACATTATTTTCGATAAAGCAAATCGTTTCTTACTAACCAGATTGAGTTTTTTTTCTAAAATAATTGAAAAAATATGACGCATTGGATTAATTTCTATACCTCTGCGACTAATTAAGCAGCTTGAAAATCACGCATTTCGCAAAGTCTGATTTAATAAAAACAAAATAGAGAGTAGTAATTAACGTGGTGACTTGGATTAGATGGATTTATTCGTTAGAAGAACCGATGGATTTGCATTGGGACCACTTCTATTATATATTCATTTTAGGAAAGTTCTGATGTAAAATTGTACGTCACTTAGATCTCTGCTTGGATAACTTCTATTTTTAGTTTATGTTAATCATGTAGATGATAAAATTCTGTGCATAATATGTGAAATTTCCGATAAGATAAAATTGACAAGAAGCAAATTAGAGGTCCCCAAATTACCACAGAGATGATATGATGAGAGGTTGAGGCTGTACAAGTTGCAAACACTGGAGATGTGCTGATCTGGAGGTAAACTAATACAATTCTTTGAAGTATTAAATGATTTTAAAAAAGTTAAATCTGATTCTTTCTCTGAGCTTAATAATTCAAATAAGGCAAGAAACAATGCATTCAAGCTACAATCAAGGCCTTTTGAAATTAACAAAGCTAAAACATTTTTCACTTACGGTGTAATTAGCCAAATATGTACCGTGCCTTCGGTACACAGACACATCCTCATCAAAAAAATACTAATCAACGAATCGACTCCAATTATAAAAATATAACTTCTCAATTTTATGACAGGCAGACTTAAACTACCAATATAACGCGGCAAACTACCACAATCCCTCCATTTACACAACAGAGACCCGTAGGGATCCGTACTCTATCCCACCTTCTTTACGGTTTCATTCACGAGATTCCCTAACAAACCCAACATCACACACTACATCTATATAGATAACATCATCACTCTTGCAAATACCCAAAATGCACCGAAGCAGATTCTCAATCTCAAACTCTGCATCACAAGACGACTCGAACCCCGGCTGCAACATAACCAACTCTCTTTACCGGCTCTCTTTACAAATTATCTGTCACCCTTTTTACAACCCACAAACGGATTACAATATAGACCCCCCCCCCACCGCATCATTTTAGAAAACACGCCACTAAATAAAAACCTACATATTTCTGTATCACACGTGTTACATGACTAACTACAGTTTCGACATAACATGGGAACTACAGCAAACGAAGCCAATACAGAAATGAAAACACATTGAACATTCATAGAAACCACATGTAGGCAAATTGAACAATCCATCATCCACACATACAGGCAATATAGACCTTCCTTACTTGCCTATCTTTCCACGACCTGGGTACCAAATCTCGTATCCACTTAGTTCATCACCCCCAGAAAATACAAAACAACACACTACACCTAGCTTGAGGTTGCACATACAGCACACTGCTTACCCTCCTGCACAATGAAACAAAGGGCATGCCACTAAATCACCATCTCAAGCCCAAGGAAGATAATTTCTCCTCTTATTGCAGGAAACCCAAATCACCGAAGCCACTACATGAAAGGCCCATACCATCCCCCACTTAACATAGAGAAAACTCCAGATATACTTCACTCCCAGAAATCCCTTCACCACAAACCATGCCCCCATCATCCAACAAAATTAACAACACACATAGCACAACAAGGTACACAATCTCTCAGTACAAACCACCTGCTCAGCGCCATTCCACCGGGTGTCAACCCAAAACCGGTCGCACTGCCAAGGCTCCGGTGTGGCTACAACCCCAAACTAAACACATATAAATCTCACACCAACCTAACTGATACTGACATCTCCTGTCACTACCACCAGGAACCAGGCACAGTTCGACACAAATTCAAAACATACCCAAAACACAAGCACAGTTGAGACTAAACCTACAACTCCACGGATGGCGGAGTCTCTGTGAGAACCGTCTCCTGCCGGCGGAGTCAAATTCGGTTGACTCCCTAGAGGAGGGACTTCAGTAGGGGGCAAAATAAGTAAGTAACTGAGCACAATTTTCTATGATCCTTTTCAAGGTGTCACTTAATATTATAAGAACCAGCAAGAATACCTTCGAATCAAGGATATATGCCGTAAGTACCAGGGCATGTTTCTTACCAAACTAGTGATTCACTTATCGCTATGTGGTCAATAAATATGTTAGATATTTTGTAATCAATAATTAATCAGGATTACAATATTAAAAAAGTTTTATTTTGACCTTTTTTAAACAACGGATGGGGGGGAATACGTTTTTTCTGAAAAGTTATAGTGGGGCCTGCAGACAAAGAGGTTGGAAAACACTGATATTATTAAATTAAATCAATAAGCCGATTAAGATCGAGAAAAATCTCATTCCAGAATTACAGCGCCATCTTCAGAGAGCATACCATGAAAATCCTCTTGACCCCATTATCACCAGTAATATTCAAGCGATGAAAAATAATGTGATGAAACAACACATGACATACAGTGCTGATAAATACACGGAAACACAAAATTTTCCAAATCCTCTTTTATAATGTGATACAAATTACCAACATTCTCAACATCGTCTGTGCATTTTTAAGTGCACTGAGAGTTGGAAACATGTAAAAAAAATATTCCATGTTTTTGCACCAAAGCTTTAATTTCATTTATAATGATCTATTTTTTTCAAGTGGATGGATGATCGAAGAGCCACTTCTTTGCAGCGATACCTTAACCTTACTGAGTATTGCAAAGGTCCTGTTACAATCGTTACGACGATCACAACAAAGGACTCAATCATAGTTTTGATGCAGTTAGACACGTTTCATTGTTTTAATATATAATTATGTGTTTATATTGTAAAATTAATCAATGTGGCCGACATAGGCGGCGAGCACGAACTCTATGTGAGACCTGAAGGCCGCGCATACGTTGCGGACGAAGAATTTCCTCATGCTGGCCCACATGCGGCTGATGGGAGACCTCAGCTCATTGACGTTACTGTGCGGGACTTTTCAGGCCTTTTCCCCAACACGCTGTAGTAACAAGTAGTAACAAGGAAAGAAAGTACCCTAGAAGACCTTACGGTCCATTTAATGAGGGTACCTTTGGACTAGCAGTCGAGCCGGCATATCTATGCTCAAATGCTTTACGTCCTTAAACGGACACTTTTCAAGACCTTGTCTAGTCTTGACTTGAACTGGTCAACAGATTCACTGTTGAGAACCTCTACTGAAAGTGTGTTCCAACTATCGCAGATACTGTACGTGAAAAATTTCCCACACAGATCGCGGTTGTAACGCTTCAGTTCAAGTTTAAAGCCGTGATTTCTTGTTCTGCTCTCAACAAGTGTGAAAATATCCCTGTAGTCAACATTGTCAAAATCTCGAAGTATTTTGAAAACTTCGATGAGCTGACCACGCAGTCTACGGGTTTCCAACGAGAACAGATCTAATTCCCTTAATCTATCTTCATAACCTTTATGTCTGATAGAGGGAATCAGTTTGGTTGCCCTAGCTTGCACGCGTTCCAATCTCGCGATGTCCTTTCGAAATGAAGGACTCCAAAGTTGTACGGCATACTCCAGGTGCGGTCGGACAAGTGAGTTGTACAAACACACTACAATCTCCTTGTTCCGATATCCAAACTGGCGCTTTATGTAGCCTAGCATCTTTTGGGCCTTTTTCTCCGCCTCAATGCACTGTTTCGAGAACTTGAGGGCACTAGTGATTGTTACACCCAAGTCCTTCTCGGTGTCGATGGATTCAAGAGCAGTTGCCGACGGCAACTTAGCCAGTTCTCAATCCAGCTGGCTACTTTTCCGTCTATGCCCAGCGCTCGCACTTTCCGGAGAAGGCGGTGGTGTGGTACCTTATCAAAGGCTTTCTCAAAGTCTAAGTACACCACATTCACCGCCTTGTCCCGATCGTGCTCACTGAAGACGAAGTAGAAGAATTCCACAAGGTTCGTCAGGCATGACCGTTGCCTTCGGAAGCCGTGCTGGGAACTCCTCAGTAGTAGAAAGGGGTGAGGTAGGGCGACTGCGGCTGCCAAAAGTCATTCGACCAGAAGTTCATGTTAGACCCCAACTACTCTTGAACGGCGTTGGTCGTGTGAGCAGGGCACCGTTCTGCTGAAAGACTTAGATCATTTACTTCGTAATCTTTCTCACCCAGGACAGAGGTTTCATGGCCAAGATGGTCTTGTAATCAGCCGCGGTAAGCCTCTAACCACCCGCAAACCACAGCAACGGCATCTTCTCGCTATTCTAAGCCATAACACTGAGCATCAGCAAGGAAGCCAGGTGCTTGGTCATGGATACGTAGTAGACCTCTGAGATGTTCTGATCGAAGGCTACCACACGGTCCTTTAGCCTGTTGATGACCGGATCGAATGTGAAAGTTTTTTCTTCATAAAAAAGGAGAATTTGTTTGCAAAGATTCGTTTGTCGTCTCCTTAAAAAAGGCGACAACAGCGCTCTCGACGTTGTTTTCGCGAATAATTGGTGAGCAGAGTTCTTTCTCCGTATCTCAAGCTCTTGCCACCCTCCTCTTTGACAACTTTGGACACAAGGCCCACTGAGATATTCTTCTTCTTCGTTCCTGAGGATCTCCGCAACTCTGCGGACGGTCATGCGTCTGTCATTGAACCGCTTAGCCAAGTCGATACATCAGCACTTACTGGAAAAACGTTTTAATGGCACATGATAGAAAAGTAGAACTTGTATGAAAACTTATGCAAATTTTCACTTTTTGTAACGAGTGAGTCAAATTCATTTTTATTAGGAGAAGAGATAAATATTTCAAGCCCGCTTTTCAATTCAAATTCTCTTCTTAAAACTTCACCTCTTTAAAGCCATCTTCCTTCAGTATAAAAGAGAAATTTCACTTTGCTATTTATACAAGATAGCGTTTACTTTAACAGAAAAAGGGAATGCGAATGTTCCTGCGGATCTTCGCCATTTAATATTTTGCTAATTGAACAATAACGTTCAAGTCAATGCGGTCATGTAAGAGTAATAGTAAGAATCCCTTAATCCGTTAGAAAAGTTTCCTGAAGTTCCTTAAGAGGGGAGAAGATCCTTGGAACATTTGCACTTCCGATTTCTGTTAAAGTAGATGCTATCTTGTACAAAAGCCCTATTGAAATTTCACTTTTTAGAGTAATGGATGGTTACCCAGTCGTATGGGTAGCGCACCTGAAGAGGGGTGAGGGACGCCAGCAGCCTTTTTTGCAGATTACGCGTTTGCAGGCGTATACGTATTTTAGAATAAATAAGCAGGCTAAATTTAGGAAGTTCCTTATTATATATGAACTTATTGGTACCGACGTTTTGGGTAGGAACCCATTCTCAAGGATATGAAATTATAAATATATATATATATATATATATATATATATATATATATATATATATATATATATATATATATATAAATTTTAGGTGTAGATTTCTAAAATCTCCTCGACAGCACCTTAGCCTGCCCCTCGCGAACTTCGATGTTCCTGATATCATGTTCTTTAGTCTACTCGAGTCTTTGTATAAGTTTTGGTCAATTCCTGGTAAGATTTCTTTTTCAATCTTGTCTTAAGTCTTTTAGCGTGTGCTTGAATTAGTGTGTTGATTGGTTTTAATTGTGCTCTGTTGCGTAGTTCTCTTTGTATGATAGGTTCCCGTCTTCTTGTGTGATACATAATCAAGGAGGCTTTGTTCTAGAGCCTCTGCACTTTCTTTAAGGCATGGTGACAGTTGCAATTTTGCCCTCCGCCGAACTGGAGCTTTCGTATATTTTTACTACTCAATTTTCGGAAGCGGAACCGGAACCGCTTGAAAAGCTCATTTTTGCCGAGCTGTTCCTGTCGTGGTATACGGCCAAGTATGTATTTACGTTTGTTCCGTACATGAATGACTCCGTTCTACTTTTCTCTAAGAGTGCTTTATTTTTACTTTTGATTCTTTAACCAGGGAGGATTTGTAATATTATATATCTATTTCCATATGCAGCGTTTCAAGGATCTAATTAAACAACTAAGGCAAAAATATACTTTTAATTACATAAAAAAATGAAATCTTAAAACTTTAAATATACTAATGCTCTAATAAGAGGATCTAAATAAAAATTAATACTTCCAATGAGGAATACGCGATGGTTGACGCAAAAATCCACTTTAGAACGTAATGGTAACTAACGAACATGAATAGGTTTTGGATTCCTTTTACCTTTAGCAAAGAGGGAATCTGGAGTTGAATGACCTTGAACGAGAACCTCTTTGACGCGATGATTCGAGACGAGGTGTACGGGAACCTTCTCGCAGTCGTGAGGCTGACTCGGAAAAACAGCTGAGCGTCTCTTTGAGCGAAGGAGACGCTGGTTAAGGCTATTCGGGAATAAGCTAATGCTTATCCCGAGGTAAGTAAGGAGCGCGTGGCGATGCTTTTGACTTGAAGATATAAGCTAGGTGATTTGTGGGTGTACGGTTATTCCAATCCTCGGGTTACACTTGCGGACTTTCCGATGATGAGACTTGACCAAGAGGTGAATCTTTTCTCGAGTGGAAGTTCACATTGGTATTCCTCAATGGTGAGAGATATCTCTGTTTCTATTCAGAAAACTGAGATAGGTTGTTTCTCTAAACGAGATTGGTGTGAGAGTGATTCTCGATACCGCTGGTCTACTCTTCGATGTGACCAAAGGAACAGCCTCGGGAAGGAAAATCACGCTCGGTTCCACTTTCTTCTTGATTCCCGGTTTGCCTCCGGGACTCGTCTTCTTCTCCTGATTGCTACTCCGATTCTCCTCCTCCGTTTCTCCAGATCGGACTATATATACGTCGATTATCCTCTGGGAGGGAGGGGAGATGAGGACCCACCTTTAAGACTTTCTCTTAAGGCATCACTTTTCAACGTTGTAACCCTTCGCCCTTCTGGTTTTCGTCGGAGAAAGTGAAATTATGTCTATTTGGCGAAAATAGACATAACAAATCGTAGGAGACAGTGAGCCTGTTAATAGATTTATATTCTAAAAGCTATCCCACCCTCCTGGGTTTATATTAACGGACTAGGAAATCTGTTGATGGTAATCCTTTTTTTCAAGCGATCTCGAGGATTTGGGGGACACAGGGTCAAAGGAAAGGGGGGTTAAAGTATCGGACTATATGGAACGTAACTGTTAATGCTGTGTAAACAAACTAGCGTCTGTTTGCCCTCGTAATATTGATTTCCCGATAGTTTCTATTGGTGATGTATTGTCTATATCAATTGGTGGATTTGTTGAGACCGAGTATTGTGCCTTCGATAGTGTATCGATAAAGTTGATCTACAGTCATTAACCAATTTGAAATACTTTTGAATTTTGGAGTGTTTGTCTTTATCTTCCATTTCCGCTCAAACGAGTTTGTTTTCAATCTCATTGCCATCTCTCATGCTTGCACTATTTCGTTCTTACTAGTCCTCGGAACAACCTGCGTAATGTAGTTTGACAATTTCAGGTACATTACGTCTTCTTTTATTGGTGATAGTAGGTTGATGGTGTAAATGATAGACATCAGAGGCCTGAGACAGCTTCTTTGCACTACTCGAACCTCCAGGCTTAATTTCGGCCGTCTGTATCACTCTCTCTCTATCTAGGCCTTCCTATCTACCATATACTCGCAGAGGATCCTTTCGATGACTAGATTTAGCTGAAGGCTTACAATCTTGTATTGTAGTCCTCTTAGCCAAAGTTTGTCAATGGAATTTGGAATTTCTCTGAAAAGTACATCGATGTTCTTCCCTTCTACCATGGATTTAGCTACATTTCTCTTAGGAGAGCAAGCGCAGTGTCGCTCTCCTACCACTTCCGGAAACCGTGATGCGGCTGGTTACGTGCTTTGCTCCCTGCTAGCTGGCTTTGCAGCATGTTGTCTAAGATCTTTTCATAGATCTTTCAAATAAAATCCAGGAGAGATATAGGCCTGTATTTCAGGAGTTGGTCAGGAGGTTTGCTTCTCTTCGGGTTGAATATAACCTTGGCGAATTTGAATGCGCGTGGATATATACTCTTTTCATGACAACGTTCATAACGTTCGCTATTCCCCGTAACACTTGCAGTGGCGAGTTAGTAATATTAATGTTTGTTATTCCCGACTAACCTAAATCCATCTCTTTGAAGGTTTTAAAGTGTTCGATGAGTTCCTCCGTTGTTATTAGTCTACCATGTCCCGTCATCTCTCTTCCTTCCGATACGTGCCGGCATGGATAAGTCCGTTCAATAACCGCATTCAGCTCGTCAATAACATAGGTTTCTAACTCTAGGTCGAAGCCTTCGTTGCCTTCCATTTTTATTGAGAAAACATCTCTGCAGTATTCTCTGAATCGTGTTTTCAGTTCTTCTGGGTTCTCTATGTATGTTTCTTCCTTTTTTACTCGTGTTTTCCAATGGATTAATCCTCTTAGTTTTTTGATTTGTGTCAAATGATTAGCCAAGTTTTCTTCTTTTATTTTTCGATTAGAGTTTCCCAACTTCAATCCTTTGGTCTCTTTTCCTTTGCATTAGTTCTGACTCGAAGTGGCGCATCATACTGACTATCCTTCTGCTTGTTTCCCTTTCGTCTTAGTAGCTCGTACAAATCCTCATGTTCTTGCTCTATATCCCTCATCTCGTCTGTCCATCTAGATTGGTGAAGCATTTTTAAGGTTGTTACCGAGACGGTCACCTTGTGTACCTTGATGATCATGTTGATAATGGTGCCTAACTCAGCGTCTATCTTTTCGAGATTCGAATCACCCAGGACCGTTGCAGCTAGTTAGGATAATGTCGTGTATTGCCCCAACGTGTTTTTTCACGTGCGTCGAAAAATCTAGTTCAGCTTTTTCGAGTTTGTTTCGTTCTATCAAGAGTTCTAGGTTTCTTCCCCTTCTTGTTTTTCCTGTTGTATCCTGCTTCTGTGAATTTTGCATCCAGGTCGCATCAGAGGAAAACTTGGTTTTGTTGTCCAAATAACGTGGGGGCGTTTAGTAAGGGGCAGGTACCGTCTTCTTGGTGCCTGATATGCTGCCGTCATCACAAGTCACCAAACGAGGGTTAGAAACTCGATCCCTACAAGAGATTTCTCAAGTTCAAGAAGAAGTTTGAACTTCATATTTCTCTTTATGGCTATCCCCACACAGTCGTACCTTCCCTGTGTGCAGTTTTTCGTCAGCGTTGTATAGTTTGTTATTATATTTTCCTTGTCTTTTTGTCTAGTCCATGTTCGGTTATTAGAATTATTTCTGGGTTTGTTCTTCTGAATATATTCCAATAAAAATTCTCTTTAGTTGTCCATCCGTTTATGTTTATTGTTTGTTGTTTGTATGTTTCATGTTTTGTGCAGTCTTTGGTTTTGTCTAGGTTTTCGCATCAGCTATTGAGTGGAACTTTCCATTTGTTTCTTTTTTGTAGTCTGATGTGACCAATGTTATGCAAGTATCTTCATAGAGGTGGATCTCAGCGAGGAAGAGGGCTTCTTCTACTCTCTTTTTCCTCCTCTTTGGCGTCGAATTGGCAATTTACGAGTGGTGGTCAATAAGTTGTGCGAATCGG